>CM073494.1:69385000-69985000 GCA_037074585.1 Biancaea sappan | reverse complement strand
TGGAATAACTCTTGTGCCCTATTGTTCTTGTCTGAGGGACATGGTAGATTGTCCTAAACCATTATAGAGCCTAGCATGAAATGTTGAATTGCAGCCATCCATTGAGGTAATAAGACATATGACTGCTCCCACTTCCCAAAGCTTGTGGTGATAGCCTTCCATTTTCCAGTCTATGCCTTATTATAAGAAATAATATAATTAAATTTCTTGTGAATCCAGCAATCAATTGACTAATAGAGACATCAGTCTTGTCAATCATCATGGACACAATATGATTAGCTTATGTCTTAATCCAATTTTGAGTGATTCTACGCTAATGATGCATGGACACAAGTGTCAGGAGGAAGATATTTTGTTATCTGCCAATAGTTATTGGGCTTTTTTAGAATGGCCTTAACTCTTTACCCACAACCTATTTAAATCTAGGGCATATGTATATTTCAACTTTCTTGCTTTGGTGGACCACTTTAAATGTTTGGTGATGTTGGACAGAATATAATTTTTACTGCCAATAGTAATGTATGTTCTTGAACTGCATGTTGGCATGTAGTTCGATATCATTCGTTGTTGGGTTCTCAGGGATTTCGTCATTTATCTCCTCCTCATTTGGAAGGTTTTGATAAAAAGCAGTATACAGGGTCCTAATAAATACTGGTAGGAGAGACTAAAATTTCCTTTCCCTGCCCGTTATCTTCATCATCATCTCCATAATCCTCAAGATCATCGTCCTTAGCATTATTACTTGTAGGAAACGCACTACCAAAGCACTTCTCCTCGTTAGTGAAATCATCTATGAATGGTTGAGGAGATGACAGAGTATTATCCAATTGCGCCACCAGTCGACCATACACTTGTTGTTCATCATCAATTGATTGCAATAGTTTATTTGTACATGCCTAGATTGGGGGTTTGGGATGAGATATCATATGGAACAATCTCTTGTGATCTCCTAACTTTGGTGTTAAGATCTAGATAAAAGTTCGAGGTCTCTACTAACAGTTTAAGAGTCTCTACATGACTTCTTATGTGTTTAGTGATCATAGCTTGGACTGACTTGTCATTCTTCAAAATTACCTTGCAGTATCTTAGTTGCTCCACTAGGTACCTGTAGGCCATGCTCGACATTAATTGAATTGAAAAAGCTCTAAAAGAGCATGAATCGTATTTTTCAATTCATCCAAAGTGGTCACAAATATCAAATTCAAATATCACTTCCACCTCACATATATAACTCCTTCTGTTGATGTAAATACACAAATCAATTCCAAAACTCATCTTAACTACTTCTAGAAGAGGCGAGACACATCAAAATAAAAATTATTCACTTATTTTCCACATTTCACTAATCTTATTTTCATAAATGTAAAATAAACATTAACATCAAAGCAATTTTCATAACTATTAACACAAATTTCACCACTCATATTTTCGTAAATATTAAAATAAATATTGGCAAAAATAATAATTTTGATATCATCTTTCATTATACAAAAAGAAAAAAAGAAAATTTACAGTCCCATGTAAACAAATATAATTCATATAATTTCATAATAATCAATATATCATTTCAAAATTTCCGTATAATTTTTAAATACTTTTTATCGAATAAATAGGTTATTATTAAAATTAAAATTACTTGCCCAATATCAAATTTCTGAAAATTTTTAAAATAAAAAATTTTCATTCAATTTTTCCAATCACGAAGTTCAATAATTTTTTATTTTCTATATAATTTTAAAATAATGAAAAATTATTGTATTTTCTTTATTTTTTGGAATACCCCTTTCTTTTTAATATCAATATTTTATTAACTAAAAAAATTATTAATCCATTTTTATAGAAAAATTTTTAATGTATAAATTATTATTTCCTCTTTAAATATCTTTATCAAATAGTTCATTTCAAAAATTTGTATTTTCATATTTTATGTAATTTTATTTTTTGTTTTAATTATATTTGTTTTTTATAAATAAATCATGTTTTAAGCTATCCAAAAATTATTTCACGAACATTATTTTTTTACATCTCAATATATATATATGATTTCAACAGTCATCTTAGATGAGAAATTTTTTTTTTTTTTAAAAGTGGAATCAATGTCCACATATATAATATACTTCAAGAGTGGACAGCAAGATAAACGTATATAATTAATAAAAAGCTACAAATGATCAATATTCAAAATGTAAACATGCTTTTCTATACTAATATATTCAGCATATTAAAATAACATATATCATCTAATCATAGACTTTTTAAGCATACTAATCTAGTTTAAAATTTAAATATACTAATCTAATCTTAAATATACACACAAATTGAAATGTGTGCGCGCGTATGTGGGTGAGGGAGTGGAAACTCTGTGTGTGTTTGTGGGGAGGGATGAAGTGATATATATAAGCGGGGCGGGGTAGAGACCAAAGTGAAAAATATTACATTTGGAAAAAAAATAAAATTAAACCAAAGGTATGCAGATTCAAAATGACTTTGCATGTTGTAGGTCTCAGCTATATATGCTTACCCCACAAAAAAATTTCATTGGGTCATCACTCAGTCATTTTGACTAATTAACTCTTCCTTTTTTAAAAAAAATTAGCCTCTGACAAATGAAGCTTTCTCTCTCTCTCTCTCTCACACACACACACACACACACACACACACACACACACACACACACACACACACACACACACACACACACACACACACACACACACACACACACACACACACACACACACACACACACACACACACACACACACACACACACACACACACTCAAAAGTTCGAGAGTGCAGTGTTTGTGAAGCTGCCTCCATTGGTTTCCATTAGCAGTGTTTAAAAAGACCATAGCTCGTGGGTTAGATCGGGACCGCCCGTAAATGGGTGGTCTTAGGTTCAGCATTCGGGCCAACCCAGGTACGGGGCGGGCTGGTCACAGGGCTAGCCCGCCTATTTGGCCCAACGGGTACGGCCGGGCCGAGCCGCGGGCCAAATCAGTTTTTTTTTTGTATCAAAGCAAATAAGTGAAGAGGCCTAAAGCCCACTGTGCAGCTGCTGCCCCCCAACCCACATCTGTAGTCTACTTTAGCTTAGGGTTTTCAATTTTTCATTTTCCACTTTTCACACTCAATTCACTTTCTCCCCATCCTCACCTCGGCTCAGCCCCTCACTCTCATCTTCGTCATCTCGCGACCACCGGCCAGCCAAGTCCAACCGACTACCAGCAACCAGGCACGCATAGGCACAGTCGCACAGCACAGCATCCTTCACGCACAGCACAACCGAAGTTCATCTTGCCTCAGCAGCTCTTGTCGCTATCGCCTTTGGCCTCGCACCGGCACGGGGGTTCATCTCTCTCCGTTAAGTACTGTTAGGAACTTAGTTTTTCAACTTTTGATTCCTCCTTCTCCTGATTTTATGTCGTTGGAAGCTGATTTCCCTTGTTTTTTGGTTTGGGGTTTTCAAAGTTATGTCGTGGTCATGGACTCGTAGTGGACGTGGTCATGGTCTCGTGGATTGGATCTGAAATTGCTGAAGCAAACTGGAGACTGGAGAGTGACGACATATAAGGTAAGAGTCTAAGAAACTGATATATATGTGTTAACTCGAAACCTGAAATTTAATTTACGAATTCTTCAATTGTATATTTGTATCTAGCAAAAGCCTATATTCTCATGCTTGTTATATATATGCTATCCTTAATATAACCTTTCCTCAGATAGATAGGAATCCCAATTTACCAATTAAACAATGGAAAAGGGTTATATAAGAAAAAATATAAGAGAAGAAAATAATTCATCCAAGCAAATGAAAATACTTGGACAATAATGCTATTAGAATATAGACGATATTGACTTAATAGTTGAATAGATGCCTTGGGAATATCTTTACTAGATTTAAAACTGATATGTAATAAATAATAATGAACAATAGAGTCTGGAAGAAAGAAAAGCAATGTTGGTACTTCTTCATTCTGCCTTCTTTTCTGTTTATTCAATTATGATTATTGCTTAGTAACGGAAAGTAATCTTTCTGAATTTTGATACATACTTGAAATCCCCTTTAAAGCATGCTTGTTAAGATTTCATTTTCATCAAAGCTATATTTGTAAGTTGTATGAATGATTACAAAAGAGTTAAATTGTATTTGTAAGTTGTATGAATGATTATAAAAGAGTCGAATTGCTTTGTAAGTTTTTTATATATTCATTTCTTTAAGTAATTGTCTTTCTTTGAGCAAATGTATCAGGCATTATGCACTTTAGGTGCTCTTTTGTTTTTGTTTCTTCCTTATTATTCTTTCTACTAGTATCAAGGAGAGGTGCCAAATGAATTTTAATCATAAATTATAATGTTTCAACAATTTCTTTAACTATGGAAGCTCCACCTTCTCTTCCTTCTCGTAATCTTACTGCCCAGTCTACCGAACAAAGTGGAACTCAAAGTGGAGTTGTAGAGTCTAATGCTACAGTTCTTGATCCTTCTAAAAAGAGGGCAACTAGTAGTGATGTGTGGAATTATTTTACTAGTATGGGTTTAGGTGGAGATGACAAACCTAGAGCAAGATATAAAGGATGTGGGGTTGAATACATAGGTGGGGGTAGTACATATGGCACTTCAAGCTTGTCCCGTCACATACCCAAGTGTCCTAAGTTGAAAAGCTATCATGATGTAGGTGATATGCTTATTGACCATGTTGGAAAACTTAGAAGTAGAAAGATTTCTAAAAAGGTTCTCCGAGAGTATCTTGCTATTGCTATCATTAAGCATGATCTTCCTTTCTCATTTGTCGAGTATGAAGGAATTAGGAATGTGTTGAAGTATTGCAATCCAGATGTTAAAGATATTAGTAGGACTACTGCCGCTCTTGATGTAAAAAGTTTTACTTGTCTACAAAGGAAAGTTTGAAGCAAGAGTTGAGTAAAATTCCTAGTAAGATATGCTTGACATGTGATGTATGGACTGCTTGCACAATTGAGGGTTTTATTTGTTTGACAGCACACTATGTTGGTGAAGATTGGAAGTTGAAAAATAAAATTCTTGCTTTTATTAGTATGCCTCCACCTCATTCGGGACATGAATTGTGTAAAAAAGTTATGGAGATTTTAAAAGAATGGGGGATTGAGAAAAAAAACTTTTTTCCATTACTTTAGATAATGCATCAAGTAACAATGTCATGCAAGACTTGTTAAAAGACCAACTTTGTCTGCATCATAATTTGGTATGTGATGGAGAGTTTTTTCATGTAAGATGTTGTGCTCATGTCCTCAACTTAATAGTTCAAGAAGGTTTGAAAGTAGCTCATGACGCCTTATACAAAATTAGGAAGAGTGTTAAATATATTAAGGGGTCAGAGTCAAGAATGATTAAATTTGAGGAATGTGCAAGAGGACTTTATATTGATGGGGGTGTTCATTTACGTTTGGATGTGACAACTAGATGAAATTCCACTTACATGATGCTTGAAAGTGCACTTAAATATAAACGTGTATTTAGTGCTTATCAAATGGAAGATGGAAATTATAAGTTATGCCCATCTGCTGAAGAATGGGATAGAGGGGAGAAGGTGTGTGCCTTTTTTAGGCCATTTTTTGATATTACAAACTTGATGTCAGGCTTTACCTACCCAACTTCTAATTTGTGTTTCATGCAAGTTTGGAATATAGAAACTTTGTTGATTGCAAATTCATCAAACGAAGATGAGGTCATAGCAAACATGGCAAGCAGAATGAAAACAAAGTTTGATAAGTATTGGAGTGAGTACAGTATTGTGCTTACATTTGGGGCGGTGCTTGATCCACGACTTAAGTTTTCATTATTGGAGTTTTGTTTTAAAGAAATTGATCCTTCCATTTATCTCTCAAAGGTTGATGTTGTGAGAAATAAATTATTCAAGCTTTTTGATGCATACTCTAGTAGCTCTAGCAACTCCACCAATGATGTATCTTCTTCCTTAACCTCAACTCAATCACAAACTCCAATTCCAAGTTTAACATCATCAAGCTCAAGGTCTAGTGGATTAGTAGGTTACAAAGCAATTATGCATGTAAGTTTTAGAAACATTTTATTTTTTTGACTTCTTTTATTTAGACATAATTATGTTATGTATACAACTAATTGTGGATCTTGATTCTTAAAGACCTTTAAGGCTGCTCAAGATCAAATCACATTTCAAGTCAGGAAATCTCAATTGGAAATATATTTAGAGGAACCTCCCTTTGACATGGATCACTATGAAGATTTAGAAGTTCTAAATTTTTGGAAGGACAATAAGAAAAGGCTCCCAGATTTGGCATGCATGGCCATTGATATATTAAGCATCCCAATTATTACAGTGGCTTCAGAGTCGGCCTTTAGTATTGGTTCTCGTATTCTAAACAAATATCGGAGTTTTCTTCTTCCAACTAATGTGCAAGCTTTGATATGTGCTCGTAATTGGTTGCTTGGCTTTGTGACTCCTGAAGACCAGGAAGGTAATATTAATAGATATTTAAAGTATAGTTTTTAATTATCTTCAATTTATTAATGTTTATGTCTTGCTTTCTAAAAATTAACTAAATGTTGAAATTATTTTTCTTCGTATGGTTTTGGATTAGATAATGATGATAATTTGAAAGATATTTCTTCAGCTTCAACAATAGAGTCACATTTCATAAATATAGCAGATGAAGATGATCTTGAAGATGACAATTGATGAAGTAAAGTAAGGTTTGTTTTTCACCTTATACTTCTTATTTTTAATTACTTTTGACTTTTAAACATATAAATAACTTGTGATTTAATTATTTTAGGAAACTTTCTTGATTTCTTCTCTTGGTATTGGACTATTGGACCACTGAAGAAGAAAGATGAGCTTGTCAATCATGGAGAAATGAGAATGCTTGTCATTTGTCAATTAATTATGGACTACGGTTTATGTATTTTTATAGTTCTAATTTTTATTATGCTTTTTGTTGGATACTTAAATGTCATCTATCTTGAATTTTTGATTTAAGGAAAACTTGTATGTTAATGTTCCTACAAAGTACCTTCCTTTATGGAGGTTATGAGTTTATGAATTTTAATATTTATGCTATTGCTACTTTGCTAGCCAAGAAGATTTATGTTTCATTGATGTATGAATTATGAATTTTTGATGTATGCTTGAGCTTGAGGCAAAAATGTTTTATGATAATAATGTATATAGCTTGAGGCTTGACTTTCCCTATTTGTAAATTGTAATTACAGATGTTACATGTATCATGTATGTTAGTATGTATGTATAAATGCTTCATATATTAATGTTATAAATGCTGATAGTTTGAGGCTCACAGCAACTAAAATAACTCTAGATACTTCATTACTCATTAGTCATTACTCATTTCATAATGTATTATCTTAATGTATGTAGACAACTGGACATGCAGAATGCTTTTTGCTTCATGAATCAATAAATCATGCTTAGTTAGTTACTTACTTACATTAAAAAAAAAAAAAAAGAGGCCAAGAATAGCCATCTAATAGGCAAAGAAAAAAGATTCCAACATCAAAGAAGCCAATGGGCTTATGGGCCAAAAAAAAAGGGGTTGTCTGACCAAAAAATCAAAAAAAGACTTGAACTCTAGCCCAAAACAACAAAAAAATTGAAAATAAGAAAAAAAAAGGGTCAGGACCGTGGGTTGGACCGTTTGCCTGCTGTCCAACCACGGGTGGTCCTGACCTTGCATGGTCAAACCCGTTTGTAAACAGGCCGGCCCGTGACCAGTCCGTTTACAGTTAGATTGTCGCGGGCCAGCCCGTGACCGGTCCGCCCGGCCCATTAACCAGTGTTAGTTTCCATATTCGAGAAATCCAATTTCCTGGTTGTTGAAGGTGAGGATGGTGGGGGCGAGGAGGTGGGGTCTATTGGCAAAGTTGATGTCCTGGACTGTGAGGACCTCTTTGGCCATTTCTGCAGAAGTGATGACGACGTTGGAGGTCTCTCCCAGTTGGAGGTGCATGATGGGACCGTACTTGGTGGCTAGGTCTTTCAAGGCGCGATGGGTTAGGGACCCTGCCATCTGATGCAGGTTCCCTATGATGGGGAGGTTGGGATGCCCTGGGGGAAGGCGTGTTGACGATCTCTTGGAATTAGATCGCTTGTACAATATCACTAACACGCACAGCAAAGTGACGAAGAGGACATAGCCTCCTGGCATATCCATCTCCCTTATTAATTGATGGGATGATGATGCTAAGCCTAACTGTGGCTGATTGTGGTTAAGGCTACGAAGTACAACACTAGGAATGCTACCTGCTTTTATTCTCATTAATCATTACTCACCGACTCCCCCTTGTTACTTACGGTACACTAAATATTAGGTCAAATAAAAAATGGGATATCAATCTCCATGATTATTTGATCACGATGTTACAGCAATTTATTAACTCATATTTTGAACTCGCTCAATCCAATACTTTTAATTTTCCTGTTTTGCATTTTACTTGTCCACAAAATATTTCTTTAGGTGTATTATTTAATGCATCCTCACATACGGAATGAGTTAGACTACACCTCAGTTTTAATTTTTGAAAAATTATAGTACGTACTATAATCAATTTCATTCCTTAGCAAAGAGGAGGTATGGATAATCATAATATCTATATCTGCAAATTAATTAAGAATCAATTGCCAATCTTAACATGCACTTGTCAAAGCTTAACTTTGTTAAATTTTGGGCAAAAATATATATACTTTCAGTCCTTTGACTTTGGCATAAGTTGCATTGATCCTTTAATTTTGTTTTGGTTGGCTTTGTCTATTAACTGTTTGAAAATAATTAGAAATTTCCTCCCAATTATCACCATTAACTTTTTTAATGAAAACTGTTGACTTTTTTTTAATTGTCTCGACAATGTTGACGGTGTTGTGCACATGGTGAATCGTCTTATTGACTAATTAATTTAAAAATTTAAGTTAGTTTTACATATAAGGTTAAGGAATATATAGTTGAGTTAGTAATGATTTAGCAAGAAACTTTACGAGTCAACATTTTTTGTTAAGTAAACTAATAGTGTTATTAGTAATGAAATTTCGAGTAACTTTTTAAAATTAAGAGACTAAAGTGAACTAAAACAAAGTTAATCTACTAAAGTAAAACTTAAGACAAAATTAAGAGACAAAGTGTATACTTTTGCATAAATTTTAAGTGGTTGAAGATGCTATCAAATTTTCTTGGAGAAATCTCTGATGAAGTCACTGCATCGAAATTAATTAACAGTCTATGTCAAAATTTTTATTAAGTTCTTTCAAATATTTGATTTACAAAAGAACCAACTTATAACAGTTTCTTTTTACCCTAGTTTTTGAACTTACAATATCCAGTCTCATGTTAGCTACAAGCTAAGCTCAATGGTAAATTATAACAGTTTCATGAGTGATACATCATATTAAAAACAAACATAAAGAATCAAATTTAAAAAATCTCCATTTTTAAAATGCCAAAATAGATTTGTAAATCCTCTGCTAACCTTGGGTTAGGTTTATAATACAGAACATGTTTAGTAGAGGATGAGAGGTAAAAGAAGAATAGTAAGAAATAGTCTAAATTATCCTCCTAAAAAATATTAAGCGCTCTCTCTCTTTAAGTTAGATTATTTTAATGAAATACTCCATCCTTATTTTAATTCTTTATCCTTTTTGCTTTTTTTACTTTTATGTTTTGTTCCCTGTTTGAAATAGTCAACATCTTGCTTTGCCAGTTTACTTACATAACTTTTCTTCGATCTAAAACAAAAAGGTATCCATCCAAAATTATATACACTGATCTCTTTGATATTCGCTGATAAATAATCAAGATTGTAATCTTCATCTTATTTCTAAGTTATGCGCTTTCACTCACTGTTTTAATTTGACAAAATGGTACTACATATTTTTAGCGTTTATTTTAATTTTTATTTATATCCATAAATTTTTTTTTATTTATGTCTTTTATTTATCAATTTTTATTATATATGTCTAAAAATAAAGAAAACACCCTTTATCTCTCTCTTCTTTCTTTGTCCTTACTACAAAAAAATGGACATTTGGTGGCGACTAAAGCTGTTAACGTAAGTCCGTCGTTGATTCTCTTTTGGTAGCAACTCTCAAAAGTCACCACTAAAAATCATCTTTGTTGCAAAAAAAAAAAACAATTTTTGTGAGAAAAAATTGATTTTTGGTGGCTACTTTAGTTGCTACTAAAGGTCACCTTTAGTGGTGACTTTACCAAAAAAATCTTTGGTGGCGACTTTTAATCATTAGCCATCTTTTGGATTCAGATTAGTTCGACAGGTCGATCCGACACCTTTTCGACTCGTGCGGGTCTTGACTGATCCAATAACTAACTACATCAAAGTGACTCAATTTTTTTTGTGCAATATTCAAGTTTATTTGAAATTAAACCAAACATATGCAAATTTGAGATTCGAACTTAGGTCCCTTGCTTGCAACCTATGTGTCTTGCCATCATGTCACCACTTCATTTGTGTTATGTAAGGGCAAAATATTATATATATATATATATATATAATCTGTTAAAATTATTTTAAGTCAAAAATATTACAAAACAAAAATAAAAAAAATATTTAACTTAACAAAAAGTAAATATATTATTATTATGAGAGTTACCACAAAAAGTCCGACTTCGGTTAATTTTATTAAAAAAAAATTGACTTTGGTTAACAAAAAAAGACTTTAGTTGCCACAAAAAATATGATTTTTTTAAAAAATAAATAAATAAATTAGAATTTCTTTTAAATAAAATTAAAAAAATTAAAAAAAATTAATTTTTTTAAATAAAATAAAAATTGACTTTTTTTTATTTTTTAAAAAAAATCAATTTTTTTTAAAAAATTGAGTTTTGGTAGCGATTTTGGTGGCCACTCTCAGTGGGCGTTTGGTAGATGTCCGGACGCTGGAAAGGAAAGGTGCTTTCCATTACTGTAGTCTTTTTCTAGCATTTGGTAGCTCATACTGTATATATTAGAAACGAAAGCAGAAAATTTCTCTTCCTTCAAAATTAACTTTTGGCTTCCATCGCATTTTGGATGGAAAAGCAGTTATTTTGATGGACAGTAAAATAACATTCCTTATTTGTCAACGTTATGTTCAGTCGCTGTTGGAGCTTTCAAATTGTTTCTCTTTCCTCACTTACACACAGAACGGCACCAAAGAAGAATGTCAGAGACCTCACAGCCACTCGCTCTCTTTCGTCAGCCACCGTGTCTCTCTTCCCATCTACGACATTCCTTCCAACATTTTAACTTCTCCCTCTTTCTATTAGAACCTTGCTTCCCCTTCTTTCTTGCTTCTGCCATTGAGAGAGATGGGTTGAGGGATTTCACAATGGGGGAAGCTAGAATGTTGGAGGGAATATCATAGATGGGAAGAGAGACGCGATGGCGAAGAAAAGAGAGCGAGAGGCGGTGAGGTCTTTGGTGAGGTTTCCGGCGATCTTCACTGACATTGTTTTTTGTGTGTGTGAGGAGAGAGAGAGAGAGGACAAAGAAAGAAGAGAGAGCGATGAAGGTATTTTCGTCATTTTGGGACATATATATGATAAAAATTAAAAAATAAGGGACATAATTGGGCAAAAAAATCTTAGGCGTATAAATAAAAATTGAGGTAAACATTAAAAGTATATAGTATTTTTTTTTGTTATTTAATTTTAAACTAACTTTTAATTATACTTCTTGGATTCTTTTGAAGTAGGGGTATAACGGTCATTACAAATTTTTTTATGTGATATTATTTTGTTAAGTTCAAATAATCCAATCAATAAAATACTAATCGTTTATAAACAATTCTATAATCAAGAAATTAAGTACCCCTATGCTGACTATTATTTAATATATATTGTGAATCACATTGATACCATTAAATACACCTTTGCTGACTATCTCTTTGTCATATTGGCAGGAATCATACTGTATGCCTCTCTGTCTTTTAAAATCACTATCGAATAGGCATGCAGATCACACTTGGAAATAAATCAGCCAAACATATAAAATAATAAAAAATACTATCGAATCGTTTATTTATATATAATATATATTTATTTTATTATTTTAAAATAATGATGTACACCTTTTGTTATTCATTCAATGGATTCTCTTTTAAGCCAAAAAAAAGAATTCAAATAATAATTAGTCCAACCGAATATACCGGATTGGAGCTATTCACTAATCATTAGAATTGTTAGTATTTAAAAAATTACTATCTTATAATTAATTAATTTGATTTTAAGTTAAAATGCATGTAAAATATCTTTAGAGCTAATTTTTTTTCTTCAAAACTCAATTTCAAAACATAAAAAAAATGTTAAATTACTTAAATCAACTAACATTTATATATAATAATGTGTGAATAGGATCCAACGGAACTCAAATTCTTTAATATCTTTTTTTTCTTGCGAGAATTTCATTAATTTTTATAATACGTTACATAGAATATGTTATTGTTGTAATTTTTTTAAAAAAATTGAATATTTTTAAATTAAAAATAAACTGAAATAAAAGAAATATGAACTCAAGATAAAATTAAAAGAATTAAAGGGAAAAAAAAAGACTTGACACTAGCGTGAAGTTCACTTCTTAAACACTAAAATTACTTAAAATGTGGTTTTCAAAATATGTTTTTTAATGAAAGATACAGCATGTGGGGTTCGAGGAGTTATTTTCTGGATTACTATATTTAAAATAGTGAAAGTATAAATTATGATTTAAAAATCGCATTTCCATTTTCCAACATGACATTTTCGTAATTAGAAGTCATCAATACAATTCTAAATTCAGTTTTATTTTTCTTAAACTTTGGTCTATTTAATCTCCTACCAAGTTAATTTGTTTGGCAAAAAATGGTTTATCAGCTTGAAAATTCAATTTTTGTCTTTTGAATTTAAATTCTCAATATAGAACAAAAACTATTGTCAAGGTGCGATCATCTTCTCGTTCTATCTATTCTAACTATAGTTATTGAAATTAGCTCGGTCAGTCATTTGGACTAGCTTTTAGGTCACTTGATCACTGGTTCAACAGCCGGATCACTAGGTCAATTGTTGAACCAGATAAATAAATTAAAAAATAAAAAATTATATGTATACTTATATTTATTTACAAATGAATTTAAAACTAAGTAAAATTCTGAAAGTAGAAAAGTAGTTTTAAAATATATATATATATATATATATATGGATGGAAGTGAAAGAAATGATTGGATCCCAAGAGCGGGGGTGAATTGAGTTTTATAAAAATTTCCACAAAACTTAATTGGAAGTTAAAATAATTTTCTAAAATTAGACAATGCTAAAGATAATAATTTAATTCAGAAAATCAAAGTGTTATCAAGATGAATAATCTTATAGTGCAAGGAATTAAGGAGCAAATATAAATCTACACAAATTAATTAATACTTGAGGTAGAAATCAAATATAAACGCAAAGAATTAATTAATTAACTTCAAATGTAAATAGAGTAGGGATAGAGAAAGCAAACTCGGAGATTTATACTGGTTCGGTTAATCCCAAGCCTACATCCAGTCCTCAAGAGACCACTTGAGTATTTTCACTATAATTGCAAGTTTAATTCAGGTACTTGCAAACCACTACAACATATATCTTTCCCCTTAAAGGGTGTCTCTCCCCTTACAATGTGTTTTCTCTCAAACACTAACTTAAGAAACCAATCCTTGAGCAACTAAATTTGAAGGCTTAAGGAAAATAATGGTGGACACTCCCACAGTGTAGATAACGCAGAAATTAAGCTCATAATTTTTCTCTAGCAATTTAGAGAGAATGAAACTCAAGATAATATGACAAATGAACAATTGAAGCATGATACAAATGGTGTTTTGAAATCCCCTTTATATAGTGAAACTTTGTTGCTAAAGTGACTGCTTTAGTCAGAATTGCTATAGTAAGCTTTATCATCATTTTTCAACTTTTTTATAACAACCAAAAAACTTTATCAACTTTTTTTCAACAATTAATATTCTTTTTCAAATTTGCTACAATAAAAAGCATTCTTTTTCAAATTTTATTACAATACCCAATAAACTTTATTATACTTTTTCAATAACCAATAAACTTTATCATACTTTTTCAACAATGAAATTTCTTTTTCAAAAGTGCTACAGTAAAAAGTATTCTTTTTCAAGTTATATTACAACAACCAATAAAATTTATCATACTTTTTCCACAATCAAATTTCTTTTCCAAAAGTGGTACAGTAAAAAATATTCTTTTTCAAATTATATTAAAACAACCAATAAATTTTATCAAAAATCAATTTATATTACTATATATAAATATATAAAGCATTAAATATATTTGGGCCAAGAAAAATTAAATCATGCATTTGGGCCAAGAATATTAAATCATTCATTTGGGTCAAGAAAATTAAATCATACTATTTGGGTTAAGAAAGATTAAATCGTACATTGAGCTAAAAAGATTAAATCATTCATTTGGGCCAAGAAGATTAAATTATTTATTTGGGCCAAGAAGATTAAATCATACTATAATTCCCACATATTTATCATCATTAAAACTTATAGCATAATACATTAGCGCTGACAGGAAGCTGGGTCAATCGAGGGCATGCCGATCTGATAGCTCGACTCATACCAGTCCTGATCTTGGATCGTTAGGTTCCGGGTCAATCCAGCAGGCCAATTCCAATCCAATAATTTTGATTCGAACAAATGATGTCACATCCCATTTTTCTGAAAAAAGTTTTTTTTTTTGTTTCATATAGCCAAGTTTCACCAGTTTCTCAAGGCTTCCATCAAAAACTTAATTCAATCACTACAAAAAAAAAAAAAGGAAAAAAAGTCCATCAGTCAACCATCGTTATTCCCTCGCTAAGGCACTTTCTAAAGAACAACGTCGTTTCATCGAGAGACATACTTGGTCGCTAATTTGCAGAACATTTATGAAGAAAAAAAATTCCTTCCTAATTTCCCTTGCTAATAGAATGGCGAGGGACTTTTCCTTGTGAAATTGACATTGGTTTACATAATTACACTGATCAATTTCTTTCTTTGATTAATGTTGGACTAGCAAGAGAATTTCCCTCGATTTTTGTCCTTTATTCTCTCGTTAGAACATTTTTAATGGTGATTTTTAAAATAATTTTAAATTTAAAAATCGATTCTTATTTTGATTAATCACTGGAGTTGACTGTCATGCGTTAAAATTTTTATATAAGAATTGGTTCTTATACAAAAAGTAATAATAAAATAAGCAATTTACAATAAATATTAGTGAAAAGTAATAAATGTTAAACTAGTACAAAGTAGATTGTGAGACCTATTTTTGAATTCTTAAGAAGTTTACTATTAGAGTAAAGAGTTGTTCAAAATAATAAGGAGTTGCTTAACCTAATATGATATTATGAAACTCACAATAAAAACTCAAATAAGGCTCACAACTAGAGATGTTCTTATTTTCTCACCAGTCCCTTACCATATATTTTTTTTCCCTTCTATTTCTCTTTTTTTTTTTTAATTTCAATAAACTATAATTTTAAAAGACTACATAATTTAAAAGAATAATCAAATTATTATTTATAAATATTAAATAATATTTATAGATACCATTTTTTACAAATATTTAAGGACATAAATATTTCTAAACCAATATTTGTGAAAATTACCAAAATTTGCCAATGTCCGGGCCAATTCCAATAATTGGTAATTTTCACAATATTTATCACCTAACCCAAGCATCTAGCCTTGAAATATCACCTGCACCCAAAATTTCTTTGATCAAATATGTCTTAAAAATCAACAAAGCACATACAAGAGTATTCGAACCCAAACATTTATAGAAGCACAAAGCACCCTCTACCACTAAGTCATTATTATACATTTAACATATATATACGAAATTTAATATATATATATATATATATATATAAACTTTTGATATTATATTTGAAATTTAAAATAATATATATCAATTATTATATGTTATAAAATAATGACAAATTTTATAATAAGAAAATATATTATTATTACTCCAATTATTTTGATCTAAATTCTCTGGAGAGGTGATCCAAATGCCCAGGCAACCATCCTCTCCTTTGGCTTTCAGGAAGTTTTATAATAATTTGTCAGCACAGTGCATGCTTATAATAACTTTTATATTACTCCTCGCAAGGCACAATTTGTCAGTACTCACTACTCAGTAGCATTCTTTCACGTCTCTCCATAAGTCTTCATTCTTTACTCCACGCAAGGCACACTGCTTCTTTAATAAAAATTCGTGCTTAGGTGCTAAACATGTTCTTTTGAAATTGTATATTGACTATATTCTTATGACTTGGCTTTTTTTTTTTTTGGTGATAAGGAGAATTATATTAGCAAATATACTGTTAGTACATGGCATGCTTAAGGAGTTTATAAAGCTTAGTACATATTGCTCCAGATCAAAAGCAGAAAGATAATAAAAGGCAGCCGCCATGTAGGTTATTTGAGTTTGAGATATTCGCCATGAATAGCTGAGCAACAAAGCATTGATCATATTCTTATTTTAAAAAAAAAATTAGGCAATTTAATAATTTTTTTTAAAAAAGATAAATATTACTGCATAGAAAAGAAAGTATACACATTAGAGTGTTTGAATAGATTTAGTCAAAAAACGATACTAAACATATATAAGATCTATAGAAAATACTATTTTAAGTTTACACTACTTAGTCGTTAATGCCTGAGAATTATAAAAGAAAGCAGAATCTTCCGACTGAATTATCGCTTTAGTGTAAGTTGATGAAATGTGTTTATTGCACGAAAATACAAATGAATAAGAAGTTTTAAAAAACAAATGTTCGAAGAATTAGAGAAGACCTTACCTCTTTGAAATGTAATATTATATTCAGGTATAAAGAATGAAGTTGTACATGTCCAAAAGATGAATTGCTTGGCCTACGAATTAAAATACTGCAAAAGATGAATTGGTTGGGCAACAATTGAAAAAATTTCAACTAATGAATAAATGAAATATTGGAAGGAGAAAGAGAGTGACTTGCCTCCAATGTCAGCAGATATGGATTAAATAATGACACGGTAGGACCTAGACTGAATAGAGTAAAAAATCAGAGTTATAATAATAACTGAGCTGGGCATTGCAATAGATGACATGCATTTGAGGTTGGTGACAAGATTATACATACATGGTCTCTTCGACAACATCTTGGTTTGCCTTCTTTGCTAACAGGTCTGCACATGACATGGATTTGAGGTGTTTAACAAACAAATCCTCTATTGGGCCATCAATCAGAATTATTGAAACCTACACGGCACAAGAGAAGGTATTGTACAGGGCCAAATTTCAAAATAAATCATTACACTACATTAGAACCAAATGACCGAAACAAAGAAATAAGTTTGCAAAGCAAATTTCAAAATAACCTATAAATCAGAACTACTTTTTCTTTTTAAAATTGATTATAAATCAGAACTACTTCAACTACATTTTCCAACATTAGCAAAGATAAGGACATAATAAGTTTGAATAAACAAGTTCATGCATATTTATACTACATTATGAGCAAATCATAAATCATTATGCCACATCAGAACCAAAGAACCAAATGGCCCAAAGAAAAAACTCAGTTTAAATTTTTAATCAGTGATCAGATTCTGTCTTATGTAATTTTAATTTTTGTTTTAATTATTCATCTTAATAAATAAATAAATATATATATATATATATATATATATATATATATTGATTTCAACTCTCATTTTAGATGAGAAAAAATTAAAAAAAATTAGAATGAACGGCCACTTAGTATACTTCAAGATTAAACAACAAGATAAATGCATATAATTAATAAAAAGCTACAAATGAGAAATACTCAAAATGTAAACATGATTTTCTGGATTAATAAACAATCAATTTGACTAATTAACTTCTTTTTGTAAAAAAAAATTAGATAAAGCGCAAAACTTTATCATATATATATATATATATATAATCTATTTATATGACGTAAACTGTAGTACAATGGATATTTTTTTTTTAAAAGAGTAGCGTATGATCAATTTTTTTTTCTTTGAAACAATAATATTATACCAAAATTCTCGTTATTTTGTTTCTGATATTTTGTACTAGCAGATTCACCCTAAGTTCGCTTATTTCCTTTATCATTATATAACCCAGTTTTTGTTGGAAATAATTGATTGAAAGTGGTAGGACCCACAAGAAGAAAATTTGCAAATGTGAATGAAGCTCTTTGAAGTCCCACATCGGCTGGGTTTAATGTGTGAAGCTTGGTTGCTTGCTATATATAGGACCAAGTGTTAAGGTTATAAGTGTACCAATACAAGACACATTAGCTTGTATTTAATTCTTTCTTTCTTTATACTCTTGTTCTAGAGTGATGAGAGATGTAAGTTAAATATATGCTTGAGAGTGTGTGGGTGTATTTGGGTATCAGTTGGTATCTAGTATTGGATACCGGGTATTTAAGAGAAGTTTCTGTGTGTTGTAAAAATTTATACATAGTGTTTTCTCTGGTTGTCTTTGACAACGGTCGTGGTTTTTTCTCCGATTTTAGAGTTTCCACGTTATTTTCTTGTGTTGTGATTATGAGTATTGTTTCATGTTATTTCTCTGTTTTATTTGTGCCAAGGTATTTTTCAAGGGGGAAAGGTGTTTTTTCCCAACAGTTTTGAGTTGCAACATATATCTCAAGATCCCCATGCGTTTCAATCGATCCACAACCCACAATCGTTAGAAAGAAGTCTATATGGGGCAGAAATTTGGGACTCAAGCACCATAGCATAAAACACAAAAAACTCATTACACTACCAAAAAAAGGGGATATCACTACAAAAAAACTAGCTTCTTGCCACGGTTTTGTACCCACGGTTAAGTGAACCGTGGCCAAATTGCAGGTTAGCTCGTTCATCTGCCACGCTTCAAGAATCCGTGGGAAGTTCAGGCGCTAATCCCCGCTCTTTTTTTTTTTCATTTCCCTCCTTTTTTATTTGGCTCCCTCCTTTTATTTTTTAGGCTCCCTCTTTTTCTTTTCTTCTTTGTTTTCTTTTCAGATTTCTTTTTTTCCCTTCGAGTCCAACTTTACTCTTCCTTTCCTCTGCAGAAAAAACCCTCAACCTGTTGTGCCCTTGATGGCTACTCTTCATCCATCCCTTATAGACGCACACGAGGAGGGAAGGCGAAAAACGACCACTAGCCCACTGAGCCGTCGAGCCATGGTGATGTTGATCCGATCAAGTGCAACGTGGCTGGGTTTGTATGCTGTTGTCCAGGTCATGGTGTGCTAGGGCTCGTGTTTGATGAACACCAGAAGCTATGGACCCAAAATTCTCAGGTTCGTTTTCTCTACTTCAACGGCGTTCGACAACTCTTTGTTCTCCTTTATTTGAATGCTTTGGTGATTTGTTCTCGTGTGTTGTAAGAATATGCTTTTTCCTTGATTGTTCTTGGATCTGGTACTAGAGAATTCTAATTTTGTACTTGTGCTAGCTGACTTTTAGGATACATACTGAGTCTCGTGATCTTTCTTGGGGGCTAGGAAGTTGTAGTTTTGTACTTCGCTTGCTTGTAGTTTTCTTTTTCCTCTGCCCATCCCTCAATTTCATGGATTTTCAAGTGCTTATACTTTCAAGTTTTAAAAAATTAAATGAAGGTATTGCTTCTTTGGTATTTCTGTTTCTTTTCTTGAATGTTGTGTTACAGCTCTTTGCTGTGGATCTGTTTTTGAGACCAGAAGTTCCAATTGTAGAGCTTGGTTGTGGGTTAAGGGGCTGAAAGGTTGTTTTAATTTTGATCTACTGTGCAGCCAAGGCCAAATGCTACCTACTAAATCCTCTACCTTCACTTCTCTGCCTTCCTCTCTCTTTTATCTCACTTTGGATTTTTAATGAATATTTTTCTGATACTTCTTATTAATTCATAACCTCCCTAAATACAACCTAAGATTGTTTTTTTTTCTTTCTATTTAAATGGTTTCCATTTTTGACCTTTGAGTTAAACTTGCCTTCAAACTAGTTATAGGATATATTAGATATTTTGGATGTAATATAGATTGCTTAATGGTATTTGCCCAGCTAAAAATCGTAACATTCATCTACTGAAGTATGTAATAGTAAAATCTTATTTTTGTAGTCATGTTATATATTATATTGGAGATGATATGTCACATTTTTAAATGCAGATATGAATATTTTTAGTTGCTCTGAATCTTCATAATTATGGAAGTGGAAGAAATCCCTGGGGTAATATGAAACCAGAGTATGTAGAAAAGGTATAGAACTTCTTGAATCTTCGTAATACCTTGTTGCAGTATGATGATATGAACTCAGTTATTAACTCATTATCTCTTCATGAACATAGCATACATGATTATGCTTGTATGGTGATTGCTGGTTTTCTGATCATTACTGCATATGAACTTAGCATGCTTGATGAATTTGTCAAATAAATTTGGGGATGAGTAACAAGAAAGTCTTGTCGTGCCCTTCCAGAAAGGCCTTTTTGAAGGAAGAATATATGTGGCAACTTTGGTCTTTTGGGCTTAGTATATCTCTCTCAAACTGTACATGAAGGAAAATATGTGGCAACCTTTATTGTTTTTCTGTGTTGGCTTATGTTATGCTGTTGAATCATTATGTTTGGTTGGATTGGGCTCCTTTAGAGTAGTCCTTCCTTTTTAATTAGTATTATTAGAACAATAACAAAATTCAGTTTTCTTAGCCCCTAGAATTTATTTATATAATATTAAAATCCAAATTGGGGATTCTCCATTCTTGCACAAATTGTCTATATGGGAAAAATAGGACTCAGATTGAAACCAAATGGTACTTTGTGCTAATATATGTTTGTGGTAAAGTAAGTTATGGTAGGTAGGTAGATAATTACAATTCAAATCCAGATTTTTTTCTGTTAATTGTTTATATATTATATCTATTAATATTTTTTTTGAAGCAAATTTATATTCATTTGTCTTGAAGTGTCCATATTGAACTTATGCAATGCTTGCTATATATTTCAGGAAATGTCAGAGACAGTCCTTGAGGTGAATGATTCAGTCACTGGCTACAATCTCTACCTTTAAGATTTAGTCAGCAACAATTTCTATCCTTTATGTTCAAAGAAATTTCCAAAAGTGTAAGACTGATTCAGTCACTAGCTACAGATGCATCACAGCCTTAGTACTTTAATTCAGTAAAAAATGTTTAGTATAACTTTTTCATTAAATGTATTCAGACTTTATGTGGTTATTTTGGTATATTTTGTAATATTTTGACTACTAATGTATGTTTTGGTATATATTGGTTTAGTATGGATGTTTTCTTTAGTAGACAATTTTTTTAAAAAAATATTAATTATTAGTCACGGTTTAAACCGTGGCTAATAATAGATTAAAAAATTATTTTTTAAATAAAATAAAATTATTAGCCACGGTTAAAACCATGGATACCAATAACAAAAAATTATTTTTGTAAATTAAAAATAAACATTAGTCATGATTTTAACTATAGCTAATATCTTGTTAAATTTTTTTAAAGAAAAAATAAATAATTAGCTATGGTTTAAACCGTAGTTAAGAAACATTTGGTTACAGTTATAATTGTGGCCAAGTAGATGTTACCACGGTTTAATAAACTGTGGTTAATGATAAACGCAACGCCTGTTTTTGCCTCAATTGTTCCAACCGTGGAAACATTGTTTTAGCCACGGTTTTTGACCTATTAGCCACGGTTTTAACCGTGGCTAATAGCCATTTTTTTTTTGTAGTGTATAGCGTCAAATTTTTAATGTCGATTACAAAAACCGACGTTAGATGCAACATCTAGCGACGGTCTCTATAGCATTAGTTAAAATCAATATTAGATGCCAAATTTAGCGCGGGTCAAAACCAAGGTTAGTCAACGTCAACTAATGTTAGTTACCTTAACATCGGTCAAAATCGACGTTATATAACGTTACCGATGCTAAACACCTTATTTTAAAGAAAAAAAATTAAAAAATTTTCTTTCATGAAGCAAGTCATTCACACTATTCTTTTGTATTTTAGATTCACGCCCCCTATATATTTTAACTTCCTTGCAATATTTCCCCCTCCCCCACATTGTTAAGTTCTCAAGTTAACACTAATTTGGTACTTTTTGTTTAATGATTTTACCTTCAATTTATTTAAACATGTTTACTCTGAAATGATTTTTGTCCTCTTAATCACCTCTTGAACTTTAAAGGCTTTTTGCATATTTCTTATCTTAAATCCCAATTTTTACTATTGATTTGTGCCATTTTTATAAATCCTATGCAAGGTCAAAAGTTGGGAGTCAATTGAGCAAAGGAAGCCTTAGAGTTGTTGAGTAAAGAAGCCAAAGAAGCTAAGAATGGAAATCCTTGCCAATGTCGTGTTTCTGCCACTCACCGCTGCAGCGGTGAGTTCTTACCGCTACAGCAGTAGTCCATCCTCTGCTTCCCTCATCGATGCACTGAAGATTTTCGTAGTTTATGTTTTTCTGTCTTCCACCGCTGCAATGGTGAAATATTCCTGATGCAGCGATAGAGCCCAAAATCAACACAGTTCAATCTGCATTATCCCGCTGCAGCGGTGAATTCGTACCGCTGCAGCGGTAGAACCAAAAAGTCAGCTTTTCAGAAAGGCTTTAAATTGCTTCCTAGGTTATTTTCAAAGGGGATTTTGATCCGAAGGAGACGGGGAAGCGCCGTTTTGGCTGAGAAGAGCAAGGGGAACCTGATTTTCAAGGCTTGGGGAGCTCAATCCATCATCCCACATCAGATTCATGGCCATCTTTATCCCTTTTTCTACTTTCTGCTGTTTATTTTCTATGAGTAGCTAGATTTTCTATCTAGGGTTACCATAAACTTGACTCCTGAATAGATTTTACATTCTCTCATGTATTTACAACCTTATTTCAATTAATATAAGTCTTTCTATCCATTTTATTGTTGCGTTATATGGACTTGATCAATCTATATGTATGCTTGTTGCTGTCTTCGAACTCGGGAGAGGGAGGTGAGAGTAGAACACTGAATAGAAAGGACAAGTGCGTGAACCTTACTAAGTGTTTTCGCTTGTTAGCTAATAGGAATGTTAGTTAATCTCGTTTAATCAAAGCTAGGTTGGTTGTATTAGGCTTAGCCCACACAAGGAATTGCGTAGGAGTTAAGTAACTTAATTGAGATTTGGGAGGATTCTTTTAAGTTATTAGAACAACCTAGGATTAACTTATAGGGTTGAATAAGTTGCGAGTGCGTGAGAGGGATTTTGTAATTTTTAGGATGGAGGAGAGGGATTAGTGACCCTAGGCTTTAATTAGATCAATTTCATCAGTTTTTGCATTGTTTACTGTTATTAAAAGAAAACTCATAAATATTTAATGTTATTGATTTTATTTTGTTATTTATTGGCTAGAGCTATCTTCAATCCAATTGTTTCGTCCAACTAATTCAATTAAATTTCTTAGGTACTTAGTCGCTTAGTCCTCGTGGAAACGATACTTTTACTCTCAAATCACTATATTACTTGTGCGATTGGTGCGCTTGCCAATTCGTCTAACACACACCCACCTCTTGACCTTAATCCTTTAAGTAGTTTCATTTTTAACCCTAATTCCTACCTTCTCATTGTGTGGAGTGTAAAAGTGGTAAAGAGAGTAGCAGTTGTGTTAGGTTAGAAAGAGAGAAGAGAGAGAGAGAGAGAGAATGTGAATGTGTGTGTGTGTGTGTGTGATGAATAGGGAAAGGATGTTGGAGACAAGGCATTGGCGTGAGGTAGTCTCTTCTCATACTTCATGAATTTCCGACCCGCTGCTTCTTCATTATGATTTCCTGGTCTTAATCTGACGATGTCTCTACCATGCACTTTGATATACTCAGATCTCCCGGTCTATTCTGTGTTCTTCACCAAGCATCTTATCAATTCTTTTGGTTCCAAACTAAACCCTATCCTATATCTTCACAGAATGCGATTCATTGCTTTTGCCTTCTTCTCCGATGGAGCTTGTGCTTGGCGACAAGGTATAGCAGACCTTTCTCAGTCTCACCAATTATTGGTATGCCACTACTAAAAAAAGTAAATTTAGTGACAAATTTTTAGTGGCAGACTGAATGAGTCTCATCCTTTTATATTTTTCTTATGATCTCATGCTCTTTCATCACTTGAACTCTGGTTAACTTTAAGCTTGATATTTGTGCAATACTTTATTAATTTTTGCTCATTAAAATGAAAAAAATTCTTTAAATACCTCAAATGAAAAAAAATCCTTCATAAATTAAAATAAATTAATAAAAAATACTAGAATCAAACTATTTCTTCATTAACTTAGATATTTATTTTTTTAAATAAAATGGATAAATGATTTTTAATTTTTAAAATAAAATAACAAAAAATGATTAAAATTTTCAATTTTTTAGTAGTTCTTTAAAATAAAATAAATAAAATATTTTTTGGTTATTTATTTGACAGAATATGCTTTGAAAGTAACATATTTGAAAATTAATTTTGCAATTTATAATTTATAAGATAATTTCAAATTTTTATTTTTTATTTTATTTGTTATTTTTTAATAGGATTATTAATTTTACTAATAATTTCAAACTATAGTAAAAATAAAAATTATGCCTCCTAAAAATTAATTTTAATTTTAAAATAAATTTTAATATTTTATTTTATTAATTTATTATTTATATAAAACTATTATTTTTACTTATAATATTAATAGTATTAAAGTGTGTGTAAAAGTCTTATAAAAATTTTTACTTCCCTCTTAAATCACTTTCATTAATTTTCGATTTCCCCCCATTTCACTCATTTCCAATTTCACCCAAAAAAAAATTCCCTCCAAAACCCAAATCTTCACCCTCCTTTGACAAAGATTGAAGACTCTAGGGTTGATTCTTCATTCTTTCCTGACCAGGCTCATCTTTGGGGGTGAGGGGAGACCGAGGAAGAGAGGCAATGACAGCATGGATGAACAACGGTGAGGGATTCATGCTTTGAGGGCGCCACTATCATGAATCACCATTGTTCCTCCTTTCTCCAATTTTCCCTTGCTATGCAACCATGAACAGAGCCGTGAGAAGAGGATAGTGACGTGTGAAAAAGCGAGCTATCAACCGCTATTCTCCTACATAATTTGTCGTGGGATGGTTCACAAGGTTGCTTCTCTTTGGCAGCAGGTAAGCACAAGTTGAAATGAAAATTTTCAAACTTTTCCCCCTTCTTGTTTTGTCCCCTGCGATTTGATGAATGGAAATCTTCTCTATTTGTTGTGATAATATGTGAGAATTGATCTCATGAAGGATTAGGGGAGTTTTTAACTTCAAATTGTGTAATTTTTGGAAAGGAGGGGCAGAATTTTGAGGAGAAGAAGTAGTAGAATTTTTCTAGTTAATTCTTTGCTGTCATCTGTGGTTCTCGATTCAAGCAGAAAATAGATATGGTAAGTTGAAATCTGGTTTGGGATTGAATTTCTAGTTGCATGGGTGGATTTTAAGAAGAATAATATATATGTTAAAATAAAAGATGAGTTTGAATGACTTAAATTTAATTTATATGAGATTTAATCCAATGTTTCCATACATGTAATAAAATATATAAAAATACACAAACAACATCCTAACACTACAACAAACTCCTTAAGTACCGACAACCATTTCTAAAGGAAAGCGAATGTTAGGTTACTGAAATGCAATTAATCAAGGAGAAAGATTGAGAAGAACACACAAAGAAATTACGTGGTTCGGTCAATGCGACCTACGTCCACGGACAGAGAGAATATCTGTATTATTTCTGACGGAGGCTATACAGAGAGAAATTACATCAACCACTCTTACAATGAATTCCCTCACACTCATATATATAGAGACAAATGGGTCATGGGTCGTGGGTCGGGTTACAAACCGGGTCACCCACAAAATTCAAGTCAAACCCAACAATTTCCCTCCTTGACTTGAATTCTCTCAAATCACCAGAACTAAGTACAAATTCATCTCTGTCATTCAAGCCCTGTAAGGCTTCATGGAATGCAAACATTCACCAAGTCCAAGCTATGCTTGAACTTCTCTGAAGGTAGAGCCTTTGTCAACATATCTGCTGGATTATCTGCTGTGGCTATCTTCTCGATGGATAATTTCTTGTCTTCTATCACATCTCGAATAAAATTCAATCTGATATCAATATGCTTCGACCTCTCATGGTAGACTGGATTCTTGGCCAAACTTAATGCACTCTGACTATCACAATAAATGATAGGTCTCTGAATATTTAACCCCAGACTATCAATCAAACCATGTAACCACATACCTTCCTTAACTCCTTCTGCCAATGACATGTATTCTGCTTCAGTGGTAGACAAAGCAACTGTAGATTGAAGTGTTGCCTTCCAACTGACAGCACATCCATTCAGAGTCAAGACATAGCATGTTAAGGATCTCCTCCTCAAAAGATCTCCAGCATAATCTGAATCTGTATAACCAACCAAGCCACTATCAGATTTATCAGCACCATAAACCAAGCAAATATTACTCGTACCTTTGAGATACCGCATAATCCATTTAACTGCATTCCAGTGAGCTCTCCCAGGATTACTCATAAACCTGCTTACCACACTGACTGCATGAGCCAGATCAGGCCTAGTACACACCATTGCATACATCAAGCTTCCAACAGCATTACAGTAAGGCACTGAACTCATGTACCCTTTTTCCTCAGCTGTAGTAGGTATTGTACTAGCATCAAGTTTAAAATGTGCCGCCAACGGAGTACTAACCGGCTTAGAATTATTCATTTGGAAAGACTGCAACAATTTTTCTATGTATTTCTGTTGAGATACATACAGTAAACCTGCACTACTATCTCTCCAAATCTCCATGCCCAGTATCTTCTTGGCTGCACCCAAATCCTTCATCTCAAACTCACTGCTCAACAAGGCTTTCAAACTATCAATTTCAACCTTGTTCTTTGCAGCAATTAACATATCATCAACATATAGCAACAAATAAATATAAGAATCATCTGCAAGTTTCTTAGAGTAGACACAATTATCAAACTGATTACGCAGAAAACCATGGGAAGTCATGAATGCATCAAATTTCTTGTACCACTGTCTAGGAGACTGCTTCAAACCATACAAGGACTTTTTCAGCAAACATGCATGATCTTTCTTCCCAGAATCAAGAAATCCTTCTGGCTGTGACATATAGATCTGCTCCTCTAAATTTCCATGTAAGAAAGCAGTTTTCACATCCAATTGTTCCAACTCCAAGTCAAAAACACTTACCATGGACAAAAGGACACGAATGGTTTTATGCTTCACAACCGGGGAGAAAACTTCATGATAATCAATTCCCTCCTTTTGTGAAAAACCCTTTGCCACGAGTCGTGCTTTGAACCTTGCTGGTTCAACTCCAGGAATACCTTCTTTCTTTTTGAAGACCCATTTGCATCCTACCGGTTTCACTCCCTTTGGTAACGGTACAAGATCCCATGTTTCATTCTTCTCAAGAGATTGCATCTCTTCATTCATTGCAACCAGCCATTCTGGTGCTTCTCTACTCTCAACTGCTTCTTTATATGATCTCGGGTCATCAGAATCAATGCTTTCACCTACTGCCAAGGCATAAGCAATTGAATTAACATCAACTATATCAACACAATCTACATACCTCATAGGTTTTCTGATTTCCCTTCTTTCCCTCCTTGTTGCTATAGGTTGTGATTCTTCTTCTTCCCTGGGCTGCTGTACAGGGTCTGTTATAACCCTTTTTGAAGTTTGAACTTCAATTTCCACCTTCTGGTTGGCACCTTGATCATTATTACCTGCATGACTACCAAGCTCCTCCTTCTGACCAAACATAGCAGACTCATCAAAAGTTACATCTCTGCTAATAATAAATTTTGGAGTTCTATCCTTTTCAGTACACCACAGTCTGTACCCTTTAACTCCATGTGCATACCCTAGAAATATGCATTTCATTGCCCTAGACTCTAGTTTACCATCATTCACATGAGCATAAGCAGGACAACCAAATATACGCAGGCCAGAATAATCAGAAGGTTTACCGGACCATACCTCTTGAGGAGTCTTAAAATCAATTGCAGTAGATGGCGATCTATTCACCAGATAACAAGCAGTGTTAACTGCTTCAGCCCAGAATTGTTTTGGCAAGCCAGCGTTTAATCGCATGCATCTCGCACGCTGCAACAGTGTTTGATTCATACGTTCTGCAACTCCATTTTGCTGTGGTGTATGACGTACAGTGCGATGCCTCACTATACCTTCTTTCTTGCAAAATTCATCAAATAGAGCGTTACAGAACTCCAACCCATTATCAGTTCTGAGTGTTTTGACCTGTTTTCCAGTCCGTTTCTCAACCATGGTCTTCCACTCCTTGAACTTTCCAAACACTTCATCTTTGGATTTCAGAAAATATACCCAAACCCTTCTAGAGTAGTCATCAATGAAAGTAACAAAGTACTTGCATTTGCCCTGAGATTCAACTGGAGAAGGACCCCACAAGTCTGAGTGAACATATTGCAGAACATCCGTAGAAGTATGCTTCCCAGAACTGAACTTAACTCTGCGTTGTTTACCCATAACACAAACTTCACAGAATTTCAGTTTCCCAGTTTCTGCTCCTTCTAACAATCCTTGTTTACTTAGAATTGACAGCCCTTTCTCACTCATGTGTCCCAATCGGCAATGCCACAACTCTGTATAATCATCATTCTTCCCTAAAGATTTAGATACAGCCACTGTCCCCATCACAGAACTACCAATCAGAAAGTAAATGCCATGCTGCAATTTACCCTTCATTATAACCAGAGCACCTTTGGAAATTCTCAACTGTCCATTCTCTCCAGAGTACTTGTACCCTTGTTTGTCTAGAGTACCAAGAGAAATCAAGTTCTTCCGTAGACCAGGAACATACCAAGCATCAAGCGTCCTGACTATTCCATCATACATCTGAATCTGCACAGAACCACTGCCCTTAACACTGAGCTGCTCATCATCACCCAACCTCACAACACCATTCCACTCCTTGAAAGAAGTAAACAGTTCACGTGAGAAAGTCATATGATAAGATGCACCTGTGTCCAAGACCCAAGTATTTGCAGAACCAGAGGTGCTGACTGTGAGAACATCAATGTCTTCTTCTCCGTCAGAACTATCTTGCACCACCGAAGCACTACCACTGGTATTCGATTCCTTCTCGTCATTTCCCTTCTTCCTCTGTGGACAATTCTTCCTGATGTGCCCCTTCTGTTTACAGTGATAACATCGAGGTCCTCCTTTGTTCCTCGACTTAGACCGTGACTTGCTTCTTTTTCCATCATCCCTTTTAGTGTCTCTGCCTCTGCCAACATACAAACCTGCTTCTGCACTATCCTCATTAGAACTAGAGACTCTTCTCTTCAGCTCTTTAGACTGCAAAGCATCTTTGACATCATTAACAGAGATACTATCTCTACCATACAACATAGTGTCAACAAAGTTCTCATATGAATTTGGTAGAGAACACAAAAGAATGATAGCCTGATCTTCATCATCTATCTTAACCCCAACACCCTGTAAATCTAGGATAATTCGGTTAAAATTATCAAGATGATCTTTTACCTGCATATTTTCTGTCATCCGCAGGGTATACAAACGCTGCTTCTGATATAACCGGTTTGTGAGAGACTTTTTCTGGTATTTATCATCCAATTTCTTCCACAAACCTGCAGCAGTTGATTCATCAACTACTTCTCTCAACACCTCATCTGTCAGACTCAATAGTAATGCACTATGAGCTTTTGCCAAAATTTCCTTCTTCTCCTCTTCTTTCAACGTGTTAGGTAGACTACTTTCTCCTTCTAATGCCACTGCACATCCCTGCTGAACCAGAAGTGCCCTCATTTTTACCTTCCACAAAGTGAAATCATTCGATCCATTGAACTTCTCAATATCGAATTTATGAGTCGACATCTTCTCAAATAACAGCAGATAAATTACTAGCAAATTTCGCAATCAGAAATTGAATTTCACAAAACTGTTCAGAACCTTGTAAACTGACCAGAACTTCACTAACAGAAATTCAACACAGCAGTCCAACAAAATTCACAGCAGTAAACCAGAAATTCAATCCAGCACAATCCAGTAAATTCACACAGAAATTCAGAATTCTTTTCTGAATTAAACATAAACTTACCGGAACTGTGTCGAGGAAACAATAACGATCGCAACAGAAAACTTGGTCCAAACAACAACAATGACCAAACAGCAGCTTTGACCAAACAGCAATTTTTGACCAAACATCAGCTTTAACCAAACAGCAGCTTTGACCAAACAACAGCTTTGACCAAACAGCAACTTTGACCAAACAGTAACTTTGACCAAATAGTACCGTTGACCGTTGACCGTGCTACAGTGCCTCGCCGTAGAAGACGATGAACAGTGCTTCCGATGAAGATTCCGGCAATGAACAGTACTTCCGATGAAGATTCCGGCGATGAACAGTACTCGCAACCGTAAAAACTCACCGAAACAACTGAAAAACGATCTCCAATGCACTAGAAATGCAATAAACGGTCTCTTTTTCCCAAAAAACAAGCGAATCAAGCTAGATCTGAGATTTAAAACTAGATCTGAAAATTTTCTTACCACCAAAAATTGGTCTCCGACGTTCTTTAACGCACCAAAGATGCAGAGAATGGTCTCCTATGCTCCAAATCAACCAAATCGAGGCAAGATCTGAAATTTTGGAGCCTGATCTGAAAATTTTCGGACGTGCTACAGTAACTGACGAACCAAAAAATGAACCAAGGCTTTGATACCACTTGTTAGGTTACTGAAATGCAATTAATCAAGGAGAAAGATTGAGAAGAACACACAAAGAAATTACGTGGTTCGGTCAATGCGACCTACGTCCACGGACAGAGAGAATATCTGTATTATTTCTGACGGAGGCTATACAGAGAGAAATTACATCAACCACTCTTACAATGAATTCCCTCACACTCATATATATAGAGACAAATGGGTCATGGGTCGTGGGTCGGGTTACAAACCGGGTCACCCACAAAATTCAAGTCAAACCCAACAGCGAAGAATTTCAGTAGGATATCAAATTCTTACTGCGTTTCTACTAAAAAATTTCAGTAAGAAAATTAACTGTCGGTAAAATATTTCCTACTGACTTCCTACTGAAAATAAATCTTATTGAATATTTCTTACTAAAATTCAATCGGAAAACCAACCACAACATCCCACACTGAAGCGACACCTATATCTAGCGTATGTGAAGACAATGAAGTTTGCTCTTGTTAAAATTAAAAAAAAAATTCTTTAAATACCTCAAATGAAACTTTTAGGCCATACACTTGTATTTCCACTACCCTTTTCTTAAAAAGTAGTCCTAAAAGGATTGTATTGGAGAAAGAGGGTTCTAGTTAGCGCTATTTAAAAAGACCGTGGCCGTTGGTCAAGACCGTGACCGTCTATAAATGAGCGGTCTTGAGTTCAGAAATTTAGGCCTGTTTAAAAACGGGTTTAAATGGTTAAGGCCGTTTAAGCCCGTGGGTTATGCGGGCAGACCACGGTCTTTTTTTTATTTTATTAATTTTATAAAAAATATACTATTTAGTATAAATAATTATATTTTATCACATTTTTATATTTTATAACCTTATATTCAATAAATATAATAATTTTAGATATAAAAACTCTTGTAATTTTTTGAAAATAAATATAAAATTTTCAAAATTAAGTATAATATAGTTAATTTTGAAAGAAAATATAAAAAATTAAAGCGATAGGTTATTTGAAAATATTGAAAAAGTAATATTTTACTTGTATAAATATTATTTTACTAAAAAATTATTGAATTTTTACTTTAAAAAATTAAAAAATATATTATTGGAATATTATTATTATTATTTTTTTTAAAATGGTAGACCGCGGTCAGTCCGTTTAGGCCCGCGGTCTTACGCGAACAGTTTTGGTCTTTCTATATGAATACCATTTATAAACGGGTCAGACCGTGATCAGCAAGTCTAGATCGTGACGGGCTAGCCTGTGACCGGCCCGGACCACCTGTTTCTCACTACTAGTTCTAGTTCTTTTCATTTAGCTTCCAAGAGGGTTCTAGTTCTTTCCATTTAGCTTCCCATAAATTTTCTTTCTTCCTTCGTTTATGTGAGCAAAACCGAGAGAGCGTAAGAGCCCAAGAAAGAAATATACTAGATTTTCTCTATTTACTGGTGTGAATCCATGAGCCCTTCTCAGTAAAGCTAAGTACAGACCAAAGGAAGGAATTAACAATAGCATCTCTGGCTTTAGGCGTCCTTTGCAACAATAAATTCATACCAAAGTGTAGAAACAATAGATTTCCGTTGAGCAAGCTGTGGTTTTATGGTTTTTAAGGTAAATCATTTCTTCGACTCTCATAGGGTGTTCTGAAATTAGGACGGGATAATTTGGGAAATTTTGCACTAAGTAACTGTAGAAATTTATTAATTAAATTTGGATTTCTGTATCAATTTTTAGATGAGACTACCAAGCTCTAGACTGAAACCTTTTGTTAAACTGAATGAATATTGAATATATGAACTTAAGAGAAATTGTGGGATTAAATATGTGATGGCCGAAGGGTTTATATAAAACAGAGCAAAAGAAAATAGAATAGAGACCGAGAGGAAGAATAGAAAATTGAGAAAAAAAAACACAGGAAATAGAGTGAAGGATCATATAAGCTAACAAGTTCAAATTTTATTCTATTAAAGAAGTCCCTTTTCGTATTATATTTGGGTTGAAGTAATTGAAATGATATAATCTATGTTAATTCATGATTTTGGAACTGAATTAGAAAGCCAAACCGAAATGATGTATAACAGCATAGAAACAGGGGGTGATTATTCTATTTTCATGTTAAGCTTGCAAGCGTGAGTCATTACAGAAGGTTATATGATCTTATTCGTGCTTTTATGACAAATGTTCTCTTGATTTTGAAGAAAATTCATGGTGTGTGTGCAGTAGCTTTGCATAATGTCTAAATGTGAAGTTATTAAATAGATATTTATGTTGTACAGTTGCATAAGTTAGCAGCAAATTATGTTAACTTATTGTGTTGGAAAGAAAGAGAGGATGCTACGAATGGAAGATAGCAATTGTGAAATGAAAAAAGAGGAGCACCGTAGGCAGCAGAAAACGTAGATTCTTTAATCTATATGTGAGTAAACTGAAATTTAAAATAAAAAATTTAGAAAAATTAATATTTATATTAAATTTTAGATATTTTTGTTTTATCTAAGATAAATTTATATTTTTTTATATTTGTTTATTGAATTGATTTAAAAAAATATGTTAATAATTAATTTTTTTAATAAATATTATAATAATTATTCGATTTTTTTCCAAAAAATATATATTGTTATAGACAAAAAAAATAGACAACGATAAAATTAATATATTCTTTCTTTTGATTGTTTGTGATAGATTAGTACATTCACTTTTACAAAAAGTTAGGAAATAATAAATATAATAATAATTATGTGATTTTTTTTCCAAAAAATGTATATTGTTAAAAAGGAAAAATTGTAGACAATAATAAAATTAATGTATATTGTTAAAGATGAAAAATAGTAGACAATAATAATATTAATATCTTTTTTCATTTGATTGTTCGTGATAGATTAATACATTCGCTTTTACAGGAAAGTCAGAAAATATCTAAAATAGCTGTAAATTTGCTGAAATGTATTTAGAGTAAGTAGACAATGCAAGTTTCCCTCACTGCTAAACGTGTAAAGTGTAATAAAATAAGAATTATACTCCTCCATTTCCTCTAGTTCTTTATCCTCGGCCTCTGATTCTTTGAAAACCAAAAAATTGTCACTGAGAAGCCACAATAATACCTTAATTTCATTGTCAGCGATCGAAGAGAATACAATGTTCCGTAATGAGGATCACATGAGACTATGTCACAGGTCCACATTTCGAAAGCAAAGCCACACTCATGTTCGATGTATAAAATTATGCCAAAGCCATTTTTGTAGTTTACCAATGTAAAATCCTTTTTCGTTGCACGGGATGGAATCACTGACGATCTAAAAATATCTCCATGTATATTGTGTATACCTAGAGTGACTTTCTCAACAGATTCTTTGGTCACCCATACGATTAAATTGTTTACCACAAGAATCGCCTTGTGTGAACTATCTTCAATGGGATTTGAGGTTGTTGGCTGTGTTGGCTTTTGATCCAATCAGTCCAATTAGTCTGTTGTATATAGCATTTGGACACAAAGATAGTGTCCCCAACAAATTGATAGCATACAATCATAAAGTCTTCTATGTGTAGATCACATGCGAGACAATATGTCGCAATACTTGTAAAAAAAAAATTGACACTACAATTATAAAATGACTATAATCTTATGAGTATGGAAATAATTTTTGGCAAAAGTATATATCATGTCCCCAATATTTATCTCGATTTTCATTTATACACCTAACATTTATTTTTTGTCAAATATGTCTCTTATATTTCATTATTTATCATATATGCCCAAAATAACAAAAAATACCCCACATTTCTCTCTTTTTTTTCTTTCCTCACTCACACTCAACTTGCCGGAGAAGTAGAAAACTGGAGAACTCACCGCCATTCACTCTATTTCTTCCGCCACCGCTTCTCTTTTCCCTCCAATATTCTTGTTCCCCTCTCTTTTCTCTCTGATTCTCTCTCTCTCTCTCTCAATCTCAAAAAATTGCTCTCTCTAGTTAGGTTTCTGGCAAAGACGATGATCCCGACAACAACCTTTACCTCGTAGCAATATTCGACCGTTGATGCATGCAACCACTTCAACTGTGGTTGATTAACTAGACCACTCCTCACCTACTTAGAGATGGTGGAATGACCGGGTCCTCGTGTTATACACTTCAATGCAAGATATTCCACGATATGAGCTCGAGAAAGATAGTAGTACAAGAGGTGAATGGGTTGAGGCTCTCTCCATATGTCTTTGTCTAAAAGATTCATGCCTAAAACTCTAGTTTCAGTTCCATGAGACCATCATATACTCAAGACAGTTAGCAACTGGCAGTCGCGATAATATATTTAGCATGATATATTCAAAAAAGTAGTCATTCTCAAATAAGAATGGCACCATGAGTCTCAAAATAGGATAGTGAGGGGACTAGGTGCAAGTTTTCATGTGAGATAGAGAGGGGGTGAATGAGGAGTGAACAATAGAGAGGGTAATAGTCCTTATTTATAGGGGATATGGGTTGTAATTAATTAAATTAAACTTAAGTAATATTAAAATAATTACAATTGAATAATTAAAATTTTTAAATAATTAAATTAAATTAAATTAAACGTTACTTAAACTAAAATGATTTTTAAATGCATGTTATAATTTTTTTAACAATTTAAATTTAAATTAATTGTATATTTAAAGTAAATGGTTAGATTTTTTAGACAATTAGATTTAATAGGTGCCAAGAATTAATTAGGACAAACATTTCTCACACACAACACACATAAATTGAAATATATTCTAATTAAATGTGCGTGATTTGAGTTAATACAAATGAAAATATAAATTTCAAACAAGAAAAAATGCATTATATATATATATATAATAAACTAAAACAAAAAAAAAAGAGTACTGTTAGTTTGTGACCCATTCCAAGAATCTATCCTGAAGATGGTGTCATGAACATGTCTGGCTAAATCTAACAATAGTGTAGTGGGCAGGAATACAAAGTAAACAAAAACAATGAAAGTGACAAACTAGAAAAAGAGATATAATTAAAAATTTTAAATTATTTTTTAAAAAATGAAATATTTATCAAAAAATTATGTTTTAATAAAATATCTTATTTTTATTGACATTCACATGTTTTTTTTTTTGTACCAAATATGCTAAGAATTTGAAATTTTTTCCAGTAAGTTATATTACTTCATTTGGAAGTGGGTGAATTATATATATTTTTTAATTTCTAATTATATTATTTATTTATGTTTGATATTTTAGAAAATTAATATATCAAAACATTAGGTGTTATACATTTTTTAAAAAATATAATGATTTTGTCATTTTCACAAAGTTTTTTTTTAAAACTTTCAATATGAAAAAGTGACACAAGTAGGTAGTTGGCAAATGGATAGGATGAATAAATGTACTAAAAGACAAAAAATAAAAGTCTTCTTACTTTTCTTACTTGCAAGTGGTGACACAGTTGGACAGTAGGGAAGTGAGGTGACATTAGTAGAGAATGAGATGATATAAGATTCTGAAATGATAGTATTGAAGAAAAAACAATTTAAGGATAGATGAGTGGTTGGGAAAATATCACTAGAATACGAGTAATTAGTTCTAGTTAAAATGTAACTGGATGTAACTACTCTCAAATTAAATTTGATGTTTTTTAAAGTGTGTGCCACATGCATCATTAAATGTGATGTGAGTGTAAACAAAACAATCTGTTATTATAGTTTCTAGAGTAGGTCATATATAAGAGTTATATAGGAAGTAATATATTTGACTTGAAAGAAGATATGAATACGATGGATGTCTTGTCATATCTTAAATATTTTAAGAAAAATTGCAGTGTGTATTTTTAATATTTGCATGAAAAAATTATGAAATAAATATTATGAACTTTTGGATTTAATACATTTTTTTGCTGATTATGTGATTATTTTTGTATTTTTGTATTTTTATTCCTATTTTCCACAGTCAAATAATTACATTATCGTGCTTATATGAATTTTTTTTGTATTTTTCAATTTTTATTTCAATTTTTATCACAGTCAAATAATTACATTATGATGCTTATATGAATTTTTTTAATCTTTTTTTTGAATATGATAGTTGTTCAATCACATCATTTACCATTTATTGCATCTCCTGTCTCTCTATTGCGATCAACATCACTGATTTCTTATTGAGCTTTCTAGATTCATCTTTTCTTTCTTCATTCTTGTATAATTTTTAACAAACATAGAGATCTATTCTCATTAGAGATAGATGTACAATAGATTAAATTTTGGAAGAAAGGGATATACTGAAGAATTTTTGCTCATGGTGGAGGAATTTGTTGCCTTTGCTATAAGACATGTAGCAGACGAAAAAATTCAGTGCCTCTGCTCGAAACACAAAAATAGCACCTTTATGGATGTTGAAAACGTTAAAAGTAGACCTTTACAGAAAAGGATTTCAGCCATAATACTATTGTTGGACATCTCACGGTGAGGTGAGTGGTGAAGCAACAACTTCAATTGCTGTTGATGTTGGATGTTCAAGTATATCGATAAATATTGCTGCCGATGGGAATGCTCGATATGAAGCCATGATCTTATATGCAACAAGACAATATATAGATATCAGAGAGGACTCGGAATCAGATAATGAAGATACTGGTAATTTAAATGCCAACGAACCTGCAAATCTACGAGCTCAGATGTTTTTGACCTATTAAAAGCCAACCAGAGGCCACTATGGTCAGGATGTACTAATCATTCAGAGTTATCTGCTGCGATTAGAATGTTGAGTCTTCAATCTGAAGGAAATATTTCAGTGCAAGCTTTCAACAACAAGGCAAGTCTTATGGAAGAGATTAGTCCCCCGATAATTTACTATTAAAGGATTGGTATAGGACAAAAAAATTGGTATCCGACTCGGTTTATCGTCCAAAAAAATTGATGTTTTCTTGAATAATGCATGTTGTACTACAACAATGACATAGATTAGACATAATGCAAATTTTGTGGAGCATCCGGATACTAAGATGATCGACCAGGTAAAAGACAAACTGCTAAATGAGTTTCAGTGAAAAGGATGCACTATTGACCCTTTATTCCTAGGTTGCAGAGGCTTTATGCTTCAATGAATTTGGCTGAGCACATGTGATAGCATTGGAATCACAGGAGAGATAAAGGCATACTAGTCCATCCTTCATATGCGTAAGCCTGAAAACACTTTGACTTAGTGCATCCCGGCTTTGCCAGTAATGTAAGACTCGGCTTGTGTACATATAGGTTCATTCTTTACAGTCAACATAGAAAACCATACTCGTGTTGGCTGGTCATAGTGACATAGTACAACTTACTGCCTAAGTTGTGCGTAACTGCACCATTTATGTTTTCGACAGCTATTGTAGTTAGGCCACACATAATCCGGAGGGTGCCATTGACGTGTACTTGCAACCATGCATTGATGAACTAAAAATGTTATGGGATGGAATATCCACATTTGATATTTCTACACAACAAAATTTTCATATGCGAGCAGGGTTGATGTGGACAATTAATGGCTTATCAGTGTATGGAATGTTATCAAGGTAGAGCACTGTAGGTAATTTAGCTTGTCCTTACTATATGCACAACTCAGGCCTTCACTCTATAGAATGGCAGAAAAAACTCTTGGTTTAATTGTCATCGGCAGTTTTTGCCCGCTGACCATACATTTAGGAGGGATAAGGATGTGTTTAGTAGGAATAAAATTCAAAATGATTTTCTATCACCCAGATTAAGTAGGAAAGAATTATGGGAAAAAAGTTAGAAGGAATCCCAAAGTTATTGAGAGTGGCCTTTCTAGAGCTCAAGGTTATAGGTTTGAGCATAACTGGACAAAAAAGAGTATTTTTTGGGAGCTCTCCTATTGGCAAAGTCTTCTTATCCGTCATAATTTGGATGTCATGCACATAGAAAAAAACATGTTTGATAACATTTTTAACACTGTTATGGGCATCTTAGGGAACACAAAAGACAATGTTAAGGCAAGAATAGATCTTGCGATGTATTGCAGATGTCGTAATTTAGAATTGTAAAAGTTAGCAAATGGCAAAGTGATCAAACCAAAGGCTAAATTCACGTTTACTCTAGAGCAAAGAAGGGTAGTATGCGAGTGGGTAAAAGGGTTAAAAATGCTCGATGGATATTTTTCAAATTTGTCAAGATGTTTTGACATGAAGGACGGAAAGTTATTTGGACTCAAGAGCCTTGACTGTCACATTTTTATGGAATGTTTGCTACCTATTGCTTTCAGTACATTGTTTGAGCAAGTTTAGGAGCCTATCATTGAGATAAGACAGATTTTCAGAGACGTGTTCAGCAACACAAAAAGTGGATGAGCTTAATAAAATGGAGCAAAATATTCCTATAATCTTTTGCAAGCTAGAAATAATTTTTTCCCCTAGATTTTTTGAAACATCTGCCTGTCTATTTGCCATATGAGTCTCGAGTTGGTGGACCAGTCAAATATCGATGGATGTATCCCTTTGAGAGGTACTCATTCATTACTAAAAATTTTCTACATTACTTTAATTTCTATGTATTTAAATCTGACAACTTGTTCGTTTTGATTGTGAAGGTTTTTTAGTCAAATTAAAAAGACTAAAAAATAAATGATAAGTCATAAAAAGTCATCAAATTATACTATTAAAAGTGAGGTTTTCTTCTTCTCTTAGCCTTGTTTGGCTATCCTTTTGACTTTTTATCTTGGTTTTCATTTAGTTTCTTTGTGCTTTGTAGTTTTCTTGTTTTTTCGTTTTATTTCCCCTTTTCTTATCTTTTTAATTGATTTTAGCTGTTATTTTTTTTGTAGGTGCATTTTTGGGATAAAACAAGAGAAGTATGAAGACAAATGAAGCCTCTAGTAGTTTGGCACCTAGGGGCCAAGAAAATGAACATGAAGAAGCCTCTGCCCAATTGATGCCTAGGCGCTAGACGTAGCGCTCGAGTGCCCAACCCATGAACTTTCTGATGCTGTTGAACTTGGTGCCTAGGCGCCAAGTCATGAAACTAACAATTTAAAAGCTTCTTTTAAGGCTTTTTGACCTAACTATAGATAGGAGGATTTTGGAGCTTGAAGGTAGCAGAAAGGAGCAACTTCTAGAGTTGGTTAGGAGGGAGAAGACCTTACCTCTTGAGATTGGCCTTTCTTCCCCCATCTCTTCTCTTTTCTCTTCATTTTCTTCTAGTTTAATGTTGTAATTTGTTCTCTATGTTAGTTGCAGGTAGTTGTAACTCTAGGGTTATTGTAAATCTGATTTTAGATTAAGTATTGTGTAATTTTTTAAACTCTTGTAATTGCTGATTGGTTAATACATGTTTATTTATTCTAATCTTAATGTTTTCCTTTAATTTGGCCAATTATTGGGATAATATGGTGTTTCTATTGAACTTGGAAAAAGGGGGTAGAATCTAGACCTAAGGAATGAGTTGTATGAGTTCTTAAACCTTAAAAGTGAGGGGATTGATTTGTTAATATCATAGGAATATAGTCATTAGCCTCATATAGTCAAATTAGGGCTTGTTATTCAATTTAACTTGATTTTCATATATGGGATTATGAAATATTAGGTTATTATCTTAGTTTAGGTTTGGGAAAATCCTTCTGAGAATATTTGTGCCCTAGACTAGTATGTACAATTGATGAAAGCAAGAGTGAGGAATGTTAATGGAACCTATGAGAAATGAAAGGTTTGGTGGTTGATGTAATTTGATTTCTTATGAAGTTTTGTTGTTGAATGATTCTTTTCAATTGCATTTTATATTTTGTTGGACTGAATTTTACCGATTCGAGTTGTTCTAAAAATGCTTGATCACCATTTTTATGAGTTTATGATTTTTTTATCTATACTAGGGATAGCTAGATATTAATTTTGCCCGTTGTAACTTTTACCATAAATTAGATTAATGTAGGAATAGATAATCTTATTTATGTGGTTTTTCTTATAACCAACATCAAAAGAATTTGTAATTGAAGTGAATCATTCTTTAGTAACTTAAAGACTAATTTGTCCATGAATTAGTCACATTAAGATTTAAGTGAAGTAAGTCAATCTCATCAACCCTAGGCTTTGTTGTTAGGAGTAGCTTAGTTTTAGGTTTTAGTCAGTAGTTTTAGTTTAAATTGTTAGCCTTTAGATTTATATTTCTGTTTAAGTCTTTCCTTTTAGTTTTCAACCATTTAGTGATTTGTCTAGATAACATTTAACTTTAACTTCGCATGTACTTAGCACCTCAATTCTCGTGGGAACGATACTTTACTCACTTTGTATTACTTGTGCGACTAGTATACTTGCCAGATGACCAACAATAAATCTCAGGTAGAAGATTCTATTTGTGAGGCATACTTGGCACATGAGACAACATACTTTTGTTTTTATTACTTTGAGTCACACGTAAATTCAGTGAGAACAAGAATTGGTCAGAATGTCTGTATACAAGATGAGACAAGCGAACCAACAACGTTAATAGTTTTTAGGCAATTTGGGTGTTCTTCTAGAAAGAACGTCACTAGATTTTTAGATGATAGAGAATATATGATGGCTCAACTTTATGTCCTTCTCAATTGTGATGAAATGAAGCCATACTTTAAGTAAGAACACCTTGTACTTTATAATTTTATTATTCAATCAAATATTGTATATCTACTTTGTCTACTCTTTGACTTCACTTTTGTACAATTAGTAATTCTGAACAATATCACAAAAGTTTAAATCCACACTTCAGCGACGAAGATGTTGATAAAGTTATTGAATCACATTTTGTCTAATGGTTTAAAAACCTCGTAGGTGGTCTCATCATTTACAATTAATTGATGTGTATTGCATTAATCAATTATTCATATATTCATTTATCACTTTGATTAGGGTACACATTCAACCTCCTATTTTTAATAATTCATATCTAAAGGATTTGGCATGGGGACCATTTCGAAATGTAGAGACATGACCAATATATTTTATAAATGGATACAAGTTTCATACTAATGCCTGGAGTATTGGTAAAAAGACAATCAACAGTGGGTTGTGCATTAAATGCACTAGAGAGGGCGACGGAAAAAATGATTTTTTTGGCGTCCTCAAGGAAGTGGTACAGTTACAGTATTTTCATGAACTTACAGAAAAGGTCAATTTATTTTATTTGTGACTGGTTTAATCTAGTGCTGAACCATGGAACAAAAGTGCACCCGTAGTATAGAATTATAGAAATTAAACACTCAAGAAGATACAAAAAATTTGATCCATTTATCTTCGCACAACAAGCAATACAAGTATATTTTGTTCATTATCCAATCAGAACTAGAGACAAATCAGACTGGTGGAATGTGATGAAAACTAAGCTAAGAAGTCTAGTTAACAATCAAGAAAGACTAGAAGTAGCATACTAAACTGAACAACAAAATGTTTCTAATGTATATAGTGATTTATTAATTGATAATTTGCAAGAAGAGGGACAATGTGAAGAAATAATAGTTGAGGATGAAGCAAAGGTGGAAGATCAAGAAGAAGAGAGTGAAGAAGAATGTGGAAAAGAAGATGAAGATCAAGATACAGACATAGATGAAGACGAAGATGAAGATGAAGATGACAGCGAAGAAGAAAATGAGGACCATACTACAAGTGATGATTGTTTTTTTATACAAAAATTTTATTACTTTTTGTATTTTTTGTACTTTCCAATTAATATATATTTATTATTCTATAGCCCCACAAATAAAGTGATTATTTTTTAAAAATTATTTGTTTATTGTTTAAACGTATTTTCTTATTCAAATTAATAGATTAACATAAGCTTAAATTTCATCTAAAATTTACATATACTAAAATTAGATGATATTAAAATACAAATCTTTAAAATTTCTAATTATAAATAACAGTGAGAATTATATGTCTTGAGCACACATATTATTTGGCTTAGCTAAAATTATTCTGTTAAAAAATTTAATATAAAAATATTTGTAAATATGTATAATTTATTTAAATATTTATAAATATATATCTTTTTTTATTTACAAAATACATATAAAATTAATTTATATAAAACATAAAAATATATTGTATACAATATAAAGTTTATTGATAAAATGTTTTTTATAAAACTTATAAAAAAAAACTATTTGTATAAGTGTGGCTCAACACACAGTCAAAAAACATTTAAAAAAATTTAAAATAAAAATATTTGTGAATATGTATAATTTATTTAAATATTTATAAATATATGTTTACTTCTATTTCATAAATTAATTTATATAAAATCTACAAATAAATGTTATAAATATAAATTTTGTACATATATTAAAATTAAACAAAATATTACTTCTATGTATGTGTCTTAGGCCTCAAATATCATATTTATATATATATATATATATCTATTTTTTCATATACAAAATACTAATAAAATTAATTTATATAAAACAAAAAAATATATTTCATACAATATAAAGTTTATTGATAAAAAAATTTACAAAACTAAACAAAAAATACTAGTGATATAAGTATGGCTCGACACAGTGTGCGACATGATGTATTTGCTCAGTTAAATTTTTTTAAAAAAAAATTTAAAAGTATTTATAAAACATAAAAATATTTTTTTACAATATAGACTTTATTGATAAAAAATAAAAAATCTTTATAAAACTTCTAAAAAAAACTAGTGGTATAAGTGTACCTCAATACGCTGTGTCGAGCCACACTTCGAGCCACATGGCTCCACATACATGTGCCCAAGCATGATGAAATAAAAAATTCTAGGGATAAAAAATTCCTAGCAGTAGTTTTTTCAGTAGGAAATTTATTAGATTGACCTTCTCATGATTCCTACAACATTTCAGTAGTTAAAGTTATGCGTGACAATAACAAATTCATTCAGTAGAAATCGGACTGAAATTTGCAACTAGAGATTTGCTTTGTTGTTGTAGTGTAAAAAGATATGGATCTGGACAAAGATTCAAGAACTGAAACTTGCGAGCTCACAAGAATTAATTACTACATAAATGGGAGTCATATCAATGCAATAGTTAAAGCTGTCAATCGAAATGATGAGAGAAATCGGTTGGCTTTCTAGACTTTCCCTTTCATCTTCTCTGAAATTAGTTTATTTGGTGCATGAGGAATATGGTTTAGGAAGACAGAGTTGAAGGAAGATTATCAATGAATTAAATTTTGATTTTGGTGTTTTATGGCTGTCCACTTCTATTAATAAGAAATTGCGTTGGAAAACAAATCATTTTCATTTCTTCTTTCTATTTCCATCGGATGAGCATTTGTGAATTACTCACTTGTATTGGGTTCCCTATTTCCATCCCAGGTCAACTAATTTGTGGAATATTTGAAGGTCAGTAATGGATTGTTACATTATTATTTTCTCTGATATGATCATGGTTGTTGAAATTTTAAATATTTGAATATTTGAAAATTTTAATTGACACTGTTGATATACCACTTACCTCACAAATAATAGCAAGAAATGATTGAATAACCTGATGATTTATAGGAGATGAGACAAGCATCAGTGGCTGAATTCATGAAGAAAAGCATTTGAACCCCATAATTTGTCTTAAGATATTTTATAATATATTAATTATATAAAGAGGAGAGCAAGATAAATGAACTAAAATTATTATGCCCTGTTCTGTTTGGCTTTTATAAGTGTGAGAAGATATATTTGCTTTTAAAATTTGGCATAAGTCATCTAAAGACGCTTCTCACATTATGTCCCTGTTTTAGGCCTGCGGATCCTCTGCTCAGAATAAAACAAGCAGGGGTCTGCTGTGAGTTTTAGCAACGGTTTTAACTGTTGCTAAAACTTTCATCAACACCGTTGCTAAAACTCAAAGCAGAAAAATTCTGAGTAGAGGATCTGGACCCTGTTTTAGTTAGTCTGATCTAAAGACACTTCTCACATTATGCCCTTTTTCTGTATCAGTTATCTTTGGGCCCAGTCTCACTGTAAGTTGAACAAAAGTTTTAATTTATCAATTAGAACTTCATTTATGTTTCTGTCAAACAAGTTATTCATCATACATGTTTGGAAAACTGATTTAGATGGAGCAATGATGGTGGAAAGGATGAAAATATATATTTGAAGTGTCACCAAAGTGATTTAATTGATTAAACCATTCAGTTCAAGAGTGAACTCTTGCTTTGTTTAACTTAAATATATCTTTGTATTTGTTGTTTTGACGACATTTGGTATTCGGTAATTTACAAAGTTACTAGTTACAGTAAGTTAGATATTGTAGTAATTTATAATCGTTTATTTTCTTCAAAATTGATAAATTAATTAGTTAGTTAGCTTTACTATTTTGTTTAAATTGAGTTTTTATATTTATTTAAGTGTAATGATGGATAAAAACACTACAAAGAATAGGGAATATAACGTCGGTTGTCTAATATCAGTTTTTATAACTAATGTTAAAATCATAGACTCATCATGAACTCTAATAATAAATATAATTTCATGAATTCCAATAATAAATATTATGTTTACAGACACCTAATACAAATAGTGTAGGAGTTTTACCTCAAAGATATCGACGTTTTTCTGGATGTAATCACAAACTTGCAAGCTGATGCAGGTTCCCTATGATGGCCGTGGAGCTTGGGAGACCCTGGGGGAAGGCGTAATTATGATCTCTTGGAATTAGATCGCTTGTATAATATCACGAGGAACACGCACAGCAAAGTGACAAAGAGGACAGCATATCCATTTCCCTGATTAATTGATAGGGATGATGCTGAAGGATTTAAAACTCAACAGTGGTGGATTATAGAAGCGAGATGGATATGCGAGGAGGCTGTGTCCTCTTGGCTGAGCGTGTTCCTCGTAATATTATACAAAGCGATCTCTTGGGAGGCCAATGATTAATCGATGGGGACGATGCTGAAGGATTTTGTCCACGACTTACAATAGCTAGGAATGCTGGCCGCATTTATACTCATTACTCAACTACTCCCCTTTGTTAATTATAGTGGACAAAATATTTCCTCAAATAAAAAATGGGATATCAGTCTTCACGATTATTTGATGATGAAGATGCTACTGGAATTGATTAACTGGCATTCTCATCTCACTCAATCCACGTGCTAGTAATTTACAATTCATTTTTTGTTAAGTAAATTATTAGTGTTAGATACGAAAATATTAAGTAATTTTTTTTATGTTAAGAGACTAAAGTGACTAAAACATAGTTAATCAACTAAAGTAAAATTTAAGACAAAATTAAAAAACAAAAGTCATACTTTTGCCTAAATTTTAAGTGGTTGAAGTTGCTATCAAATTTTCTTGGAGCAATCTTTGTGGAAGTCACTGCAACAAAAATCATAAATAACAGACGCCAAAAAACAGAAAAGGGAGCACGTTTAAACAACATTAAGGTCCATTGAACAAACGTGGCTTAAAAGAATTATGGTTTGTAGACATAAATATAAGTTTGCACGAACGTGATTTTTATTTAAAAAATAATTAAGCATACCTAAGTCTGAGCAATATACGTAATTTATATTTGGATATTAATTTGCCGATGTAATTTTGGATATATAATTACCAGAAAGAACATATAATTTATATTTCATTTTTAGATGTACTCTTATTATTTATTATCACCCATTTAAGTCAGACATAACAAATTATATCAATGTTTTAAAAAATGTACTTATTTTTTTTATCAATATTACTAATTATTCATGAGTGACTCATTACAATAATATTTTAATTTAAACATTTTTGACTAATTGTAATTATAGTTATAAAATAAAAAAAGTGCACCCTAAAGAAATTCAAAATTTTCAATAAAGAGAAAGAAAATGAAAAATGAGTGAAAAAAAAAGATATATATATATATATGTCAAAATGTACAATAATGATGATATCTATTTTTTAAAAAATATAAATATAAAGATGAAATATAAAATAAAGAAAACTAAAAAACTAAAAGATTCATAAAAATTTAAAATAAGGAAAAATAATCAAAATACAAATAATAATACAAAAAAAAAATTGAAGATTCGAAGAACCTTTTTCAAGAAAAAGTACTTTTGAGGAATCAAATTAAAATTCAAGAGATTTGAAAGAGACTCCATTGCAACTAGTTTTTAAAATATGGGGTCCAAACATAATAAAGGCCGCGCGACCCTTAGATTCAGTCTCAGTGTCATTAATTTTGTCTTATCTAAGTGCAACCAACACACTTCTCTCCTTCACCTACGTTAACACTTGACGGCTATCTCCACACATACACAAAGCACCCAACACTTGATCATGGTTGTCTTCTTAGCTTTGGGGCTAAGGAAACTCTTTGGCTTCTCACAGCTATCCCACTTTGACCGGTGAAGCCCACAGCTATCTAATTGTTGTGGGAAGCTAGAGACTCTCTTTAGTTCCAAGGCTAAAGAGAAGATCCCAATCCACCAACACTCAAGGCTCTCTTTCACCATCTCCAGAGGTACTCACCAACCCTATTCAAGCAGTGAAAAACAAAGATACAAACACAACAAGGAACAAGGAACTTTCTTACCCATCTCGTGGTGCACATCACTCTGTCTACTTTTTCTTGGATAGCAAAGAAACACACACAGCAAACAACTTCCACACACACTCAGATTTTTTGCCCCCACATTAACATTCTCGCACCTCTGTATTGGTGGCCAAAAACATAGTACCCAAGGGAACTAAAGTGAAAAAAGAGAAAGGCGAGATGTGGAGAACAAGGAAGAAAATGAGGTAAAGGCATAAATGCCCACACAACCCTCAACATCCCTCCACTAAACCATGTTTCATGATCCATAGAAGCAACTAAGGGGCGTTGGCTTGAACGTGGTTGAGGTAAACTTGTGGTGGCGGTGACAGAAAACAACGTTGAACCAAACATCCCAAAAAATTTGCAAACCATATTTATTCTTGTCACACTAGTACAAACCATAATTGAATTTGGACGCTAATATTATAGTGATCTCTATGTCGAATCTCACATGAAGCCTATGTTTCTATTACTAATTCAATTGTTCAGGACACGAACATACTAATTACAGATGGCACAATAGGACAGTAATGACAAAATTATACGCTTTCACACACTGTTTTAAATTTAGTCTGACTTTTAATTATACTTCTTGGATTCTTTTGAAGCTGGGGCATAACGGTCATTACAAAATTTTTTTTATGTGGTATATTATTTTTTTAAGTTCAAATAATCCAATCAATAAAATGCTAATCATTTATAAACAATTCTATAATTAAGAAATTAAGTACCCCTATGCTGACTATTACTTAATATATATCATTCGGTCATTAACAAGTTCATTAGGAGTGGTATTATTTTGTTAAGTTCAAATAATCCAATCAATAATACTTATTTGTAATTGTCGCAACTCCATCGAGCAGCCTCTGTTGAAAACTGTGCATATATGTAATTAAACAGCTAATCGTTTATACACAATTCTATAACTACGAAACTAACCGTTTATAAACAATTCTATAATTAAGAAATTAAGTACCCCTATGCTGACTATTACTTAATATATATCAGTCGGTCATTACCAAGTTCATTAGGAGTGGTATTATTTTGTTAAGTTCAAATAATCCAATCAATAATACTTATTTGTATTTGTCGCAACTCGATCGAGCAGCCTCTGTTGAAAACTGTGCATATATATAATTAAGAAACTAATCGTTTATAAACAATTCTATAATATATGACCGTGGAGTTTGGGAGGCCCTGGGGAAAGGCGTATTGATGATCTCTTGGAATTAGATCGCTTGTATAATATCACTACTTATTCAGCTACTCCTTAAAATAATATATGACCTTTAACTTGTTTAATGAAAACTGTTGACTAGTAATGTATTATGCCAAATCACTACTTATTCAGCTACTCCTTAGAGTGTGTCGCCATTTTCAAGACCTTATGGATTATTTGTCTTCCTCAGAGATTTATATAATAAGGAGAGCCACTAAGATAGATCCATATCTTTCTAATGGGCGTTTCTTAAACTTTTATGGCACGGGCGACATTTGATATTTTTTTGTTGTCTCAAAAATGGCGACGGTGTTATGCATGGATTGGGATTCTCTCCAATACTCGAAAATATTGGAGAGCCTCATACTTTTATTTTAGCCATCAGATTAAAGCACAGACGGTCCAAGATCGCGTAGAAAGATTTTTTTATTGGAGAGTCTTAATAAATAATTTATTCATCTAAGTCCCAATCTAAGATTTTTTTTTATTTTTTGTTTTATTTAAAATTATATTTCACTTCATCTAGGTCCCTGTTAACTTTCCTGTGCGATGTAAACTGTCTATGACTTCAATCTGATGGCTAAAAATGAAAGTATGATACTCTCCAATACTTTTGAGTATTGGAGAGGATTCCAATCCGTTGTGCACCTGGTGAGTCGTCTTACTGACTAATTAATTTAAATTTTTAAGTTAGTTTTAATTGCACATAAGGTTAAGGAATAGTTGAGTTAGTAATGATTTGGCATGGGACTTTACAAGTCATTTTTTGTTAAATAAACTAATAGTGTTAGTGACGAAAATTTTGAGTAATTTTTTGAAGTTAAGAGACTAAAGTGAACTAAAACATACTGACTAAAGCAAAATTTAAGACAAAATTTAAAAAAAAAACAAAAGATATATTTTTGCCTAAATTTTAAGTGGTTGAAGTTGTTATCAAATTTTCCTGGAGTAATCTCTGTAGAAGTCACTGCATCGAAATTAATTAGACAGTCTATGTCAAAATTTTTATTAAGTTCTTTTAAATATTTGATTTACAAAAGAACCAACTTAATTATAACAATTTCTTTTTTATTACAATGGGGCTCGGAGTCTAGTCCTTGAACTTAATATTCAGTTTCATATCAGCTACAAGCTCGATGGCAACTTAATTATAATAGTTTCATTGATGATGCATCATATTAAAAATAAACATAGAGATCAAAATTTAAAAATATCCCTTTTTAAATAACCAAAATTGATTTGTAAATTCCCTGCTAGCTGGATTTACAATAGGGCGTGTTTAATAGGATGAGGATTGTCTTCAGTGCGTAGGACTGCTGTGAGATTCAAATACATTTTTAGTCACAATTTTTATAGTCATAGTTATAACTGAGACCTGTGCGCTGAAGACAATTCCCATAGCGTGAAAGAAAAGAAGAGAGGATGAGTGGGAAAGGAGAGCAGTGAGAAATGATTTAAATTATCATATTTTAACGAAATACTCCATCGTCATTCTAATTCATTTTTCTTTTTACATTTTTTCCTTTTATGTTTGAAAATGTTTAACAGTCGCCACATTCTATTTATAAAATAAGTAAAAGTATATGCTATATCTCCGGCATTTATCTCGATTTTTATTTATGCTTTTAACTTTTTTTTTGTCAAATATGTTCTATATATTTTAATTTTTTTTAATATATCTTTTTTTTAACATCGTCAAAGAAAATAATGAAAATACTGACTGGGTTGCCACGTAACATATGCTTTACTTTAAGGAAAAATCAACAAAGTACATGCAGGAGTATTCAAACCCAGACATTTATAGAAGAAAAAGACACCCTCCACCATTAAGTCACTAGTATACATTTAATATATATATATATATATATATGCGAAATTTAATATATATATAAAAATTTTTGTTATTATATTTAAAATTCAAAACAATATATATTAATTATTATATGTTATAAAATAATGACAAATTTTATAATAAGATAATATATTATTAATACTCCAATTATTTTGATCTAAATCCACTAGAGGTGATCCAAATCCCCAGGCAACCATCCTCTCCTCTAGCTTTCAGGAAGTTTTATAATAATTTGTTAGAGGCATGCTTTTATAATAACTTTTTTATTACCCCTCGCAAGGCACAATTTGTCAGTACTCAGTAGCATACTTTCTCGTTTCTCCAATAATACAAGTCTTCATTCTTTACTCTACGCGAGGCACACTGCTTCTTTAATAAAAATTCGTGCTTAGGTGCTAAACATGTTGTTTTGAAATTGTATATTGACTATATTCTTATGACTTGGCTTTTGTTTTTGTTTTTTTTGGTGATAATGAGAATTATATTATTAGCAAATATGCTGTTAGTACATGGCATGGTAAAATAGTTCATAAAGCTTGGTACATATTGCTCCAGATCAAAAGCAGAAAGATAATAAATGGCAGCCGCCATGTAGATTAGGACTTTTGAGTTTGAGATATTAGCCATGAATAGCTGAGCAACAAAGCAATGATCATATTCTTATTTTTTTAAAAAAAATTATGTAATTATTAATTTTTTTTTAAAAAGATAAATATTACTGCATAGAAAAGAAAGTAGGTATATGCTAAATCAATATATATCAAAATATACACATCAAAATATTTGAATACATTTAGTCAAAAAACGATACTAAACATATATAAGATCTATAGAAAATACTATTTTAAGTTTACACGACTTAGTTGTTAATGCTCGAGAACTATAAAAGAAAGCAGAATCTCCGGATTGAATAATCTCTTTAGTGTAAGTTGATGAAATGTGTTTATTGCATGAAAATACAAATGAATAAGAAGTTTTAAAAATCAAATGTTCGAAGAATTAGAGAAGACCTTACCTCTTTCATTATTAAAAAAAAAAAGAGATATAGTGTCAGTTTTTTAATGTCGGTTTCAAAAGTTAATGTTAGATGCACCATCTAGCGTTGGTTTCTATAGCGTCAGTTAAAACTGACGTTAAATACCAAATTTAACGTCAATTTTTCTAGCGTCGGTCAAAATCGACGTTATTTAGCATCAATTACTTTAGCATTGGTAAAAAATGAGGTTAGCCAATGTCAACTAACATCAGTTGTCTACCTTCTCATCGTGTGGAGTTCAAGAGTGGTAGACAGAGTAGCAGTTGTGTTAGGTTAGACGGAGAGAGAGAGAGAGTGATGAATAGGGAAAGGATGTTGGAGACAAGGCATTGGCATGAGGTAATCTCTTCTCATAATTCATGAATTTCTGACCTGTTTCTTCCTCATTATGATTTCTTGCTCGTAATCTGACAATGTCTCCACCATGCTCTTAGATCTACTCAGATCTCCCGATCTATTCTCTGTTCTTCACCAAGCATCTTATCAATTCTTTTGGCTCCAAACCAAACCCTATCCCATATCTTCACAGAACGTGATTCACTGGTTTTACCTTCTTCTCTGATGGAGCTTGTGCTTGGCGCCAAGGTATAGAAGATCTTCCTCAATCTCGCTAGTTACTGGTATACCACTACTAGAAGAATTAAATTTAGTGACAAATTTTTAGTGGTAAACTGAATGATTCACATCCTTTTATATTTTTCTTGTGATCTCATGCTCTCTCATCTCTTGCACTCTAGTTATCCTTGAGCTTGGAATCTATGCGGTACTTTATTAATTTTCTCTCATTAAAATGAAAAAAATTCTTTAAATACTTCAAATGAAAAAAAAAATCTTCATAAATTAAAATAAATTAATAAAAAAATTAGAATCAAACTATTTCTTCATTAATTTATATATTTATTTTTTAAATAAAATGGATAAATGATTTTTAATTTTTAAAATAAAATAAATAAAAATGAATAAAATTTTCAATTTTTTAGTAGTTCTTTAAAATAAAATATTTTTCGGTTATTTATTTGACAGAACATGCTTTGAAAGTAATTTAGTTATATCAGTTGTTATAAATGTAGATAATACATATTTGAAAATTAATTTTGCAATCTATAATTTATAAGATAATTTCAAATTTTTAATTTTTATTTTATTTTTTAATTTTTTAATATGATTATTATTTTTACTAATAATTACAAAATGTACATAAAAAAATTATGCCTCTTAAAAATTAAGTTTAGTTTTAAAATAAATTTTAATATTTTATTTTATTAATTATTATTTATATAAAATTATTATTTTTACTTATAATATTAACAATATTAAAGTGTGGGTAAAAGTCTTATAAAAATTTTTACTTACCTCCTGAATCACTTTCACTAATTTACGATTTTCCTCTATTTCACTCATTTCCAATTTCACCGAAAAAAATTTTCCCCCAAAACCCAAATCTCTGTCCTCCTTTTACAAAGCTTGAAGACTCTAGGGCTGAGCCTTCATTCTTTCCTGACCAGGCTCATCTTCGGGGGTGAGGGGAAACCGAGGAAGAGCGGCAACGACAGCGTGGATGAACAACGGTAAGGGAGTCATGCGTTGAGGGCGCCATTGTCATGAATCACCGTTGATTCTCCTCTCTCCAATTTTCCTCGATTGTGTGAGCATGAAGCCGTGAGAAAAGGATAGTGATGAGTGAGGAAGCGAACCATCAACCGCCATTCTCTGCCGTGTAATCTATCGTGGGGATGGTTCACAACGTTTGCTGTCATCCATGGTTCTCGATTCGAGCAGAAAATAGATATGGTAAGTTGAAATCTGGTTGGGATTTAATTTCTGGTTGCATGGGTGGATTTTAAGAAGAATAATATATATGTTAAAATAAAAGATGAGTTTGAATGACTTAAATTTAAATTATATGAGATTTAATCCGATGTTTCCATACATGTATTAAAATATATAAAAATACACAAACAACATCCTAACACTACAACAAACGCCTTAATTACCTACAGCCATTCCGAAGGAAAGTGAAGAATTTCAGTAGGAATATCAAATTTCTACTGCTTTTTCTACTAAAAAATTTTAGTAGGAAAATCAATAGTCAGTAAAATATTTCCTATTGACTTTATACTGAAAATAAATTCTACTGAATATTTCTTACTAAAATTTAGTTGGAAAACCACCCACAACATCCCACACTAAAGTGATACGTATATTTAACGTATGTGAAGACAATAAAAATTGGTGGCTTTCAGAAATTAAGCCCTGTCGAGCCATTATTTTCTAAAATGAGGTGGCTTGACTGGGGCCTTGTCGAGCCACTCTAAATTATAAAATGGGGTGGCTTGACAAGGGCTCCATTGAGTCACCCCAAATTCTGAAAATGGGGTGGCTCGACGAGGGCCTAGTCGAGCTACCCCAAATTGTAAATGTCCCTGTCGAGCCACCCCAAATTTTGAAACCCCATCAAGCTATCCTAAAATTCTGAAAATTCCCCGTCGAGCCACTCCGAAAGTTTGTAATCCCTTGAGCCACCATTAGAGTGGCCCCTCGAGCCACGTAAATATATTTTCGCTGATAAATTATTATTTATGTTTTATATCAATTAATTTTTTTTATAAGTTGTAATAAAATTATAAATTTTATCTGAACAATAATTTAAGTAAATTTGATGATAATAAAATTTTTATTTTACAGGTTATTGAATATAATCTTATTATTATAGAAATTTTTATTTTTTTAGAATGAATATAATCTTATTATTATAGAAATTGTCAGATTTTTCATGTTGTATAAAATAATATTTTGATGTCATAGTTTAATTTTTGTCTTAATCATCCTTATATGTTCACGTCTTTCTCATTTAATCTGCTTCATTTAACCTTGTTTGCTTATAAAGTTGTTGTATATGGAGTCCTGTATAGACTTAAAGCAAAGCAATTAAAATACTTGCTTAAAGAAATAAGAAAATGAAGAAGAATATAATATTCATTGATTACCTGAATATATTGAGAAAGAACTGAAATTAAAGTCTACAACGTCCAAATAAAGGCTTATTCTTTGCAATGTAAAAAGTGTAGAATGAAATTAAAAAAAGAACAATAGAAAAAATAATATATTTTGTTTTTTCTCACTTGTCAAATAAAAAAAATATAATATTCTAGATTTTCAAATAATACGGTGAATCTTCAAAGTTAAAAGAAAATTTTTTTGAGTAATCAAAATTTTAAATTTTGGACATATTGAAGATAAATTTGTAATAGAAAATAAAATAACAATAGATTTTTAAGGATTTATTAAAAAAAAATAACAAATAAATAAATTCTTGAAATTTGCATAACATTAGGAATTTTATTACAAGTTTTTAAGGACCTACTTGAAAGAGGAAAAGTTTGAAAGGATGTCCCTAATATTCCAAGCAAAAGAAGTTTGCTAGAATCTTTTAGGCCATACACGTGTATTTCCACTATTCCTTTCCTAAAAAGTAGTCCTAAAAGGATTCTATTGGAGAAAGAGGGTTCTACTTCTTTCCGTTTAGCTTCCTGTAAATTGTCTCTCTCTCCTTCCCGTATACTAGATTTTCTCTATTTACTGGTGTGAATCTGTGAGCCCTTCTCGGTAAAGCTAAGTACAGACCAAAAAAAGGAATTAACAATAGCATCTTTGGCTTTAGGCGTCCCTTTGCAACAATAAATTCAGACAAGAGTGCAGAAACAATAGATTTCCGTTGAGCAAGCTGTGGTTTTATGGTTTTTAAGGTAAACCATTTCTTCAACCCTCATGTGGTGTTCTGAAATTAGGACGGCATAATTTGGGAAATTCTGTACTGAGTAACCATAGAAATTTACTAATTAATTTTGGATTTATGTATCAATTTTTAGATGAGATTACTAAGCTCTAGACTGAAACCTTTTGTTAAACTGAATGAATATTGAATATATGAACTTAAGAGAAATTGTGGGATTAAATATGTGCTGGCCGAAGGGTTTATATAAAACAGAGCAAAATAAAATAGAATAGAGACCGAGAGAAAGCATAGAAAATTGAGGAAAAAAAAACGTAGAAAACAGAGTAAAGGATGATATATGCCAATAAGTTCAAATTTTTATTCTGTTAAAGAGGTCCCTTTTCGTAATATATTTGGGTAGAAGTAATTGAAATGATATAATCTATGTTAATTCATGATTTTGGGACTAAATTAGAAAGCCAAACCAAAAGGAAGTATAACAGCACAGAAACAGGGGGTGATTATTCTATTTTCATGTTAAGCTTGCAAGGGTGAGTCATTATAGAAGGTTATATGATCTTATTCATGTTTTTATGACAAATGTTCTCTTAGTTTTGAAGAAAATTGATGGTGTGTATGCAGTAGCTCTGTATAATGTCTAAATGTGAAGTTATTAAATAGATATTTATGTTGTACAGTTGCATAAGTTAGCAGCAAATTATGTTAACTTATTGTGTTGGAAAGAAAGAGAGGATGCTATGAATGGAAGATAGCAATTGTGAAATGAAAAAAAAAAGGAGCAATGTTGGTAGCAGAAGACGTAGATTCTTTAACCTATATGTGAGTAAACTAAAATTAAGGTTTGTAATATTTTATAATTCAAGAATAGGTGAATTTATTAAAAATGAGAACAGTAAAAAGGAAGAGAAATTATTTCTTGAGTTTAATGGATTTAGAATAAAAACTTAAAATGATGGGATTAAAGGTGGACTATTCTATTGATTTGATTAGAAAAATAACCAAAGAAATCCTAGTTAAAATTAGGAATATAAGTAAATTAGAAAGGAAACGATATTTTAGAGTATCTTTATTTAGAATTTTGAGAAAAATTATATATTGTTCTTAATAGGCTGAAACCCAAGGATAGCTGAGCATGTTAGAAGCTGGTCGTAAATTTCATATCTTTAATAACATCTTTGGCATCCTTCTCTGATTTGAATAATAGAAACATAACTTGAAATTAAGCTGAGTGGGCTGATACTTACTATGGCTAAGGCTAAATAATTCTCTCTTTTAAAAATCCCTTGCATCATAGTGAAGACATGTGACATATAGAGTTTGATATTTATTAATTTTGACTAAGATCTTATATATATATATATATATATATATATATATATATATATATATATATATATATATATATATATATATATATGTCCATGTATGAATGTATGGAATGGCATATATGAGGAAAAGTATGTGCCTGTGTGAGTTAACCTCGCATGTGGGAAAGTATGAATATATTCATACCCTTATCATTGTAGAAACGATCAAGGAAGCACGTGTATGTGTGGGTATGCTTTCCTATCTCTTAGATTGGGAATGAAGATATGGCACACATACTTATATACATATATATACATATATATATATATATAAGTATATTTAATTCTAGATTAAATATAGAACAGCATGTACACACATACATCCACACATTCAATGATTGATGAATCGATTTTAAATAATTTAGTATGGACATATGTATACCTATACACCACTAGGCGAATGATAAACAAATCTTCTATGTCATGATATGATATTGTGGTTGAATATAGTAAGTGATATGAGTTGTGTATGGTTGGATTTGCAAATAAATGATGAGATTGTATTGTGGATTATGAACTACTAGTGAATTAAGTTGAGGTGTGGTATACTTTGGTTGATGCAATTCTTCATTATAAATGATTGAGATATGTTTTAAATGAGTGTTTGATTTGTGTTATGAGATCTTGACTTTTGATTATGCTTGTGTTTGAGAAAGAAAGGAAAGTCATGGTGATGCACCTCATGAGAAACTCTACAAGGAGTCATAAGGGTGGAGATTTATAAATGGAGTGATAAGGTAGATGCGGCGGAGGCCGCAGACAACGATCTACAGGTACCTTGGACGACCCAATTAGTATAGAAAATTTGTGCAATTGATTGAATTACTTGCTATTGTGAATTTTTCTGAATTATGTTATATTGAAATGATATTGAATTACTTGAATGCCGTTGAAAACCATTTTGGATTATATTGTGTCGTGTTGTATTGATTTATATATGATTGATACATGTAATCATTATGATGCATGATAACTATTTTTCGTTATAGCGTAATGTTGTCCCCTCACTTGGCAAGTGGTTGCTCATACCCTCTTATTAACATTTTTCAGGGTTAGCAATCGAAGGAAATCTTCATACAGGAATCATGAATATTTCTTTAGCTCAAGACCCCTCTTGAATTTGGGGATGATTTATTTCTTATTCTTTTATTTTCTATTTTACTACTCTAAAGTCATTCCGTGATCGTATAGGTAGCCTAAGATTTGGATTACTGTATTTGTGAGTTGAGGAATTATGTATATAAATGAAGTAACCACATCGCCAATATGTTTCTAAACATTTTACTTAATTTATTTGTTGTGATGGAATGCAATAAAGGCAAAGAATGACATAATTTGAAGTATCTAGATATCTATAAATATGTGAAAGGAATACTTCTTTAAATAATTATTTCAATAATTATTTACTTTTATTTATTTATTTATTTTTGAACATTATTTGTGTTGGTTTGATAAAATGGATTAGGTTCTGAGGTGAGGTGAGGCTCACTCTCGTACCGGTCACGTGTCCTATGTGGGACGTGACGAAAAAACCAAGAACTGGTAGAAGATCTAAAGTTAACTATAAACTTTGGGTTGAACTGAAATATGAACTTTGGTATAGTAGCAGAAGTGAAGAAGAAGAAATGAATAGAAGAAAAGTACAAAAGAAAGAAAAAGACGAAACAAAAATTCAACAAAAATCTGAAAAAAAGGCTAAATGATAGAAAACCAAACGAAAAAAGGAAAAGGACAAAAGAATAAAAATAAAAGAGTCTGATAGAAAATTAAAGTGAAGAAGTTTTGTTATATAATACAGAAACATATTTTGAAGTAAAAAAAATTGTAAACCCCGCCAAAATTTTTCAGCGCAATAAAATTTTCACAAATTCGCTCCCTAGATTTGCTTTAGAGTGTTGTGCCTTACTAGAATTTACTATAGAAATAAAAACATGTGGCTTGACATGTCTACTGTCAAGCCACACATGTCCACCCACAACCAAAAAACATTTGTAGCTCCGCACTTGTTAAAAAAAATTGTGTTGGTTGATATATTATTTTCAAATAATAACATCTATAAAAATTTATATCACATATTCTGTTGTTCATTATTAAAAAAACATTTTGTTATTATTTTAAAAGAAGTTTATATATATAAATCACTTTTGTTATATATTATACTTAAATTTATTAATAAGCATTGTATTAAATGTTTATATCAAATACTCAGTCCATTAGCAAGAAATTAAGTATAATAATACAAATTAATTTCAAATATTAATTTAATTAGTAAAAATTTTTATTCTTCACTATCTTCCTCGTTGTCATCATTATTTTCCTCATTTTCAATTGTAGAAATTGGAATATTAAGCAAAATAAAAAAACTTGCAGCATTTTCTATGGAAGCCATATTTGGTCGATATACTTCTGCTTGATCACTTGAACTCACATATAATCTTTGTTGAGGTGGATGTGGTGAATAAGATCCTTGAATTGCATTTAATCTACTCTCCACGCCATTGACCTAACTAATTAGTTCACTCATCCTTTCCTTGTATTGTTTCAAGTTTTCTTCATAAGATTTACTTAAACTTTGAACAATTGTGTCCTTTAAAATTTGTTGAAATTCTTGGGAACAAGTCCAGTCAAGCTCCGATGAGCCATCTTATATATGAAATCTAGATATTGTGGTACCAGCTGTTTTGGTTGCCTTAACTCCTAAACCATATACGTGTCTTTTTTTTTTCCTCTTGTTGCTTGCATCTATACATCAAGATCTGATAATTGGTGCTTGGAGTTAGTTGAAGATTGAAATCTCTAATATTCTGCCTTTGAAAGTGAAAAAATATAATTAGGTTTATTATAAAACATATACCAGGTACAATTATATGGAAGAGAACACTTACAAATATTTTCTCTGATTTTTTTTCAACTCATCCTTGACCAGCCTTTTTTTGATGAGTTTGAAAAAACAACTCTAATGCAATAGGCTTTCTTCTTAATTCCTTTGTCTGTGTTACAAATTGAATAAAATATATATATTTGAGATATAGTAGTGAATAAATAGAGAAATGAAAATGAAATAAAATACCAATCTTCTCTTGTGCTTTGTCGTTGATATAGAGCCTCCAGTGTGAAGAAATGAGCCTAACTCACTAAAGGCAGATGATCTATTTTATTTTCTTTTGTTCACTCATCTGTTTGAACTGTGGTGTTCCCTTTTTATTACACAATTGATTCCAAACTTATTCCCCTATCTACCCTGTTTTTTGATTAGTCTTGTGTGTTGTATATATCTTATCTTTTAAGCGCATAACCACATATCTTTTCCAAATATCCTATATATTATTGCCATGTTGTGGTAAACAAATATAATATTTCTGAAAAATTTTTTAATTAATAATAGATAATAATGTAAAGTAAAAAATTGTTACTACTAATGATAATAAAATTTTACTTGAAATTCTGTCCACCAGAAGCTTCTTAGTGATTTAGGTACATATAATTCTTTGAAATATAATTATTGTGGCTCTAAATTCAATCAATTTAACTAGTTCTATTTAATCTTACATGATTGTTTATTAATTTTATCCTTCTTTTAAGCTTTCATAGTAGTTTTTAATTGTTTAATTTATCTTTAGTTTATTTTGATTTTTCTTTCATTTTTCTTATAGGTTGAAGTTATTTTCCTGAAGCCATAGCTCAATGTCAGGAATCATAGCTCAGCACTGGGGACTCATAGCTCAGTGCCAAGAACCATAGCTCAGCGTTGCGTGGCTAGAAACCAATTTTTGTGCCATAGCTGAGCGTCAGCTTCGCAACACTCAGCGCCAGTGTCCTAATACTGTGCGTTTTGGATAGTGTTTAAGCTCTGTTTTAGGTTTGAGAAAGGTTATCTTGGTTTTTCGAAAGGGGAAACACATAAGACGGCTGGGGAAGACATTGGACAGCACAGAGAACTCGACTGGGGACAATTAAGACTCAATCTCTCCTAATTTTTCTTCTTATCTCTTACTATGAACTTTAATTTTACTGTTTTCTTCATTCCTTCCATGAGTAACTAAACTCTTAGAGTTAGGGATTGATGTAACTTGTTTTGAATAGGGTTTTACTGACCGTTTGAATTCTTTTTAATGCAAATTTGATTGTTGGAGTAGTCTTTACTGTTTTATTTGCCTCTTGAATGATTGATCACCATTTTATGAAATTTGAAATTTATATTGATTCTAGGGATAGTTCAATATAAAGTCGCCCTTGTAATTACTACCATAAACCGGGTTAATCTAGGGATAGGTAACTTTGTTTATGTGATTTTTGTGAATTTCTTGAGCTTAAACACCCAATCAAATAACTGTATTATGGAATTGGGCAATTATTTGAATTGGGTCGAATTGAATTCCAAGAAATTGGGTTCAATCAAATTTGAGAACTTAGCCAACAACAAAAGAAATTGAATTTAAGATGAATCATCTTTCAGTAACTCAAAGGTTGATTTGTCTATGAATTAACCGGAATAAGAAACAAGTGAAATCAATCCCTTGTTCCCTCTTATCCATTGTTAAATTTCAAATCTTGCTTTTGTTCTTTGTTTTCCAAATTTCTGCTTAAAATTTATTTAGAGTTTCCTTGAATCCAATATATATTTTGTTCAAATAAAATCTAAATTAGCAAAATTGGTAATTGTCAATTATTAATCCCTGTAGATACGATACTCTTTTCTCTCTGAAAAATTTGCATCAAGCTTTTGGTGTCGTCGCTGAGGATTTACGGTGTTTTGACAATATTAAGTGTAGCTAGGAGGATCCTAGTTTGGATTTTTCTTTATTGTTTTTTAGTTACACTGTTTAATTACTTTGTTGTGTGTTTCGCTCTAAGTTTTTGAATGCTTACACCTTTGTTTGTTTATGCGAGGTACCATAGACCCTAACTCACTACTTTTCGATCCTGAAATTGAAAAGACCTCTAGAGCACTTCGTAAGCAAATTAAATGGGTAAAACAAGCATAATCTGCAAGTATGGTAAAACAGAATGGAGTTCCTCATCCTCCTTCGATTAAAACACTCCTAGACTATATCATTGCAACTGTTGAGGGATGTGGAGCTAGTATTGCCAAACCAATGGTATAGGTAGCAAATTTTGAATTAAAGCCTACCTTGCTCAATGTGGTTTAGAATAACCAGTTTAGTGGACATCCTTTGGACGATCCAAACTCACACATATCTCGATTTTTACAAATTTGCATACTATGAAGCTGAATGGTGTGAGTGAGGATGAAATCAGACTCAGGTTATTTCCTTTCTTGGTGTGGGATAAGGCGAGTAATTGGTTGGAATCTTTACCCAAAGGGAGTGTTACTACTTGGGCTGATTTAGTACAAAAGTTTTTGACCCTATATTTCCAACTATCTAAGTCTGCCAAGTTAAGAACAGAAATTACCTCCTTCAACTAACAAGATAGGGAATCTTTGAATGAGGCTTAAGAACGATATAACGACATTTTAAGGAGATGCCCCCACCACTCATTTGACCTTTAGATTCATGTTCAAACCTTCTATAATGGCTTGTTACCATACACTAGATCTATGGTAAATGCTACAGCTTGTAGGGCACTGAACTGTAAGACTCCTAAACAAGCTTGGGAACTATTTGTAAAGATGGCTTGCAATGACTATCAGAGTTAAAGTGAGAGAACCGTGATAAAGAAGAGTAGTGGTATGATGGAAATAGGAACCTTGGATGCCATCTTGGCACAAAATAAATTATTGACTTAACAGATGACTGAATTAAATAAAAAGTTTGATACAGTTAATGTTAGCGCCATTAGCCATCCTCCAATCATCTGTGACTTCTGTGCGGGGAATCATGCCAATGAGGAGTGCCCAGGTAATATGTTTAACTCTTCCTCATCTTCTGTAGCAGAAGTGAATTATATGGGGAATCCTCTAAGACCACAAAACAACTCATATTCTCAAACGTACAATCCAGGTTTGAGGAAACCCCAACTTTTCTTAGGGAAATCAAAATAGTTAGGATGCTTCTCATAAACCACATTTTCCTTCTCAGATGCTACACCAATAATCTCAAATTAGCTATTTTTCTCAGTTTCCTTTGAATGATAAATTTTCATCCTTATAAAGTATGGTAGAAAAGTTAACACTTCAAACCATAACTTTCATTCGATAAACATCTTTATTTATGGAGGAAACTAGAACCAGGTTTAGAAACCAAGATGCCTCTATTCAAAATCTTGAGACCCAAGTGGGGCAAATAGGTCGCAACAGTCGTTGCCTAGTGACACGGTTGTTAATTCAAGAGAGCATGTGAATGCCATAATCAGTAAAAGTGGGAAGGTGATAGAACCTATGCATAGGAAGGAAGGATTAGCTAAGGAGGATAGTGAGAAGTTAGTCAATATGACATTTCTATAACTCATGGTGCTTCCCTGTATGATTTGAGAAGTAAGGGAGATACTGAGAAATTTCATATGCCATGTATTACCATACCACCTATCAAGGTGCCTTTCCTCATAGGCTTCACAAATAGTGAAATGATAAGCAATTCAGCAAATTTTTAGAGGTGTTCAAGAAGCTCCATATCAATATCCCATTTGCTGAAGTACTTGAGCAAATGTCGGTGTATGCTAAGTTTATGAAGAAGCTTTTGGCGAAAAAGAGGAAAAGTGTGGATGATGAGAGAATCACTCTGAATGAATAGTGTAGGGCGATCATACAGAGGAAGTTACCTCCAAAGCTTAAAGATCCGGGGAGTTTTTTATTCCCTGTACTATTAGAGGTGTCACTTTTGAGAAGGCATTATGTGACCTGGGAGCTAGCATTAATCTTATGCCCTTATCCATTTTCAACAAGTTGGGGGTTGGGCGAATCAAATCCACGATGATGACCCTTCAGCTTGCTAACCGATCATTGAGACATCCATATAGGGTAGTAGAAGATGTGTTGGTTAAAGTAGAAAAGCTTTCTTTCCTGTTGATTTCATGGTCTTAGATATGGCAGAAGACAAGGAAATCCCTCTTATTCTAGGTACGCCATTCTTGACTACTTCGGGAGCGGTAATTGATGTGGCTTGAGGGACATTAACTTTGATAGTCTAAGAAGAGAGAGAGATTTTTAATGTGTTTGATATTGTTGAATCATCAGTGGAAAAGATAGCTCGTGATCATAAGGAAGAATTGGTGGTTGAGCAAGTAACACTCTTGGATGTCACACCATCTTATCTTGGTTTGACCTCGTACAAAGAAAAAGAAACTCAGAATGAGAAAACAAAACAATGGCAAGTTTGGGGGAAGGTGGCTCAATTTCAAGGCTCCTCCAAAGCTCTTTCTAATCCGAAATAATCTCTAAGAAAGTCTAGCTTAGGACTGTAAATTAAGCGCTCTTGGGAGGCAACCCAAGTTTCTCAATCCTGTTCTTTTTATTTTATTTTTTAGTTCAATTTTAGTTTACTGTCTTTTTTGTTTGTGTGGTTTTCTTTAGTTTGTATGTTTTGTTTTGGAGTTAATTCTACATTTTGTTCTTGTTGCTTTGTTAAGTTATTTCTGCTACCTTTTTCGGCATTCTGGTGGTCCAGCACTCAGCACTGGATTCACAACGCCTAGCGCTGGAAGTCCCTATGAAATATCACATTCTACTAGTGTAGCACTAAGTGCTAGCCTCGCAACACTCTACGATGAGATTCTATTATGTTATATGAGGATGATGAATAGAGAGACAGCTTCCAGGGGAGTTTTCTATTTCTCACCCTTGTTTTTCTTTCTTCACTTAGTGGTGTTTGTTTTGGTTTTCTGCTCCCACAATGATGACATTGTTATGTTTAAGTTTGGGGGTGGCATTTTCTTGTGATGAGTAATTAGTTTTCTGTTAATTTGCATGTGTTTTTAGTTTCGTTTCCTATTATCTTGACTTCTAGTATTCGATAATAGTTTGAACGAGTTTTGTGCAGCTCTTGGTAATGACTTGTTGCTTGTAATTCTAGATTTGTTTTTCTTTGAAAATTGAGGAGAGTTTTGTTAATTTTCTTAAAATTTGTCTTTTATTGTGTTGTTTGCCCTAAAAAAGGAAAAGAAAACAAAAAAAAAATTTGGTTGGTCAGAGTAAGTTGTATTCTACCCTTTTGATTCTCCTCTATTGACCATTCTTAATGCTCACTTGATTATAAAGACGATATAGGCTTTTCACATGTTGATAATATTTAGTAGTTGTTTGCAAGTTTACTTTAAAAAGTTGAGTAGTTTTCCTCTCCATTCTGGAACTTGAATTTTTTATCTTTGGCTTGTTGCACTTCCTTAAAATTTATAAACAAAAGGAAATAAGTTATGGCATGGTGGCCTGAGGGTGTGATGTATGGATTGGGCGTACGGTCATAACTTCAGTGTTTAACTATGCCACTTGCTAATAAAAATGAGTGGAGTTAGATGAGTTCATGGTGTGTGGATTAGGCGCATGGTCGCAAATTCCATTTCAACTTCACTATTCTCCCCTTTCATTGTTAGTGTCGAGGGATAAGTTCATGATGTATGGATTAGGCACACGGTCAATCATTCATTTACTGAGTCACTATCTTTAATTAAAAAAGGACAAAAAAAAGAGAGAAAAGTGCTAAAATGAAGGTTGTGCTAAAGCCTGTGCTTTATTCAAGTTTTGGAATGCATGAGCCATATAAATTGTTATATCTAGCTTGCAATTAACAAAAATCCTTATTAGTTGAAAAAACCTTAGTGAAAAGAGGATGAATCTTAGGACTTTGTACACTTTCTAGGACTAATGATTTTTTATTTAATTGGGCTTGCAACATGTTAAGTGTATTTTATTTTGGGTGAATTATCTTTGTCTTCTAAGTTTCCTTGAAAGAGTGGTCTGGAATTATGTAATTAAGTTATTACTTGAACTTTTTGGTGAGTGGTTTGAGGGTATTTGGAAGTCACCCTTTGCTATGTTGACTTTCTATCTTTTGTTTTTAGTTGTATTTTTGGTTGTGTTTTGCTCGAGGACAAGCAAAATAATAAGTTTGGGGGTGTAATAATTCTTTGAAATAGAATTATTGTGGCTCTAAATTCAATCATTTTAGCTAGTTTTGTATTTAATCCTGCATGATTGTTGGTTAATTTTATCCTTCTTTTAAGCTTTCATAGTAGTTTTTAATTGTTTAATTTATCTTTAGTTTATTTTGATTTTTCTTTTGTTTTTCTTATAGGTTGAAGTTGTTTTCCTGAAGCCATAGTTTAGCGCCAGGAATCATAGCTCAGCACTGGGAACCATGGCTCAGCATTGTGTGGCCAGAAATAGCTTAGCACTGATGTCCCTTCCAGAGCTCGTTTTTCATTTTATGCCATAGCTGAGCACTGGTATCATGATACTGCACGTTTTTTATAGTATTTAAGCTCTGTTTGAGGTTTTAGAAAGAATATCTTGGTTTTTCAAAAGGGGAAACACACAAGACGGCTAGGGAAGACATTGGAGAGCACGAAGAACTCGATTGGGGACGACCGGGACTCAATCTCTCCTAGTTTTTCTTCTTATCTCTTACTATGAATTTCAATTTCATTGTTTTATTCATTCCTTCCATAGGTAACTAAACTCTTAGAGTTAGGAATTGATGTAGCTTGTTTTACATGAGGTTTTACTGATTGTTTGGATTCTTTTTAATGTAAATTTGATTGTTGGAGTAGTCTTTATTGTTTTATTTACCTCCTGAATGATTGATCACCATTTTATGAAATTTGGGATTTATATTAATTTTAGGGATAGTTCAATATAAAGTCGCCCTTGTAATTACTACCATAAACCAGGTTAATCTCGGGATAGATAACTTTGTTTATGTGGTTTTTCTGAATTTCTTGAACTTAAACACCTAATCAAATAACTGTACTAAGGAATTGGGCAATTGTTTGAATTGGGTCGGATTGAATTCCAAGGAATTAGGTTCAATCAAATTTGAGAAATTAGCCAATAACAAAAGAATTTGAATTTAAGATTCATCTTTTGGTAACTCAATGGTTAATTTATTTATGAATTAACTAGACTAAGAAATAAGTGAAATCAATCCCTTACTCCTCTCATCCACTGTTAAATTTCCAATCTTGCTTTCATTCTTTGTTTTCCAGATTTCTGCTTAAAATTTATTTGGAATTTCCTTCAATCCAATCTATATTTTGTTCAAATAGAATCTAAATTAGCAAAATTGGTAATTGTCAATAGTCAATTTTTGTGGATACGATACTCTTTTCTCACTACTTTACTACTTGTATGTGACTCAGTACACTTGCTAGAAAATTCACATCAGGTACGTCCCTCAAGCATGTGTATGGTCCATTGTATCTTCTTTAGTGATGGACACGATTTGAGCTCGGACCTTTTCATGGTTTGGAGAAAACCTGAGTTAAAATAAATTTGAAATACATTTAAGCAACTTAAAAATATATATAATGTGATTATAATTAAAGTAGACGACTAAATTACATGAGATATAAAAAGTGCAATAATTATTCTTTTCCATCAGGAGTGATCGGTTCCTCTGTAATGATGTTGCTATCTTAAGAGGCATTCTAGGTAGTCACCTCTGTTAATGGTGGTGAGGATCCAGATGGAGTTGAAACTATTGGTGTAGGTATTGTAGGTGTGCTTGAGCCAAAAGTTTGGAAGCAAGAGTGAGCATGTGCAGAAGTAGATGAGTTATGATATGATTGAATTGCCAATAATGTGTTATCTGGCACCTAAGAATAAGTCCATGGCACATTAGATGTGTCGTGGTTTGCGTAGAATTGCCATGGTGGTTGTGGTCCAGTATGAGGGTAATTAAGATGTGCCATGGGTGGTACATTTCTGTGAAACTGCCATGGCACTAGTGGATAAAAGTTAGAAGGCATACTTTGTTGTATGTCGTAGAAAGAAGAAGGATAAGGAAATGGTTGATCGATACTTGTGTTGGTAGAAGAAGAAGGACTCGAAGGTTGAATAGTAGTATGCCTTATTACTCTTTCTCTACTAGGTACATTTGCTTGCCGATGTACACTTTCTCCGGACATGATGGAAAAAACTTGAGAGGAGTGGAGAAAAGAAAATTTACTCGAGATATAAATGAAATGAGAATGAGAAAGATGACCATTGATGACCAAATCTATACAGTTTATGTAAAAATTTCTTATGTGACTTTTGACCATGCGTATATGTCATAATATTTTGGAAGATCTTACTTATTTGAAAAAGGTGACAGAAGGTCACAGACATGCATATTTTGAAAGATTGTGTTAAATAATATTATATTTTAGTATTTATAACTTTGTTAAATATATTTTATATCATTTAGTTATACAATTATATTAAATTATTTTATATCATACAAGAGTTATTTAAAACCAAATGTGACCACATAAAATAAAGTGAAATCACATGACACATTTACCTACCCACGCCACACTCATCACTCCTATATATATATATATTGCCTTTGTGTTTAAATTAAATTTTAATTATAAGTTTTTTAAAAAATTAATAATTAAATTTTTTATGAAAACTAAATTTTGAATTTTTTATTAAAAATATAATCTTAAGTAAACAAGCGGGAAATGAGAGAGAAACTAATAATGAAGATAACCGAATTTTAAAGTAAAGATTCATTTGGTGCACGAGTCCCACTGCCATATGTGCCACGGACTCTCCCATACTTTTGAAGTATAAAATATATTTTATATCATTTGGTTATAAAATTATACTCAATTATTAATTTCAATTGAAAAGTTATTTAATAGTGTTTATTCATATAGAAAAAATATATTTGTTCTTATGTTAAAGTCAATTTAATTTATATTTGTTATTATATCAATTTATAATAAATATTAATATATAACTATTTATTTAATATTTTTATACTGTTTAATTTTTTTTAATTTAATATCTCATAGTGAATCATTCAAATATTTTAAGTAAAGTTAAAGAGAGATAAAGTTAAAGATTTTTAATTATTTATTAAATTAAAAATACTAAAAATGAAATAAAAATATTTCTCACATTTTTACCAAATCTACATCCACATCCATATGCCACACTACACATGGGACCATATCACACACCTTCATCACATTCACATTCCTATATGTCACACTCACCACTCTTATATATACATGAACTCTTCTTCACACTCTTTCACATCACTCATCTCTCCTACTCTCTCCTACTTCTTCCTTTTTCTTCCTCTCATACACACACATGGCGCATAGTGAAGACTAAACTAGCAATGTACTCGTCGGACCTAATAATCTCAATCTATTATATATGCAAGAAGAACGCATTTCTTCTATACTGTGGAACATTGATTCAGTAAGTACCACTTATTTAAACTACTTGGACTATTTATTAGATTATTTATGTAATTAGTATATATTAAATAACTTCACTTGTTTATGTTAATTAATAATTTTTCCATTTGGTAGGTGAATCGTATCTTGTTGCTTTGATCATGGGGTCATAAACGATTTAAATGTAACCCACCTCTTTCTATTGTGACACTCCTTATGCAAGCTAGCTTTTATGGTGTGTCTGTTCTCAAACATTTTGAGTTTAACCACGCTTTAGTTTCTACTGTCGTTAAACGGTGGCGTCCAAAGACCCATACTTTTCACTTAACAAAGGGTAAGATGACTATTACACTAAAAGATGTAGGAATGTTATTGGGAATTCCATGTTTGGGAACACCCATAACTGGTAATCCTTAAGTAACCAACCTCCAAAAATTATGTGAGGATGCTTTCAGAGTTGTACCGCCTAGATCTGAGATCGATGGACAGAGAGTAACAATGAGTTGGCTTGCGAATACATTACCAAAAGATGCAGATGAGAAAGCCATAGCAATACACGCTAGAGTATGGATTTTACAATTAATTGGTGGATACTTAATATTAGATCTATCTGGCTTATATGTGAACTTGAAATTCCTTCCCTTTATTCTTGACTTTGAGGACTGCAGCCGCTTGTCATGGGGTTCAGTTGTGTTGGCATATTTGTATAGGCATCTTTTTTCCACAGCTATGAAAAACATGAAACAAATTGGAGGGTGCATGGCCAATTATAACATCCCATATTTTCTTTTATTTAAGTTATATTTTCTTTAATTAAGTTAGAAATGATGTTAGAAATTAGTAAAATATGTTTTTGGATACTTAGGATGAAGTAATAAAGGAAAGGCATGAGAAATTAGGACAAATGAGCTAAGAGTAAAAGAAAAATGAAGTTCTAAGTGAAACAGTCAACTGACTGTATTAATCAGTCAACTGATAGGATCAGAGGTCATACTAGGTTGTTAATATCTACAATCAGTCGACTGATGAGGAGAGATCAATCAACTGATTATTCTCAGTCAGGCTAAAATTTTAGGTTCTAAAGCAATCAGTCAACTAATTGTGAATCAATTGACTATCAAGGAGTAATCAGTCAACTAATCGCCTGCTAGAGTGCAAAAATAAGTCAGTTCTAACTGAAAAATCAATGAGAAATTGACTAGAATGCCCCCAACATGCCAACAAAGCTTAGAAACAACAAAGTAGGGGTAAAAGAGAAATTTTCATGATAAAAAAGCTCCCTAGACCCTTTTAGAAGCAAGAAGAGAGAAAGAAAGATCATTTTTTAAAAATTGGAGAGAAGAGAGAAAGAGAGAGAAAATTTGAAGAACAAGAAGAAGAAAGAGAAGGGCCTTCCAGATGGATTTTAGCAAGAAAATCATCAAAGGTAAATTTCTTAGCTTGATTTTTCTAGTTTATATGAATTTTAGAGCTTGAGAAGTCATAAAATAGCAATTTTTAGACTAAAAGGAAGAGAATAGAAGAAGAAAAGGCTTGAAATTTGAGAAACAATATCAGCTAAAGAGAAACTAGAAGAGAACTTACAAATTTCAGCTATAAGAAGAATCAAAGGGAGCTAGTTTTTCGTAAAAGCAAGTTATCTATATGTATTATCATGCTTGTGTATGACATAACAGAGTTTTATGATAAAGACTTCTATGAATGTTTGAGAACATGATTTCTAATAAAAGTAGAACTTGATTCCTCATGGGATGAATTTTCCTCATGGGATGTAAAGTTCTTTTCATGAAATAACTAGGAAACAAGTTATTTTAGTTATTTGTCATGCCTTTTGTATGATATATCATGTTTTCTATTCAAGTATTCCATGAGTACTTTAGAAAGATATTTCTGATGAAAAATATAGCTTAATTCCTCCTGGGATGACAGAACCCCAAATCCTTTCCTCACGGGATGACAAAAATTCCTCATGAGGTGTAAAATCCTTATGGGATAACAGAAATTCCTCATGAAATAACAAAATTTTCTCATGGGATGTAGAGTACTTTTTATGAGAAAAAGTTAACAGTTATAGTGCACTATCATAAAGAATTAGAATACTTTATTCATATATTTATACAATAGTTTTATGCTTATGGATGTGAGAATTATTTATATTGCTTTTTATGACTGAAATGGTTCTTATGATATTTTCTTAAAACAAAGTAGATATTGAGATTAAATATCTCATGTTTTTATGTTATGACTAACTATTTCAGGAGTTGAAGTAGAAAAGTAAGAGAAAGCAAAAGAATAAGCTAGTAGAGTTGTTAAGTAGTTATATAGAAAAGGGGATGTTGTATCAACTTTCTATGTAAACCTTTGGAGACTTATGCATATTTTGTATATGTGTATAGAAATATGTGAGTTGTATGTAAATCTCTTGTGTTGTAGTTATATCTAGAAGAGAATTTGTAAGAAATAATTAATAATGTACTATGAAATATACATGCTTTGGAAAGAAAGGATTGCACTATATTTCAATTTACAATTTTCTGCGATTATGGAGTGCAGAATATATTAGTCAACTGATTGTCCTATATCAGTAGACTGAGACCTCCAAAATTTGTAAAATATTCAGATCAGAGGTCTATTAGTTGATTGATAAGCATCCATCAGTCGACCAATCGTCTTCTGCCCAGCTTAAATTTTTTATACTATAAAATGCTCCATAATTTCCTTATTGGTATGCAATCAGATATTTTATAAGAATTTTTAGAAAAATCCCATAGTTTTAAACCAACTTTTCAAAAATCTATTATAATTTTCTTAAATTGTATTGGTTTACGTTACACCTCTTACATATGTGGATATGGATAAGATTTACTATTTTTGAGTCTAATGTAGTTCGACAGCCAGATCCTTTGCCAATGAATTCTTAGTTGCGGCCTCCTCTGGGTTACAAGTACATATGTTGTATATATGTCTCTTAGCTACATTTGTTGCCTAATTGTTGACTTGTTAATATTTGTTAGGTGGAATGGCGTTCGCATGCATCCATCACCCACAAATATTATAATTGGGAGATACAAAGAGATGTTAGATTGTATGGGTTTCAATGAGGTATATAGATAATAATATATGCCAATATGGTAATTTTTTTAAAAAAAATATAATAAACTAAAATGCATTATATTCTTTTTCTAGATTTGTTGGAGGCCATATTTATTTGTTTGAAACGTCCCGGATTATTGTCGTTTTGGGATCGAAGTGGGTATGGCCAAGGTGCCTTTAATATACTTCCATGTAGTTAAGAAGCAACTTTCTGAGTGCGTACTGCGACAATTTGGCCGGAAGCAACAAATCCCAGAGGGCCCACCAAGGCAGGCTATGGAAGAATATCATAGCCTAAAAGCTACAGGCAAACATCGCAATTATGATTGGGCCACTCACCAACAAGAGGAAATTGCCATGTGGAATAGTTGGGAGGCACGAATGATACAAGCAGATGAAGGAGGTCAACAGAATATGAATTCAATGACACTGTATATGCAATGGTACTTTAATGTCACCCGTCACTATATTAGTCAAGATTCGAGAGTCATAAATCATGTGGTAAAATATCAATTTTTTTTACTGCAGATTGATTTTTTATATTAATTCGATATATCACTATATCATTTATTTTATCTTTTATGTATGGTAGCATAGCGAGCTCAGTGGAGTGCATGGCTATGGGGCAGCCGCCTAATTACCGTCCTTGGCAAATGGTCCAAGAGAGCATGAAAGATACACAAGGATACGTGTTTGACAGAAACGTCAAATAGTTTTGGCAGAGATAAGCTCATGCGGCGCAAGTCAATACTAGAAGAAGTACGGGTGATAAAGAAGCTGGTACTAATATGCAAAAGAAGAATAAAATTCGAAGGCCAAAGAGCATAAGGGCCACTAACCAAGAAGAAGGTAACCAAGAAGAAGACGAGGAAGGAGAAGAAGAAGAATAATAATAGAACTAAGAATGTTTTATGTGTAATTGAACATACTAAACCTATATCTTATGTATAATGGTAGTTTATTTTATAAACTAAGTTATGATTTAATTTCGTACTAATATTTAGAATTGTCTTTTATATATATATATATATATGTTAAATCTTTTAATATAATTCTAAATATTTAAATTAAATTAATTAAATATTTACTAATACCTGCTTGATTTTACAAAATTTACTTTTTGTAAATTAAAATAAATAAATATATATATATATATATATATATATATATATATATATAAGTTTTTAAATTTAAAAAATAAACTGTATTGAGAGTTTTGTAATTTAATTTAATGTAAATATTTATAATTATAATAAAAAATTAATATATATATAGTAATTTATTTAAATCTTAAAAATAAAAAATAAAAAAATTCTACACCTAAGACCTAGCCAGGCTGAAAAACAAGTTATTTTTTTCTATTTATTAAATTATATAAATTATTTCTATTATTACAATTATATAATTCTAATAATAAAAATAATAGAATAAGAATATATTGATTACGAATAAGAATATATTAATTAAATTCATTTCTATTATTTTCCATTTTTTATTAGTAGAATTTAGAATATTATTAGAATTTAGAATATATAAATAGATATATTATAATGATTATATATAATATTTTAAATCAATATATAATTATTGCATTGAGACAAATAAGTTTTTTTAATTTAAAATAAAAAATTAAAAAAATTTAATATTTATATTAAATTTTAGATATTTTTGTTTTATTTAAGACAAATTTATATTTTCTTAATTTTGTTTACAGAATTGATTTAAAAAATATGTTAATAATTAATAGTTTTTTAATAAATATTATAATAATTATTCAATTTTTTTCCAAAAAATATATATTGTTAAAGACAAAAAATAATAAACAATAATAAAATTAACATCTTCTTTCTTTTGATTGTTTGTGATAGATTAGTACATTCACTTTTATAAGAAAGTTAGGAAATAATAAATATTTTAGTATTATTTGATTTTTTTTTCCAAACAATGTATATTGTTAAAGATGAAAAATAGTAGACAATAATAAAATTAATATCTTTTAATAATAAAATTAATATCTTTTCTCATTTGATTGTTCCTGATAGATTAATACATTCACTTTTACTTATTTGCTCCATTATTGATGATTGTATCATTTTTCTATTTTTGCTATCTCTATCCACTCCTTCTTTTGATAGGTACCATTATTTCACTATTATGTTTCATTTCCTCGTTGGTCATGGTATGTACATTGAATATATTTGTGGAATTGTACATATAATCTTCATGTTTTGCATGTTGTCATACTTCATTCTATATATATTAGAATTTCAAAATCGTTGGTTGTTATTTAATGTTGCATTGCAAGGCTTCAAGATCTTGGTATTGGTATTTCGATCTTTGAGCTTAGTATGTTATTCCTCATTTGATCAATTAATTTTATGCCTCAATTATAAAATTACATAAATTCAATTGATTGCAACTATTTTGTCCCAAAGCTCGGATGCACATGATATATCTAGATATATGGCCCACTTTTGTTGAAGAAATGAGGAAAAAAATTAATTAAAGTGTAAATTAATTAAGTTAAAATTCACAATATAGTGGCATTTTAAACACAAATGCCACTATAAAGCGGCGTTTAGTGGTGTTTGTTCCCTAAACGCCACTATATAGTGGCATTTATTTTCTAAATACCATTATATATTTAGATTATTTATTTATATTATTTTAAAATTATTGTTAAATATTTTTTTACTATTATAAATATAGATATCATATTGAATCATTTTTAATATTAAATATTGATTATTTAGATGATATTTTTTCTATTAAATATTTATTTCGATTATTTTAAAATTAATGTAAAATATTTTTTTACTATTTATTTGGATTCCCTCTATTTTTTTTATAAAGCAAAATTTTTAGGTGACCGGAGAAACATCCCCTCCATTTTTTTTTATAAAATTCCCTCTCAAATCTTGAAAATAAAGTTATTCTCTTATACTCTCTCAGTCTCTCACTCTTTACTATTGTATGTCTCATGTGTCCCTCTCAATCTCTCAAACTCTCATTCTCAATTCTCAAATCTTGTCTCTCTTAATCTCTCACTCTCTACTATATGTTCGTCTCTACTCTCCGTCGCGTGAAGGCAGATCGTCGCCTCTCCATCATCACTACATCTCAGATCTGATCTCAACACCATCTTGTGGTCACCTCACTTGTCATCTCTCAGATTTGGTCGTATTCTCGATCACCCACTGTCACAAAGCTTAAGGTATCAGATTAATATATTATGTGTGTTTTGAGCAAACTTTCTTATATTTTTAAAAATAAATAAATTAAAATCAATCAGCTTCATCTTCAGTCTTCGCTTTAGCATCTGTTGCTCTGTATTTGTCTCTCTGAGATTGGTGTGACTTGTGAATGAGAGGGTGAGATAAGAGTCAGATTGTCTTGGTAGAATGGCAATGTAGTAATTGCCTAAAATGTGACTTCAAGAGTAATTATTGATGTTGGTGATGATATGAAAAAAAGGGGAGCGAGAGAGAATAATTGAAAGATCAATGAACTTTTTTGTGGCCATGGTTGTTGGGGACAAGAAATATGTGTTTGAAATAGAAAGGAGTAGAAGAGGTATGCTAAAGGTGACTGAGGGCTAAGGAGGCGGTTTTTATAGTGAAAAATTAGAACTTAGAGTCAAAGAGCATATCTCTTCATTGTACCCCCTACATGCTTAACCTACATATTCCTGCAAGCTAGAAGTCAGAAGTGTAGGGGTAAACAGTCACATAATTAAGGCTAAATCTAGTTAAGTCAAGATTCACGGCTGATTTGTTGTCTCGCTTATAGTGTGTCCACTAGTAGTAGTAGTTTACTACCAAGTCAAAAAAAAAAAAGAGGGAGTTGATATGTCTGCCATGCTGAATTTTTATTTTATTATTTTATTTTTTATATTTTTGTATATGTATATAATAGTAAATTTTGGCTGATTTATTTTTTTTCTTTTCTTTTTCTTTGTTTTTAACAAATAAGTCAAAAATGCACAAGAAATCTGGGGAGGGAATGAAGAGATTATTTTGAAAAAAAAAAGAGCAAATCACTAGAAAAAGAGTTTCTAGCAGTGGTAGTCTGTTACCAAGTTCTATAGCTAGTTGTGGTGCGAAGTTACCGAGCTTAGAGTTAGTCATTCCACTTGATACTCAGCTAACTCCTCGGATGTCATCAGCATCAGCTCAAATGCCACAATGCGAGACTCAAATGCCACAGTCCGAGACTCAAACACAACAACCTGAGACTCCATCGCCACAACCTGAGATTCCTTCGCCACAGCTTGAGATTCCTTCACTACGATGGTTACTGGATGGTGGAAATGATTGGTAATTTATTTTATTTTTTTTCATTAAATAATCTTAATGTTATTTATATATAAGTTAAAAAGATCTTTCTTCTTTATAGATGAGAATAATGTTGTACGTACTAAGTGACTATCTCTGGATGATTTATGGGCTCTTTCCTTGAGTTAGAAAGTTAGATTGCAGTAGAATGATCTTGTGTAGCCCATTGGAGAAGCTGCAAAACTGTTAGGATCATTCACGGGTAGTGTGGGGCGTAACTTCATAGCATTGCCTATATTTTATTCGGATTGGAAGAACGTTCCATTCAACTATAAAGAAACTGTATTTTCAAATAATATGGTGGTAGTAGTAATCTATTACTGATTTATAATTTTCTTGATTATATATATTCTTCTAATTAATTTTTTTCAGACTAGATTTGTTGTTGATCACAATGAGGAAAAAAATACATTATAAAAAAATTGGCAAGGCTTGGAATCGTAAGCACCTGGAGCTATACAGGGCTCGGAACAATAGGATCAGATCGAGAGGAGAAATAATAATAGATGTTCGGAACGAAATTCCAAGGGATGATTGTGCTTCTTATATTTGGCACTATCAGGACCCACGTTACCTAGTAATGACGCTTTAAAACATTATTTTCTACATCATTTTTATAATATAATAACATGCTTCATCCAAATATTAGGAACCGAAAAAAAACAAGGCGAGTAGACAACTTCTAACCCTCAATCACACAGGAGGCACAAAGAGTTTGGCTCAAAGAGGAGCTGAGATGGTAAACTTACTTTTTTAACCAAAATATATAATATTATGTCATAAATAATTGATTTTAATTTTGTAGGCTATTGAGCATGGTAGATCTGTCAGTAGGACGAAACTTTGGACTGCGACTCATAAGAAGAAAGATGGCTTATTCATCAGCGATGAAGCAAGAGCCATCAATGTAAGTTGTTTTGTAATTAAAAATTTTGAAATGTGAGTTAATGTATTTAATTGTTAATAATTTTTTTACACAATTTGTTAATAATGTTTTTATGTTTTATGTGGGTGTACAGGAAAAAATCACTATGATTGAGTCGTAGGGATTGCATCCACTGCAGTCTCACCTCAAGAGGCATTTGCTCTGGCTTTAGGAAGCCAAGAGTATTATGGACGAGTGCGTGGCTTGGGATTTAGACCATGTCCTACTCAAGTGTTTGGGTGCACTTCATGTTTTGCAGGTGAGATGTCTTCGAGTCAATCTGTTCATGAATTACATACAGAGGTTGCAAGTCTCAAGTGGAAGAGATAACTTGAAAACATAATAAAATGATGCAGTTCTTCCATAGCCTCCAAGGGAGTCGGGATGATTCTGCACCTGCAACCAACTCTCCATTGTCTTGTAATCAAGAAAATAAAGATAGGGAGGACGATGATGAAGACGATGAAGACAATAATGAGGATAGTGAAGATGATGATGAGACTCTTTAATTTATATAGTTAGGACTTATGTTTTACTTTAGATACCTTATTATATTAATGAAGAATTGATATATCTACTAATTTTGTTTGTATAATAACATTGAACTTATTATATTAATGAAGAACTCATTTATAAATTTCATTTGTTTATGAATATTGAAATAGGGTTGTTATTAGATTGTGCTGTCATCTATATAAATATGCAGGGGTTGTAACCTATTGGGGGCAATATTGAAATTTTAATAAACTAAACTGGAACTATTCTATTAATATAATAGCAATCGTTATCATTTTAGTAGCATTTTCAAATACCACAAAATAAAATTATAGTGGCAATTGTAGTAATAATTGTCACTAAAAATGCACATTTAGTGACATTTGTGCTTCCAAAACGTCACTATATAGTGACATTTGTGCATTTCAAACGCCACTATTTAGTGACATTTGCGTTGACAAACGCCACTATATAGTGGCATTTGAGTGTTTCAAATGCCACTATATAGTGGCCTTCGTGTTAACAAATGCCACTACAGAGTGACAGTTGGAAGCGCCCCAACAAACTCCATTATGTATATTTAGTGGCATTTATTCCCGTATTTGTCTAAAACGCCACTAAATAGCTTGTGACACTCGATTTAGTGACATTTTTACCAAATGCCACTAAATTCGGTTGTGACGTTTGCAAATGCCACTATATGGAAAAAAATGCCACTATATGCCAATTTTTTTTTGTAGTGACGTGATGAAATCACTGACAATCTAAAAGTATCTCCATGTATATTGTGTACACCTAGAGTGACCTCTTCATCAGATTCTACGGTCACCCATACAATTAAATTGTTTACCATAAGAATCTGCCTTATGTGAACTATCTCCAATGGGATTTGAGGTTGTTGGCTGTGTTGGGTTTTGATCTAATCAGTCTGATTAGCCCATTGTATATAGCATTTTGTCCCCAACAAATCGATAACATACAACCACAAAGTCTTCTGATCACATGTAAGACAATACGTTGCAATACTTGTAAAAAAAATTTTGACACTATAATTATAAAATGACTATAATATTATGAGTATGGAAATAATTTTTTAAAAACATATTGAGTGTGGAGATAATTTTTTTAAAAATTTAATGTGCATGAAAAATTATTTTTTAAACTAACCTATATAAGGTGTGGTCAATAACAAGCATTGCCGAGTCACTGGATTGATAACCAGGAGTTCATGATGTCTCTATGTGTAATTAGCTCAAAGTAATATTCGACCATTTATTGTTCCAAGTATTCAGAGGTTGTTACGTAGTTGACGGTATCCAAAACGTAGAAGTTCAATCACTTTCTTACAGCGATCTCTGACGTCCACAATATCCAAGCGAGATTCGTTGGCTACTTTACTCGGCCAAGACAGAAATGGAACAAAAGACTATGTTTTGTATGCTTTTACACAATGAGCTTGCTTGAAAATAGGAGTCTTAAAACTGTGATGCCAGCTTCTGGATACTGACATAAAATTTTGGCAAATAGCTGCAGGGAATCGAGACAAAATATCAAATATAATTTTTTTCAAGAAAGCATCCATTATCAAATAATGAGTATGCCATCTTTGCAAAGAAAAAGAAAGGGTAAGAACAAAAGAGCTATTAGATGGGGTTTGCAAAGTTACTTTTCTTTTGATAAAAATAGCACGTGAAGAGATGACAATATGTTTGTCAAATGTGAAAGTGAAGAATAAAATTATAAAATGGGGTTACTGGCGTGTACATTTAAAGTGACGTGACATTGATATATATAGGAATTTGTGTGAAATTATTATTTGATTGACATCCAATTTAGTTAAAATTGGATTGATCTAGTTGAAACTACGAATGACAACCAGAGGCAATTTTTTTAGACAATATTTTATTTGATTGATATTGATATTATCTACTACAGTCACGTTTAAATATATAGAAATTATAATTTATTATATATTGTATACTTAATGCTATAGCTAGTTTTTTAACATCAAACAAAACTGTAAATATAAATAATGACAACTCAATTAACATAATTAAACAAGATCACATTCATGCAAAAATTGAAGTATATACAATTGTTTGCTAAATCTCAACATTAATTATAAAATAGGGAAATAACATAGTATATAATTATTTTACATAAATGTGGGAAATAAAACATGTGCATGGTTAAAATAAGTGTGACTCGATGTGATGTAAGTTTCTAATAGGTCCGGTGTTCCTATTCCTGTCACAATGTCAATCACGTCAAATGTGTATTAAGTTGTAGGCCTCTCTGGATCATCATCATCCTCTGCGACACTGCCCTCAGCTCCCCTTAGGTCCATTTCGTTAACTTCCAGTAACTAATAATCAGGAAGGCACGATAGTGGATCATCTCCAAATTGAAGATCAAGATACCATTCTAAATTCCATGAGTTCGGATCACAATGGACTATGTCGCATGTTCATAGTTGCACAAAATTCCCTTCAAAGGAGTATTCAGTAGTAAATAGGATTCCCAACCCATTGTTGTAACGCACCAATGACCATTCATCATAGAATGAAGCGGGTGGAATAAGCAACGATAAAAACTTGGTGGATGTCATGGATGATAAGAGTCATCTTGTCCTGTGAAATCACCCATACAATAAAATTATCTACCACAAAAATTTCTTCTTGTATCACAAGATCATCAAAAAGAATGGGTTCGGGGGATGCCACTTAAGGTCTCGTGCATAAAGCCTTGTCACCACCATAGTTTGTTCGACTAAATAATAGAATACTACAATAAAATCTTGCTGACGTGAATTATATGCAAGACAATAATTAGCTCGTCTTGATAAAAAAAAGTATATATTAGTGATATAGTCTCATTTATATAAAAAAAAAATTGCAAAGAAGTCTAATTATGCCTCGAACCTATGATTGGGCCAATTATTTATCTAGTTTGTTGGGTGACGGGATTGAGGAGAAGTAATCAATAATCCCGACGACGACCTCTGCCTCGTAACAATATTCAATCGTTGATGCATTCAACCACTTCAACCATAGATGATTGATTAGACCACTCCTCGCCTACTTAGAGATGGTGGAATGATCGGATCCTCGTGTTATACACTTCAATGAAAGATATTCCACTATATGAGCTCGAGAAAGATAGTAGTACAAGAGGTGAATGGGCTGAGGCTCTCTCCATATGTCTTTGTCTAAAAGATTCATGCCCAAAACTCTAGTTCCAATTCCATGAGACAGTCATATACTCAAGACAGTTAGCAACTGGTAGTCACAATAATATATTCAGCATGATATCTTCAGGAAAGTAGTCATTCTCAAATAAGAATAGCTCCGTGAGTCTCAAAATAGGATAGTGAGGGGACTAGGTGCAAGTTTTCATGTGAGATGGAGAGAGCAGGTGAATGAGGAGTGAAAAATGGAGAGGGTAATTGTCATTATTTATAGGGGATATGGGTTGTAATTAATTAAATTAAACTTAATTAATATTAAAATAATTACCATTGAATAATTAAATTTTTTAAATAATTAAATTAAATTAATTTAAACATTACTTAAACTAAAATGATTTTTATATGCATGTTATAATTTTTTAACAAATTAAATTTAAATTAATTGTATGTTTAAAGTAAATGGTTAGATTTTTTAGACAATTAAATTTAATAGGTGCCAAGAGTTAATTAGGACAAACATTTCTTACACACAACACGCATAAATTGAACTATATTCTAATTAAATGTGCGTGATTTGAGTTAATACAAATGAAAATATAAATTTCAAACAAAAAAAATTGCATTATACTTATATTATATATATATATATAAAATAAACTAGAACAAAAAAAATACTGTTAGTTTGTGACCCATTCCAAGAATTTATCCTGAAGATGTCTAACTAAGTCTAATAATAGTGTGGTGGGTAGGAATACAAAGCAAACAAAAACAATGAAAGTGACAAACTAGAAAAAAAAAAGAGATATAAATAAAATTTTTAAATTATTTTTTAAAAAATGAAATATTTATCAAAATATTATGTTTTAGTAATATCTTATTTTTATTGACATTCAAATGTCTTTTGTTTCTTTGTACCAAATATGCTAAGAATTTGAATTTTTTTCCAGTAAATTATATTACTTCTTTTGGAAGTGGGTAAATTATATTTTTTAATTTCTAATTATATTATTTATTTACGTTTGATATTTTAGAAAATTAATATATCAAGTGTGATATACTTTTTAAAAAAATATATAATGATTTTGTCGTTTTCACAAAGATAAAGTAGTTTTTTTTTTAACTTTCAATATGAAAAAGTGACACAAGTAGGTAATTGGAAAATGGATAGGATGAATAAATGTACTAAAAGACAAAAAATAAAAGTCTTCTTACTTTTTCTTACTTGCAAGTGGCAACACAGTTGGATAGTAGGAGAGTAAGGTGACATTAGTAGAGAGTGAGATGATATAAGATTCTAAAATAATAGTATTGAAGAAAAAACAATATAAGGATAGATGGGTGGTTGGGAAAATATCACCAGAATACGAATAATTAGTTCTAGTTAAAATGTAACTGGATGTAACTACTCTCAAATTAAATTTGATGTTTCTTAAAGTGTATGCCACGTGCATCATCAAATGTGATGTGAGTGCAAACAAAACAATCTGTTATTACAGTTTCTAAAGCAGGTCATATATAAGAGTTAGATAGGAAGTAATATGTTTTACTTAAAAGAAGATATGAATATGATGGATGTCTTGTCATATCTTAAATATTTTAAGAAAAATTGTAGTGTGTATTTTTAATATTTACATGAAAAAATTACGAAATTAAATTACAAACTTTTGATTTAATATTTTTTTTGCTGATTATATGATTATTTTTGTATTTTTATATTTTTATTCCAATTTTTTCACAGTCAAAGAATTACATTATCACGCTTATATGAATTGTTTTTGTATTTTTTATTTTTATTTCAATTTTTATCACAGTCAATTAATTACATTATGATGCTTATATGAATTTTTTTATCTTTTTTTGCATATGATTATTGTTCAATCACATCCTTTACCATTTATTGCATCTCCTGTCTCTCTATTGTGATCAACATCACTAACTGCTTATTGAGCTTCCTCGATTCATCTTTTTTTTTCTTCATTCTTGTATAATTTTTAACAAACATGGAGATCTCTTCTCATCGGAGATAGATGTACAATAGATTAAATTCTAGAAGAAAAGGATATACTGAAGAATTTTTGCTCGAGGTGGAAGAATTTCTTGCCTTTGCTATGAGACATGCAGCAGACAAAAAAATTCGGTGCCCCTGCTCGAAACACAAAAATAGCACCTTTATGGATGTTAAAGACGTTAAAGTAGACCTTTATAGAAGAGGCTTTCACCCACAATACTGGTGTTGGACATCTTACGATGAGGTGAGTGGTGAAGCAACGACTTCAACCGTTGTTGAAGTTGGATGTTCAAGAATACCGATAAATATTGCTGCCGATGGGGATGCTCGATATCAAGCCATGATCTTAGATGCAACAAGACAAGATATGGAAATTAAAGATGACTTGGAACTGAATATTGAAGATACTGGTAATTTAAATGTTAATGAACCTCCAAATCCAAGAGCTCAGATTTTTTTGACCTGTTAAAAGCCAACCAGAGGCCGCTATGGTCAGGATGTACTAATCATTCAAAGTTATTTGTTGCGGTTAGAATGTTGAGTCTTAAATATGAAGGAAACATTTCAGTGCAAGCTTTCAACAACATGGCAAGTCTTATGGGAGATATCAGTCCCCCCCGATAATCTACTGCTAAAGGATTGGTACAAAACAAAAAAAACTGGTATCCATACTCAGTTTGTCGTCCAAAAAAATTGATGTTTGCTTGAATTGATGCATGTTGTACTACAACAATGACATAGATGAGACATAATGCAAATTTTGTGGAGCATCCCAATACCAGGAAGATCGACCAGGTAGAAGACAAACTGTTAAACGAGTTCCCATGAAAATTATGCACTATCTACCCCTTATTCCTAGGTTGCAAAGGCTTTATGCCTCAATGTGTTTGGCTGAGCACATGCAATAGCATTGGAATCACAGGAGAGATGAAGGCATACTGGTCCATCCTTCAGACAGCAAAGCCTGAAAATACGTTGACTTGTTGCATCCCGACTTTGCCAGTGAGCCACGTAATGTGAGACTCAACCTGTGTACTGATGGGTTCACTCCTTACAGTCAACACGGAAAACCATACTCGTGTTGGCCAGTCATAGTGACACCATACAACTAGCCGCCTGAGCTGTGCATAACTGCACTGTTTATGTTTTTGATAGCTATTGTACCAGGGCCACGTAATCCGAAGACTACCATCGACGTGTATTTGCAACCACTCATTGGTGAACTAAAATGGTTATGGGATAAAATATCCACATTTGACATTTCTACACAACAAAATTTTCATATGCGAACGGCGTTGATGTGAAAAATCAACAACTTTTCAGCATATGGAATGTTGTCGAGGTGGAGCACTACAGGTAAGTTAGCTTATCCTTACTATATGCACAACTCAAAGGCCTTTACTCTGCAGAATGGGAGAAAAAACTCTTTGTTTGATTGTCATCGACAGTTTTTTCCCACTAACATGCATTCATGAGAAACAAGGATGTTTTTAGTAGGAATAAAATTGAGAATGATTTTCCACTGCCCAGACTAAGTGGGGAAGAATTATAGGAAGAAGTTAGAACGTTCCCTAAAATTGTTAAGAGTGGCCTTTCCAAAGCTCAAGATTATGGACTTGAGCATAACTTGACACATCAGAGTATTTTTTTTTTTGAGAGCTCCCTTATTGGCAAAGTCTTCTTATCCATCATAATTTGGATATCATACACATAGAAAAAAAAACATGTTTGATAACATTTTTAACACTGTTATGGACATGTTGATAACATTTACAAAACTTTAGAAAATACTATGTTGAGCTATACAATAAATATGCCTCAACACGTTGTATCAACTCAGCTAAAATATTTATAAAACATAAAAATATATTTTTTACAATATAGACTTTATTGATAAAAAAATAAAAAATTTCTAAAAAACTTAAAAAAAAACTAGTGGTATAAGTGTACCTCAACACACTGTGTGTTGAACCACACTTCGAGCCACATGGCTCCACATGCATGTGCCTAGGCATGATGGAATAAAAAATTCAAGGGATAAAAAATTCTTACTGATTCTCAATACTTTTTTCAGTAGGAAATTTATTAGATTGGCCTTCCCATGGTTCCTATGACATTTCGTAAGAAAAGTTATGTGTGGCAGTCACAAATTCATTCAGTAGAAATCAGCCAAAAATTTGCAGTCAGAAATTTGTTTTATTGTTGTAGTGTAAAAAGATATGGATCTAGACAAAGATTCAAGAACTGAACTTGTGAGCTCACAAGAATTAATTACTACAGAAATGGGGGTCATATCAAAGCAAAAGTTAAAGCTATCAATCGAAATGATGAGAGAAACGGGTTGGCTTTCTGGACTTTTCATTTGATCTTCTCTGAAATTAGTTTATTGGGTGCACAAGGAATAGGGGTTAGGAAGACAAAGTTGAAGGAAGATTATCAATGAATTAATTTTGGTGTTTTATGCTTGTCCACTTCTGTAATAAGAAAATGCATTAGAAAACAAATCATTTTCATTTCTTCCTTCTATTTCCATTGGGTGGGCATTTGTGAATTACTTAAACTTGTATTGGGTTCCATATTTCCATCCCAGGTCAATTGATTTGTGGAATATTTGAAGGTCAGTAATGGATTGTTACATTAAAATTTGAATATTTGAATATTTGAAATTTTTAATTGACACTGTTGATATAACACTTACCTCACAAATAATAGTAAGAAACGATTAAACAACCTGATGATTTATAGGAGGAGACAAGCATCAATGGTTGAATTCATGGAGAAAAGCATTTGAACCCTTTAATTTGTCTTAAGATAATTTATAATATATTAATTATATACAGAAGAGAGCAAGATAAATGACTAAAATTATTATGCCCCATTCTGTTTGGCTTTTATAAGTGTGAGAAGATATATTTGCTTTTAAAATTTGGCAAAAGTCATCTAAAGACGCTTCTCACATTATGTCCCTATTTTAGTTAGTCCCATCTAAAAACACTGGGCCCAGTCTCACTGCAAGTTGAATAAAAGTTTTAATTTATCAGTTAGAACTTCATTTATGTTTCTGTCAAGAAAGTTATTCATCATACATGTTTGGAAAACTGATTTAGATGGAGCAATGATGGTGGAAAGGATGAAAATATATATTTGAAGTATCAGCAAAGTGATTTAATTGATTAAACCATACAGTTCGAGAGTGAACTCTTGCTTTGTTTAACTTAAATATATCTTTGTATTTGTTGTTTTGTAATTTACAAAGTTACTTGTTATAGTAAGTTATATATTGTGGCCACTTATAATAGTCTATTTTCTTTGAAATTGATAAATTAATTAGCTAGTTAGCTTTACTATTTTGTTTAAATTGAGTCTTTATATCTATATAAGTGTAATGATGGATAAAAACACTACAAAGAACAAGGAATATAACGTCGATTGTCTAACATTAGTTTTTTATAACCAACATTAAAATCATCGACTTATTATGAACTCTAATAATAAAAATAATTTCATGAACTCTAATAATAAATATTATCTTTACAGACACCTAATACAAATAGTGCAGGAGTTTCACCTCAAGGATTTCTACATTCTTTTGGAGCTAGTCACAAACCATAACTATGACTAGTTACAATATTTATTTTGTTAGGACATGTGAAACTTGTTCTTTTAGAGTGTATTAACTTTTAACTTTGAATTCGATGTAAAACTTATGTTTAAAAATATGTTTTTATTCAAATATATTTTCTTTTATAGTTTGGCTTCCAGTATTCGTTAAATTTTGGCTAGATATTACATTGAAATATTATAAATATAACGCATGTCAAAATTAAATTTGATTGTATTTATAATGTTGGTTTTGGAAATTAATGTCAATTTCAATTTAATTAAACTAGAAAAAATTTTGGCCAAAGTCATCTAAATACCGACGCTAAATGATAGTAATTAAAAATCATTCAAAATCATCTAACATTGGTCAAAACCGATGTTAGATTACTCACATAGTGTCGATCACAACTAACGTTAAATGATCAAATAAACATCAATAATGTCATCTAACGTCGGTCAAAACCAACGTTAAATCACAATTTTAACGTCAATCATAACTGACACTAAATGTCAGCATTTAATGTCAGTCAAAACCTATGTTAAATAACAATTTCAACGTCGGTCATAACTGATGCTAAATTTCAGAATTTAACGTCAGTTTTGTCCAAACCCACATTAAAGTCATCTAACGTCGGTTATTTCTACGGATGTCAAAATCAACGCTAAATGACCCCACAACAGAGCACATAATGTTGGTTTTGTAAACCGATGCTAAGTCGTTTAGCGTCAGTCAAAACTGACACTAAAGAGTAGTTTTGACCGATGCTAAATTCCAGCTTATGTTAATCAACTTAGTTCTTTTTGATAATCATATATAATTAATAATTAGGAAAAATTTGTTTATTTATGTCTTTGCTCTGTTCTGCACTTTGAGAAGCTTCTCCTAGTTCAAAGCTGCATTTGGAATTGCTTCTATTCCAAGCTAAACAGCATTGATGTTGGCACATTATGTAACACATCAATCGGTATCCTACATAATCCCACACAATACAACATTCCAAAAACATTTTTTCATATGATTGATTTTGTCCAACACTATATATTATAATTATATTTGTTTTGTAGATTCTCTTTTGTAATTAAGTGTGAACCTTCTGAGCTCGGCATCTCTCCTTGCAAATATTTCGTTGAGCGGGGAAGTCAGGCAGATCATGTCTCCCATCCAGCAACAAACTTCTCTTGAAATACATACATATATATATATATATATATATATATATATATATATATATATATATATATATGTTAGTCCTAATTGTAAAAGTAATTTTCACAATATTTAGGTGAATTTACTGCAGTACTAACATTTTAAAAAAAAATTCTCAGTATACTAACTATTCAAAATTATTTCCTAATATACTAACATTTTACTTAATTCAACCAACACTTGGTTGAATTAAATAAATATATAGAGCAAATTCGACCAAGTGTTGATCGAATTCCATATAAAAGTATGAAATTCGATCAACATTTAATCGAATTTTATGTAAGTTTTGTAATTTTTTTTTTAACATATGAAGAAATTCGACCAAACTTTAGTCGAATTCCTTCATATATATATATATATATATTAATATAATATATATATATATATTTTAATATAATATATATTATATTATTATATATATTAGATTTTTTAATATATATTAAATTTAAAATAAAATGTATTAAATTGTCAAATTATTTTTTATATATATTTTTAATTTTTTTAATTAAATTATAATAAATAAAATTTACATGATAAGTAATAATAGGATAATTAAAACCTATTAAATAAATAAAATTTAATATATAGGTGAATAAGAAATAATAAATTAATATGAATAATAAGATAAGGGATAAGCAACAACAAATAAATAATAGTATAAGTAAAACATATTAAATAAATAAAATAATAGTAAATTAAAAGCAAGAAGAATAATTAAATTATATTAAACTTTTTAGAATAAATAATTTAATCATTACAGGAATAACTAAAAAAAATAAGAGACTAGAGCAAATCTAACTAAAATACAATAAAATAATATAAATTTACACATGTGGTGTACACTTAGTATAATAATGATAAAACATATAATATTAAGAACAATAATAAATAATATTATCTTAAATAATACTAACAAACAATATAAGTAGTAAGATAAAGAAAGTAGTTTTAAAATTAATATATTACAGAGATAATACATCTTAAACAATAAGGGAATTGACGACGTCAAGGATCAGCTGACCATCTTAGATAATGGGAGTACCGTAAGGTTTAGTTTTGACAGGTTGAATAATCTAGGTCCCACCCACCAACCTTTTAGTTGTCCTGTGAAATCAGAAACTAAAATATGGATAACTGCCTTTCAGTACAGCCATTGGCGATTTAAAAGATGGTACTAACCATCGACATCTGTTGAAGAATATTTAAAATATTCGTTTCAGATTGACCATCTATATTTCACACATAGATGCTATCTCATCTAAAGCCTTTGTTAAACATCTGAGGAGTTTCTTCTATCACTAGGTCTGAAGCAGTAGCTCTAGGGTAGAAGAGTTTGGTTGGAGTTTTCCAATCAGTCTGAATCACGTTGATACAAGCCTCAAATTGAACACTACTGCTATCTGAAGTTTAATATAATTTAATTATTCTTCTTGCTTTTAACTTACTATTATTTTATTTATTTAATATGTTTTACTTATACTATTATTTATTTGTTATTGCTTATCCCTTATCTTACTATTCATATTAATTTATTATTTCTTATTCACTTATATAGTTATGAAATAAAAAAAAGTGAACCCTAAAGAAATTCAAAATTTCAATAAAGAAAAAGAAAATGAAAAATGAGTGAATATATGTGTGTGTGTGTGTGTATGCATGTGTGTGAGAAAATGTATAATAATGATGATATCTATATTTTTTTAAAGAATAAATATAAATATAAAACAAGGAAAAATAAAAAACTAAAAGAATCATAAAAATCAAAACTAAGGAAAAATTAATCAAAATATAAATAATAATACAAAAAAATGAAGATTCTAAGGTCCTTTTTGAAGGAAAAGTGTTCTTGAGGAATCAAATTCAAATTCAAGAGATTTAAAAGGGACTCCATTGCAACAAGTTTTTCAGATAGGGGGTCCAAACATAATAAAGGCCGACTCTCAGATCTGGTCTCAGTGCAATCAATTTTGTCTTATCTTAGTGCAACCACACTTCTCTCCTTCACCAACATTGATACTTGACAGCCATCTCCACACATACAAAAACCACCCAACACTCAAGGCTCTTCCTTACCATCTCCAGAAGTACTCGCCAACCCTGTTCAAGCAGCAAAAAACAAAGATGCAGACACAACAAGGAACAAGGAACTTTCTTACCCATCTCGTAGTGCACATCATTCTAGCTACTCTTTCTTGGATAGCAAAGAAACACACACAGAGCAAACGATGTGCACACATACTCAGTTTTTTTGCCCCTACATCCACATTCTTGCACCTCAGTATTGGTGGTCAAAAACAGAGTATCCAAGGGAACTAAAGTGAAAAAGAGAGAGGTGAGATGTGGAGAACAAGGAAGAAAATGAGGTAAAGGGATAAATGCCCACCGACCTTCAACTTCCCTCCACCAAACCACGTTTCATGATCCGTAGAAGCAACTAGGGGGTGTTGGCTTACACGTGGTTGAGGTGAACTTGTGATGGCGGTGGCAGAGAACAACACTGAACCAAACATCCCAAAAACTTTTTCAAACCATGCTTATGCTTGTCATACTAGTTCAAGCCATTATGGTTGTCGAACTACCCATAATTGAATTTTGTGACAAGCTTGTAATATAGTGATCCACAGGTCCAATCTCACATTGACCCTATGTTTCTATTACTAATTCAATTGTTCAGGACACAAACATACTAATTACATATTGCACAATACGACAGTAAACTATATCATAAAACAACAAGCAATAGGATAATAAACTATATTAGAATAACATATTCCATTTAAGTGTTATGTCTTATTCTGCCTATCATCTAATTTTCAATTAAAAAGTCCAAAAGATCTTCTAGCCTATGTTACATTAAGATATAATAAAAATAAAAAATAAAAAAAAATTCTCTAGCCATAACTTAATGTAACCCCAATAAACATAATCAAAATCATGCAAGATAACCATCTTTACAAAATTGATGCTCTAGTTGACTTGTGGATGTGTCCCTTTCCAATATGAAACATGGCAAGAAAGTGGAAGCATCTTTGGTAGCAATTCAGCATCACAAAGCATACGTAAATATAACTTGTTGTTCAAGCCACTATTTAGAGTTCCTAGAGCTCCCTGTAAGGCTTGTTGGAAAACCTGTTGTCGGACTTGATTAACCACCCTTTGTTGTTCAAAATGAATGGTTTCATTTTTGTAATTTTCTAACTGTTCCAAAGGAGTATAAATTGAATTAATCAAATTCAATTTTTCTCATTCTATCTCAAAATAGCCATTTACTCGAAACTGATCTTCTTCCATTTCTACTTTCCTTAACTGAGCCCAGGCTTATTCCAGCTGTTCAATGGCCCCTTCCTGTAGTTCTTCTAAATTTCAAATAGTCTTCAAAATGCTGACCTACAAATTTCAAATGGGTGGCTACAAAATTTATTTTTCTATCCATAAATGCTGACCTACGAAGTTTGTTGTTTTTGGCTAAGTTTGGTGAGCAAAAATTCTGATTGTCTGTCGTTGATTCAGCATATAATTGCAGCAGATGGGTCCTATGACTAGTCATCATCCAAGTCAGCAAAATGTGCCCAATCAGCATCCTTGGAAGCGCCTAGTAAGCCCAACTCGTCCATGTCAACATAATATTCTCCAATTAATTAAGTCTACCTTATTAACACAACGATTAATTTGGGTATTTAATCACTCAAAGCATAAAAATCAGAAATTAATTCATATTCAATCAATAATTAATTTAGACTCAAATAATTTCAAATCATCAAATAATTAAAGAGTTAACTATGACAATCATGCAATAAGACAAAGATAAGGGTTGTAATTAATATATAAATGTGTGATATTAAATCCCCCTACACTTAGCCTTTTGCACTCTTGGCAAAATCAAATCAAAAACACCAAGAGACACAACAAGACAAGAGTGGAAATATGCAAGAATGGAATAATTCAAACTTGAAAAGATTTAGCACTTAGAGGAAATAAATCTTAAATTTCTAAAACTTCAAGCATCATGACAATCCATTTGATAAAAATGAATAAAAATAAATAATCTCCTCACAAAGTAAGTGTTTACTTTCTATTCTTTAAATGTCTAAGAGTAGCAATTCACTCAAAATCCACCTATCAAGATATCACTGCCATAAGCTTATCAATTATCCAAATCTCCACTACTTGTATCACATGTATACTTAAATCAAAAGGATTTTACAAAGGTTGTGATGTGGTTGGGAAAACAATGAAAAGATACAAGAGATTGGACCGTATAACTTGGGCACAAAAATTCTACTCATCTTTTCTTCTTTCTTGTTCTTTTCTTTTTCATATAATCTTTTCTTTTTCTTCTTTTTTTTTCCATTTTTCATAAAGAATTTTTTTCCTCATTTCATCATGAATGCTAAATTTTCTCTTTTCTCTGGAGTAGCAAAAATCTAATGCAAGAACAGCCCATCATTTCGTGCAATTTACAATGCTAGCTTAATCTCTTTCAAATAAAAATTTTAATGCTCTTCAATTCCAAAATTTGGGAAAAGGAAGATTTGTGGTTTGAGGTGGAAAAGGACTGGAAACGCAAGAAAGAGAGAGGAACAAAAGGCACAAAATGGCACGGAGATAATTCATGAATGATTATTTGGCTAAAATAGTTTACAAGAAAGATTACCTAAATCATTTCCAAATATGCACATGCATGTTAAGTTGATCCAATTAATCCAGTGAATACCGTTTTCCTTGTTGGAGCTAGACCACCAAAATCTTGCTAGATGTGATGAGATCCTTTTACAAAGAGATTTAGATATTTTAAAATGGACATAGAGTAAGTTGAAATGACTCAAGGTACAGTTTTGATTAGGATTTCCTTCCCAGTTTAATTTAGCAGCTTTTCTCTCCAGCCTTTGGTTTTGAGATGATCCTTTCACTTATATCTTTCAACATGTGATGTTTAGATCGCCCCAAATCCAATGCAAGTCCAAGATATTCGTATTTATCACCCATCACCCATCATTACGCCCATATTCGTATTTGATGGACCCATAGTCGAATTTATCGCCCGTCATTCGGCCCACTCTTCTAATTCCTCACTGGCTCAATTTCTGTAGGCCCACAGAGTAGTTGCAAGAGCAAGAGAATATATTAAAGAAAGATATGAATAAATTAAGGATTAAAACCATTTTAACTGACAAATAAGGTAGGTTTCAATTTGGTCATTTATAAAATTTTCTTCTCAATTTAGTCTCTCATACATAATTGATAACAAGTTTATCTATAAAGGGCCAAAGTGAAAATATCTTATTTGTGAGGAACCAAATTGAGAAGACAATTTATGAGATACTAATTAAAAAAATATTTTATATATGAGGGACCAAAAAAAAAATCTTTAACAGCTCCCTAAATTTTAATCATAATTTAAGATTGGCAAAAGGATAAAGAAGAGTAGATTCAAAATTCCCTTATTAATGGAAACAACATTAACATCAACCTCATACATAAGTCATCTCAAAGTCAAATTCAACACACACACACACACACACACATTTTGTAACACTCATCATCACATACACTCCATTAATTCTCACCTTCAGCCACATATAACAAACCACAACAAGATCATTAGTTAGCAATCAACCTCAATCATTTTTTCAATTGGTTTGTGGCCCATTTTGGGCTGTGGTGAATGTGGCGCAAGAACGTTGGGTCAATTTTCAGATTTGGATTATTATGTGTCAGATTTGATAGGTCCGTACATATTCATATTCATTATGCTTCGTTGAGCCCAGTCTTCTCATTCCTCACTCATCTTTACCCATCCAATTTCTACAGGACCACAAGTAGTTGTATTCGTAATTGAGTAATCCCCTCTAAAAAAAAAAAACCTATGATGATAATAGATTTGGAAATTTTGGATATTCGATAATACTTGTCTGAATTCAATAATTTTTTACATAATATATAAATATATAATATAAATTATAAAATTATAATATAAAAATTATAATATATTATTTATATAATATAAATTTGATGAATTTAGATTTTTGTTGGATAGATACCATATATTGGGTATTTGGTTATCAAATAACAAATGTAAGGTTTCCAATATTCACTGTACAATACCTTTTTAGATATTTCGGGTAATTTGGATATTTTGGATATGAATACTAGGTCTTTTTTTTTTTTAATATTCAAATAAGTACGGATATTTTGGATGGATATGGATACGTATATTGAAAAAATGACCGAATACCTGTCCATTGCCATTCCTATCCCCATCTTCTAAAATTTAAGTATTTCAATTTAATTTCTAAAGATTATATTTATCTCACTTTTAATTTTTTTATTATTAAATTATAAACATCTATCATTGTCAAATATTAAATGGCTGCCAAAAAATGACTAATCAATAAAAAGAGAAATTTGAAATGGATATAATCTTTTTGAGATAAGATTGTGAGAATTATACAAATTCTTCCAAAATTTAAGGGTTTATTTGGTTTATGAAAATATTTTTTGTTTTTATTTTTAGTCTTCATTTTTTGAATTGTATTTCTTGAAACACTAAAAATATATTTTTGGTGTTTTTAGATTTAAGCATATTTTAAGAAATGCTTTCAAAAAAACGTTTTCAGTTAATTCAACCAAACGCATTTTCAAGTCCATTTTCTGTTTTTATTGTTTGTTTTCAGTGACAATAAAAACAGAAAATGTCCAAACCAAACAAGCCCTAAATATCTCAATTTAGTTTCTAAAAATGGTATTTGTCTCACTTTTTATTTTTTTATTATTAAATTATAAAAATCTATCATTGTCAAATAGTAATTTACTGCCAAAAAATAACTAATTAATAAAGAGAGAAATCTATATAATAGACTAAAATAATTTCACTCTAGGGCATTAATCGTCGGTAAGTTATTAAATTATTATAATAAAATAAATTTAAATGAATAAATTTGGTAAATTAATCACATCACACTAAATGAATTTGAAAAAATTGAGTATATTGCTATATAATTGCTATATAATCACATTAAATGAATTTAAAAATTAGGGTAAATTGCTATATAATTGATAAATTAGGTAAATTTTTCAATTGAAATACAATATGTTGTTATTTGGTAAATTAGCATTTATTACATACAAATAATTAAATAATTAATTGCTATATAAAAACTAACATACAAGTGCTCATATTATTTATTTCTCTTCTTAAATAATTATAAAATAAAATTTAAAATTATCTCCATCAACTCAAACTATAATAATAAATTATCACTCATTTTTCTTTTTTTTATACAAGCATGCTAGACTTTTTTATTGCACCATCATCAATGGCCAATCTCCTATCTTCATGTATAGATTTTTAAAAAGTGACTATCATTATTGGCCAATTTGGAGGCTTTTTCGTTTTTCAAAATTAAAATTCAAAATCAATGTAGATATTAATATATTTCTTTCAAATATCTCATCCATATTTGCATATCTCTTTCTTTCACACAAATTTTCTTTTTTTGTCCTCTTCGATTTTACTTCTTCTTCCCTTATGAAGGACAACAATGACGATTTATCATCAAAGCTTTAAAGTGATGTTTCTCTTACATCATTTGGTATCATAGCTTAGTTTTCTTTTTATTTATTTTTTCTGATCTATACAGTTCATGTACTGTTTATATTCACGATTACTGTTTATTCAATTGTGATTTTTGATTTCTTTTTCGTTCCTGCGTTTTTTTTTCTACTTTCTTCATTTCTATTTGCGTTTTCCGTTGTTGTTTTCCGTGTTTTTAGTTCATTTGTGTCTCTATTTTTGGTCTTTTGGTTTTTTATTCCTGTTTGTTGTATTTTATTTTTACATTGATCTGGTTTTCTAATTCCAATTTCACTTTGCTGTTTTTGTTATTACGTTTTCTTGAGGAAAGCAGATCATGAAAAAAATCAAAGCCTAAAAGAAAAAAATGATGTCATTGAGGTAATTACTTATGTTTGAATAATATAATTTGACTTTTTTAAAATTAATTTTTTTCTTGGTTTTCTTATCTAATAAGATTAATGAATAATCCCTTTTAAGCTTACTGTGAGCAAAAAATAGAGTCCTCCCTATGAAGAGAAACTTCAAACAATGCCGAGATTACATGTGTGCAGATTGATTGAATGCTAATTTAGGATTTAAAGTATTAAATTTTAAAGTTGGGATGTGATGTAATTTTCCTCCCTCAATTATCTTCTTTTTATTGTTTTAAGATTTTGTGGGTATATAAGTTATGTTTAAATTTCAATAAACCTATTGTTGCTAATCCAAATGTATGTTTGCAGAAATAGAAAAAACAGTCAAAGGAAGACAATGATTTTAATACTGACAGACTTATTAGGTTAGTAACCTTTATTTCAACTTATTTTCATCATTAATTAATATATTTATCTAAATTAATTCATGTAATACCTTATTTATTATTCTTATTTTCATTTAATGTTATTCACATTCAATCTTTAAGGCATTAGTATCTAATAAATTATCTTATATGTGTCTTAACATGTATTGAATGTCTTATTATTTTTATACATGTATTCTTTTATATTTTTTTAATTATTTGATAAATAAAAATTATAACATTTATATTAATTCGTACATCGCATGGGTCACAACACTAGTTTGAGATGAATGTAATCTTTTAAAGATGAGATTGTTAGAATTATACACTCGAGCTAAATCATTAATGTACCCTAACTTATTTAATGGCAGTCAATTGGAATTTTCGATTGGCAAAAAGGTAAAGAATTTCTTTCAATTTAGAAGTTATGGAAACTTTTTAAATTAGTAATAAATTTCTCAACACTTTTAATTTTGTCAACATAAACTTTTCATTAACTTTTGCTTGTAAAACATTAACATTATTTGTCCATCTAGGCAATGCTAAATCCGCAACCAAAAAAAAATTTAGTATTTAACACAGTTATTTCATATGACAAACAATAACTTTATTATGATTTTGTCCTAAATTTTAGTAACAAAAAAGTCTCTTAAAACAATAAGTTATACCTTTTTTTTTGTTCCTTTAACTTTTTTAAAACCTATACAAATAAATGGTGCATTTTATCAATTGTTAAAGTTGAAGGAGTATAAATTACACTATCCCGAAAACTTCTTTGCATTTTTTGTAAAGTTTATAAACCTAAAAAATTATGAAACTAGAAATTAGAAAAGATATTAGTACAGAAAAAAAAATGTGTAAGAGCAAGAGAAAATATTAAAAGAAGATGTGAACTAAGAGCTCCAATATTAACAACTGTTCAAATTGGTGGACCACTCTGAAATCCAGTAATAAAAAAATATTAACGTTTAAAAATCAATTCAATGACATATATATAGAACTATACATGTTTATGCAAGATAATATAATAATCATTATTCTTAATATTCTCTGACATTTATAATTCTTCAAACGCTATTTTGGTATAAATATATTTTTAACAATATTGTTCCTATTTTATATAAGACACACTGAAACTTTAAGAGGTGTTATATCAATTATTTAATCAATGAGAGTCAAAACTAATTTTAAAAAATCCTATTAAATGAAATTTTTATTTTTTTTTTCAAGGAAAAAAATTTAAGTATATTCATTACATAAAATATGAGGACCATCAATATTTGATATGTCACTCTCAGGGAACATAAATGTAATACTATACAACTAAAAATAAAATAACTGTAAGTAGCAGGGAATTATTATAGAGTGATGAACAGAATTAATGGGTTTGTTGTATTGTTTGAATTCGGATTAAAGTTTTTTTGGTTTTGTGAACTTCCAAATATAGATGATATGTAATAGGTTTCATAGACCCATATTCATATGGACCCAATTTCTACAGGACCACAGAACCAAATTAACTTCTAAAAAAATAAATGATTTCAATTTAATCGGTAAGAAATTATATTTATCTTAATTTAATTATTTTTATTATTATATTAAAAAAGTTATAGTTGTCAAAATTTAAATTTATCGTTAAAAAAATAAAATAAATAAAATTAAGATAAATGTTTTTTTTAAAAAAGCTAAATTGAAATAACAAGAATTAAAATAATAATTTATTCTAACTTATTTGAATGACACCCAATTAGAATTTTTGTTAGGTCAAAATGTAAAATATTTCTTTGAATTTACAAGTTGTGAAATCTTTAAAAGTTAATGATAAATTTCTTTAAACTTTCAGCCTAAATAAGAAAAATATAAAAATTTGATATATTATTCCATGTAGAAAACACTAAACAGAGAGTTTTTTGTTAGTTTCTTCTGCACTTTAAGACTAAAAAATCTCTTAAGATGATAAATTAATTATTCTATTTTTTGATAATTTTACCTTTCTTTTTTAACCTATATGAATAAATAGTGTCTTTTGTTAATTTTTAAAGTTAAAAGAATAAATTGCATTACTCCTACAAAATCTTTGCATAATCTTAAGTTTAAATATAATGGACTTAAAATAACATAATAATTGGTTTGAACGATAAGTTTTTATAACTCATCGAGTTTCTATTAATTTAATTCAAATTAAGTGATCAATTTACAAAGTTATAAAACTCTTTTAATATTGATTTCTTTCATTTACAATATTATTCAAACTCAAAATCTTATATAAGAAAAACAAATATAAAATTATAATTGGAAATAAGATATTAGTAGAGAAGTGAGATGCAAAAGCAATAGTATATATTAGAGAAAGATATTGAACCAACAATAACACCAAGCAATCACCTCAAAATAAAAGCACACGCACTTTGTAACACTACCATCACACACACTCCATTAATTTCCACTCTCACTCATACATATATAATTATTTTATATCAATTTCTTTTGAGACACCATTAATTCAATGACCATTGACTCCACCATTGAGAGCTCCATTGACAACACTCTGAGCATTGGCCTTCTTGTCTGCTTCATCTCCCACAGCATCTGCAGTGACTAAGCTCTTGTTTGCAGCATTGTGAACCCCCAATGCAGCTCGGCCTGAAGGGTCCAAATTGTTGGACCACTCTGGAACCCAATGAAGAGCCTTGGGTGTGCAACATGCCACACTTGGTTCCCATGGTATGGTCAGCCTCGCTGGTTGCTGCATAAACAAATTAAATGATCAAGTCATTTAACATACTGAAAACCACGTTAGATAATTAAGCAAGAGTAAATTACTAATTGGGTATGTAAATTATACTATTCTTGAGTTTTAGTTAAATTACACTTAGCACGCTCGTAGTTTCAAATATTAAACTATGTTGGTAAAGTTAATTAAATTGAAAGAAAGTAAATTGGATGGAAAATTTTCTATAATTTCTATAATATATGTCAAAATGTTATGTGAGAAAGCTAAATGTAATATTTAAAATTAAACGGGTATTAATTAAATGTAATTTAGTCATATCATTGGGAAGGTTAGTGTAATTTATCTTTATTTATTTAGTTTCTAAAAGATTATAATTATCTCAATTTGAATATTGAAAGATGAATTGTCTAAATTTACTCTTTTAAAAAATAATTTTTATCTCAATTTTATTCATCTATCAATCAAAGGAAGGTTTTGAAAATAAAGAAATTAGAATTTGACCATGATACATTTCTACGATTTAACAATAATAAAAAATTATGTTAAGACAAATTTATTTTCTCAAAAAATAAATTGAGATAACTATAATTTTTTAAAAAATAAAATAGTTAGAGAGAGAGAGAGAGAGAGAGAGAGAGAGAGAGAGAGAGAGAGAGAGAGAGAGAGAGAGAGAGAGAGAGAGAGAGAGAGAGAGAGAGAGAGAGAGAGAGAGAGAGAGAGAGAGAGAGAGAGAGAGAGAGAGAGAGAGAGAGAGAGAGAGAGATTCTCGTAATCACCTTGGGGAAGATTTTCTCGAAAATCATTCTGTAGTAATATGCTTCTTTTGTGGCCGGAGTGTGAAGTGGATAAGTACGAGCAGCATTCAGCATCATTTTGTCGGTGACCTTTATAATTAACATCGATCGAAACACAACAATTAGATGCGAAAAAAAAAAATTTAGAGGGGTAAATTAATTAAATAGAAGTGGTAAAATTAAGGGTAAAAAGGTGAGATTAATAGAGATTTACATGTTTGGCAGCATGCTGTTTCAGGGCATCGATCCAGTTATACCCAACCCCATCACTCATTTGCTCTTTTTGTCTCCACAAAATATGCTACGAAAAAAGATATACTCCAAGTTTTGAATTTTCAATTATTTCAACTGTTAATTTAATTTCAGAGTAATTAATATTATAGTTCATATATACATACCTGGGGAAGATAGGGACGTTCTTTGTCATCAAAGGCATTCCTGAGAACCCATTTCTCAATTCGTCTTTGCCCAGACTGAATTAATTTATATATTCACAAAACAGAAAATGGTTAAAATTCAAAGAAAAAAAGATAAAAGAGAATAGATTTTTTATTAATAAATTTTTATTACCATCTTGAAATCAGGATCAATGTTCATGACAACATTTACGAACTCCTTGTCCAAGTATGGGAATCGAGCTTCCAGACCCCAAGCTGATGTCGCTTTGTTTGCTCGTAAACAATCATATTGATGCAGAGCCTTAATCTGCGTATATATAACAATATTTTGTTTTTAATAATCCATCTTTGTTAATATCTTAATCTTCTTATACATCGTATTTTGCTCGTCTCTTTTACAAGTTTATGAAAATTTAGAGTTATAATTAAAAAAATTAAATAAAAGATAAGACCGAAACAGGCAACTTTTAGAGATCTTTACAGCTCTTCGTTAAAATTGAAGAATAAATCTGAAAAGGGCATTTTTGAAATTGCTCATAAGTAATAATGGCTAAACTTAAAAGGCATTGATAAATTAGTAACTATTTTGAGAAGCATTGCGGGCACCACACCCCCAATAATTAGTATTATTTGACTATAATAAATAAAAATAATAATTATCCTTAGTTAAGAAATACATGACTCAATTATTTAGGGTTTGTTTGGTTTGTGAAAATATTTTCTGTTTTTATTTTCAATCTTCATTTCTTGAAATGTATTTTTTGAAACACTGAAAACATCTTTTTGGTGTTTTCAAATTTAGGCTTATTTTAAGAAATGTTTTCAAGAAAACATTTTCAGTTAACTCAACCAAACGCATTTTCAAGTCTATTTTTTATTTTCAGTGAAAATGAAAACAGAAAATGTCCAAACGAGACCCTTAGGACCTGTTTGGTTTGGGCATTTTCTGTTTTCATTTTCACTGAAAACAGAAAATGAACTTGAAAATGCGTTTGGTTGAGTTAACTGAAAACGTTTTCTTGAAAATATTTCTTAAAATAAGCCTAAATCTGAAAACACAAAAAAGATGTTTTCAGTGTTTCAGGAAATGCATTTCAAGAAATGAAGATTGAAAATGAAAACAGGAAATGTTTTCACAAACCAAACAAACCCTTAGTTTCTAAAAGTTTAACTTTATATAATTTAATTATTAAATGTTATGAATTTGTTAAACACTATATATCCAATTAATTAATCCTACATAAGGGTTAATTTGTACCAAATCTATAACTTATAAATACTAACTCCTTCAATAATTACATTTCAAGGACGAAATGATAAAAATTATATTTTTCATGCAAGGAGATCCCACTTATATGTTCACTCTTTTTTACACTAAACTAACAATTCAATCCTTCAAAGATACAAAGTTGACTATTTTGTTACCATACTTTACATTATTTAGACTCTAAATATTATGAAATTATTAAACACCATTATTGAATCAGTATTTTAAAGATAAGTAAATATATAATTTAATCCTACAAAATGACTAATTTGTTCTGAATATATAACTTATAAAATTTATATTTTGCAGGGACTAATTTGCAAATAATATATACCTTGCGACACATTTCTTGGTGTGCTTCTTCCTTGTTGGGTGCCTTATGGAAGTACAAGTAGCCTCCAAAGATCTCATCGGAGCCTTCTCCAGAAAGCACCATCTTAATTCCATGAGATTTAATCTTTCGTGAAATCAGATATGTAGGAATGCTTGATCTCACTGTTGTTAGTTCATAGGACTCTATGTGGTATATAACATCTTCAATGGCATCAATACCATCCTACACACATAAAGTGTCAATTAATTTAATTAACTGTACTTTCAAATTTATAACATAAATTTATAAATTTATTTATTTATTCTTTTTTCTAAACCTGAGGGGTGAAGTGAAACTCATGATGAACTGTTCCCAAGTAGTTTGCAACTTCTCTTCCAGCCTTCAGATCTGGAGAACCCTGCTCACAAGGAACCCCATTTATTAATATAGAGATTAAATTATTAATTTACAACAGTTTTTAGCAAGTAATGGTAAGTCGGTCTCAAAAGATTACACTTATTTCAATTTAATCCTTAAAAATTATGTTTGTTTTGATCCAGTGATTCTTTTAATCAAGGTTACCATTAGCCATGAAAATTTTAAGATTTAGCAATGGTAAACTACATGATTTAGCAACAAAAAAATTAAATTGAGATAGATATAATCTTTTGAAAATAGACTAAATTAGTAATTTACTCTAAAAATGTCAATAAAATTAAAATAAGAAAACATTATTAATTTGGTCTCGAAAGTATTATAATTATCTCAATTTAGTTTATGAAATATCATATTTGTTTTAATATTGTCTGTCTTTTTGTCAACGTATTAACTTTTAAGGATAAAAATTTTAAAATTTAGTAATGATAGATTTTATGACTAAAACCAACTAGAAGAGTAAAATTAAGATAAATTTAATCTTTTGAGAACTAATTTAAAACACTTAAAACACACCTCAAGGCCAATACAGAAGGAATGGATGGTAGTCCCAAGTTGCTTGCCTGCTTTGGTGTCTGCCAAGTAACGAGCGGTGATGGAAGCAACCAATGATGAGTCTAAGCCTCCAGAAAGCAGCACACCGAATGGCACATCAGTCATCAATCTTTTTATCACAGCCTGTCTCAACATTATCTTTGACTCAATTATTGATTTCATCTTCAGAAGATTATTGTTGTTTCTATTACGGAGTAAAATTATTAATTTACTCGTGCCGTCGTGCGTGTGAGTGTAAACACAATAAATGATATGTTTCTATTACTGGATTGAAAATAATTAATGACCTTCTCGAGAGCATTTCTCAAAAGCATGGGGTCATATGGGGTTGAAGGAATGGCCTCAGAGAACCATGGAGGATTGTACCATCTCCGAAACCCCTTCTCTTTGCTTGAGTACAACGTCCCAGGCTGAAACCTTTCAAAATGCTCACAATCTTCATGCATCGTTTTGTATTCCGACGAAACCCAACACGACGCTGATGTATCCACCAACACACCCACCACACGTTAATTAATTATTATATATCCAATTTCATTAGAATTATTCGTATAATTAAGATGTAACATTATATATATGTGTATTTACCATCTTCTCCCCAGCCAATGTAGAGGGAAGTAATCCCAATAGCATCGCGAGCGACTAAGAAGTTGTTGTCACGAGTATCCAACAGCACAAACGAGAATATGCCGTCCAACATGTCCACAAAATTCTCTCCATATTCTTCGTACTGATTCATCAACACATTAATTACAAGTTACAACACAGAGTTAGTTAGTTAATTAATTAATTACTTAACCATTAATTACCAGGTGGGGAATGACTTCACAATCGCTGTTGGTTCGAAACTTGTGATTTGCCAATTGTTTCCTCAGCTCTTCATGATTGTATATTTCTCCGTTCGCCTGCAGTTTTACATTAACAATATTATCCAAGTTATTATTGGACGAATAGTTTATATAGATATATATATATATATATTAAAGAATTGAGAAAGTGTATATATATGTGAAGAAAGAAGAACGAATAGTGGGGTGGGGTGGCCGGTGGCCTACCACGACAGCAATGGTTTTGTCTTCGTTGAAGAGAGGTTGGTCTCCCGAGGTGAGATCGACGATGGCTAATCGCTGATGAGCCAGAAAGTTGCCTTCGTGTTGGAAAATACCAATCCAATCTGGACCACGATGCTTCAACCTGCACTTTTCTCAACATATCAATCTCTGTATTTATGTATGTATATATAACATAAACAGTACAAAAAAATAATGGGGCAAACTTCGCTCACTAATTCCGAACTTTCATCTCGCTAATGCATGTGATGAGGGAATAGCGACCAATTAGCTACGAAATGTCCCTGACTATGTAACTGATCGGCATTTGGAAATGGCTAGGGAAAACACCATGACTAAAGTCTTTTTGTTATTCTGCTATTTTCTTGTAGTGAAATATATGTATGTAATCCACCGACATGTGTGTGTGTATATTTATATATATAGCAATAAGAATAATGAAAAAAAAATTATTATGCAAGTAATGGTGTGGCGGATTTTTTGTTAGTCAAGGTATCATTGCAATTGTCACAAGACCAAAGTTTAACTAAGGCTAAGTCATAGGTAAATCATATGACGTTTATACGTCTACTTTATTCTGAGCTAAGAAAATAGAATTGTGCTTTGACTAATATCTATAATTTTTTGGCTTAGTGACACTTGCTTGATCCTAAGAGATTTGGCCGAGGGGTTCTTGCACTTCAAGTAATGTTAATTAATCCATAATTTTCAGAAATGACACTACTTACCTACGTTAATTGCATGTACATACTGTGCAGATGGGAAACAAATTAAATTAGTACCGTCGTAGAAAATAGTATGAAAAACATTTTAGCCATTAACAAAAAGAAGGAATGCATGAATGAATGTAACAATTTGTTATAAATTACCCTCCCTTTACTTCTAACATGAAAATGGGTATATATTAATGAAAGAGAAAGAAAATAAATTGAGATATGCCTTTGAGCGAGGTGGATTATGCGAGCCCTTTTGGAAGCAGAGTCATCAGAGCACCAAAGACAAGCCAATATCCCGCACATTGTCACAAACTAATGTATTTCTGAAAGTGAAAGAAATTAAAAGAGAAGAAGAAGAAGAAGAAGAAGAAGAATATGATGTTCTCGCTCTAGCTTTTCTTGTGAGAAGAAAAGAGAGATTGAGATTGAAGCTAAGGGGTGAGTGTAAGTTGGCGATGGAGGGTGGTATTTATAGTGCACAAAACCAGCCTCAATTCATTAATTAATGCACATCGCTTACTGGCTACCGGCTAACCCGGTACACTCAATTTCTGATTGTGTGCCTTTCTCGTCTCTATTTGTGGCACGACACAAGCGTAATTTCTCTGTCTAGGGATATACAATATGCGATTCGATTCAATTTAGTTTTGAGTGCAGATCTTCTAACGTTTAAGCATTTAACGTCAACTTAACGTAAAATGAAAACCATTCAATCACATTTTTGCAAGAGTTCTTTTTCTTTTGGCTCTAGCTTCTGAATTCAATACAATCATCATGTTGTTCTGTGTTAAAAAGAAAAAGAATTCTTTTTTTTTTATATGCATTTTTTCATAGATAGCAGTAGTCATGTAGTTTTATTTCTATAATGTTAACATCCTTGAATTATTCATAGATGTCAATTATTTAAATGCATATATATTTAATATTTATCCATTAGTGTTAATTTATTTGAAGTTAAAATTAAGGGCACGTTGGGTATAAATTAAGCCTTTTGAAAAAATAAGAATGGAAAAAGAAATGAGAATAAAAATTTTAAAATTATATTTAGTATGATATGAAAAGGAATAGAAATGATTGAATTTATTTTATTTGGTATGTAGTTTAAAATAAAATTAAAAAGATTTATATGAATTTATTAAATTATCTCAAAAATATAAAAGTAAAAATGCTGGTCTTTGTCTTTATGGTCATCTCCTTCCATCTTATCTCTCTCTCTCTCTCTCTCTCTCTCTCCCACCCCCTCTGTTGGAGAGCGATTTCCTTGTCTTTTGTCAAAGAAAAGCATGTGCTTTTTGGATTAGCAACGGTTTTAACTGTTGCTAATATTTTTAACAATGCTTAAAACTGTTACTAAAATTACATAATCGTCGCTGAAATAAAACCGTTGTTAACTTTCGTAACGATTTTCATCTTTCGCAACGTTTTTATTTTAGCAATGCTTTTCTCATATAGCAACGGTTTTAATCGTTGCTAATCTGAAAAGCACCTGCTTTTCTTCTGCAAAAAAGCAAGGAAACTGCACGTCCTCTCTTGTACCCAGTTGTTGTCGCCATCACCTCCCTCGCCTCCGTCGCTATCTTGAACCCCATGTGCAAGGCTCTACGTGAAGGATTCACTTAACGACATCGAACTTGTCATTGTGGCCATCGTTGCGAGCACCGTGCTGTGTTCCAATGCTGTGCTGGGTGACAACGTACGGTTCCCTAGCTAAGAAATTCAAAGGACATATCTGAATTTTCAAGTAATCACACAAGGACAAATATGGTATTTTACAATGAAACCAACGCAATTGAATCTGATTCTAGCCTTTGATCAATAGAATGAAGCCGTGTAAATTGCTGGGAAAGGGATTCCCATTTCAGTAAGAAAAATGAGTACTAAACATGTAAAATTGAAAAATAAACAAAAAAAAAATCCTATTGCTTTAGTGAACACCAAACAGCCCATAAATGTAAGAGAAATGATGTGAAGATCAGCGATCCCACTAGTCATAATTTGGATGGGAATTTGAGAGAAGTACATTATGTTCAAAAACTCTACACACCTTTCGCTTTCCATCAGAAAATTATTTAATTGGAATTTAAAAAATTAATATAATCTCCAAAAATCATAATTATTTTAATTTTGTTCATGTATTAGACAATTATACTCTTTTTAAGGACGGGTGAATAATTAACTCTAAATATATAATCAATAGATATTATTCTAACTTCAATTCTGTTTACTTTTCCTTTTCAACATATGTAGTTCAAATATTTATTAGAGTAAATTATATTAATTTAATTATCGAAAGATTGTTGTAACTTTTTTAATTTAATTTTTAAAAATTAAGTGTTTTAATTTATTTTTAAGAATTATATTTATCTTAACTTAATTATTTTTAATATAAAAAATATAAAATTTACTGTTATTAAATATCAAAATTTTTATTAATAAATATCACTTCAAAATAATTAAATAAAAATAAACATAATTTTTAAAAATTAAATTAAAACAATTGTACTTGTTTAAAAATACCATTTCTTCCGCTTCAATTTATAAAGTGTGTGAGAGAGAGAGAATGATAATGATAACATATATATATATATATATATGAATTATTATTATTAGTCTTTGTTGTTCACAGATTTTTTTATTAGTATTATATTAACTAAATAAAATTGTCAATATTATAAATCTTATTTATCAATTTTGATTAGATAATTTTTAATCAAATGATTTTATTTAACCAAATAAAAAAGCAAGGTTCGTCTTGGTCAACAAAATCGACTCTTTGATATTGACAGTACAAATCCAATCAAGCAAGAAATCACGGTTGGTATTGACAGTGCAAATCCAATCAAGCAAGAAATCACAACATAGCCGTGATCGTTTTGCCACGTATATGTTTTACATTTGCATCTTGTCTTTTATTCATTATTTCTTTGTCATCTCTGTCTCCAGTATTATTTCTATGGCACCACCAAGTCTCCGTACAAACTGCTTTCTCTCCACCTGTCTTTCTATTGCTCATATTAATGGGCATTTAAAACCGATCCAAATCAATTGTGGCCACATTATAAATAGTTTAGTTCTAAAAATCTATTATATATATGCAACGTTATTATTTTATATTTAGGTTGACGTTGTTTTTGTGAATTATTTGCAAGAACACGTGTATTGTGATTTATACGTAATTTAACTTTGAGTGAGATATTTTTATAATAAACAAGTATATTGTGGTATATAAGATATTTGAAATAAACAAGTATACTATGGTTCATAAGTAAATTTGAATTTCGCTAATCTCTTCTTGTGTTTTGAGGTAGTTATCAAAAGAAAGTGTGCTCTTTTTTTTTTACTTAGATTTGAGATAATCCTTACGTTTAGTCTTTTTGATAGTGACGGCTAAGAAGAGGTTAGCCACACCTCTATTCATCATCTTTTTGGTGCTCTCTAAGTAAATCTCTTTATGATAGTATTTTTTTTGTCTCTTTTGAATAATTTATCTCTTAGGTGGTGGTTTCTTATCCTTCTATATTTTTTTTTAAATGTATTGTTTGACTTTCAATTCTTTAAAAGACGTTTTAGGATTAAGAGTGAATTTGAAGAAAATAGAATTCATTATTAGTCAAAATGTACAAATATTTGTCGATATGATTTGAGAAAAGATAGATGAAACGATTTCAGATGTTTCAGTTGTATATCTTGTTTTGTCTCCTTTGATTGGTAAGAGATGTATGTTTTTGTTTTTTCTAGATCCCAAAATAGGTTTTAGAGTTTCTTTAAGGACTTTCTTTTTTTTTTTGTTTTCTATCTTAATTTTTCTTTTGGTGCTTCTGTTACATCTTAGGTAATTTAATCTATCGATTTTTTCTTAATATTATTTGTCTTGGACCTTTTGCCATTATCAAAAATTAAGTCATTTGAATTTAAATGAGATGTTTTTAAGAGTTATTTCAATAAATAATTGTGAATAATAAAAAAATTAAAGATAATTAGGCCAAAATTAAAAGATCTCAAATATAGGTTCAAACCGTCTAAATCGAATTGTCTAAACCGATCATATTTACACATAAAACGAAACCAAATTATTTGACATTTCGTCGAACTGAAATTGACAGTTTTGTTTGATTTTGTGATTGACACTGTCTCCCGAATACTCATATATACTACAATGACACTAATGATATTTTATATAATTCATAGTGACTGATGCGAAATACTCACTGTTGATTGGTTTTCCATGCTTAATTTCAAGTCTTGGTTTGCAAACAATGCAAATTAAAGAAAAATTTAATTTCTATTCGCATCTTTTGTTTGATACACTAGTATTTGAATACCTTTTGAGTTTTAACTAAATTAATTTGAGTTAAGCTTATAAAGTTCTTTTGTATTAATTTTTTATTCATAATACTTGAATTTAAGATCTTACTTAAATGCCCAGCCATTGCCAATCCATTAATCTAACCGGTTATAATGACTTATAATCTTTGACAGGCTGTCAAGTTATGAATCCATTAATCTAACCGGTTATAATTAAAATCAAATTGAATGGATAATATAAAAATGAATTAAAGTATTTTCTCTCCCATTTTTATATTATCCAAGAGAGTAAATCAAAGTTTATTCTTGGCGCTACTGGTTATTAGAAACACAGTTAGCTCAATCTAGATCTCATGACACTTTGTGGCCGTCTTATCTAACATTAATAATCTAAATATAAAATATAATCGTCATATTCTCACCAAAACATCATAAGATGCAAATCCCTCCCCACGTCCCAATAATAATAATAATAATAATAGTAACAACAACCGAGGATTTCGCTTCAAAACAAAGCAACAACATTCAAATCTCAATGAAATACACACACATAGAGGTTAAATTGTAGATTTTTTTTTAAAAAAATAATAATCCAGCATTTGAATACTGCACTTGTATCAATTAATCCAGATTTAAGATGTTGTATAATTCTAATGGATGATGAAGTTATTATTATCAAATTTTAACGCAATTACATTCTTAAAATTTAAACTCAAAACTTTTAATTAAATTAAAATAACCCTTTATTAATTCACTTATATACTTGATAGTATAAAGTTTCAATTAATAGTATAAATTAAATGTGTTAGTTTATTGAATTATTTTATAATGAGAAGCGGCCAAAATGAAACGGCGTCGGTTGGTAGCTTGCGTGACTTTTTTAGTAATCATCCCAGATTTCCTTATCTGGACATGTTTCCTCTCCGGTTAGGTGGGAGGGTCCCATACTCTCACATCCCAATAAATGCATTATCAGATTTGGAATAAATTATTAGCCTCATTCCTGAAATATTACTGTTACTTCAATTATTGAAAATTTAAATATTTTAAGTTAGTTTAGAAAAAATTATATTTAAAAAAATTAAGTATTTTAAACTAATTTTTAAAATATTATATTTATTTTGATTTATTCGTTACTCTCAAATTAATTTATGAAAAATTATATTTCTCGTAATTTAGTTATTTTTCATATTAAATTACAAAATGCACCATGGTCAAATTTTAAATTTTTTCATATCCAAAGTCACATTCAACCGAGACTCTTGCAATATTTTGGGAACTATCAATAATTTATTCTAAAATTTGTTGTCAGTTATTTTCACTTGCACATGCTATAAATTTACTAATTTTGGAAAATGCGTCATATTGTTAATTGTAACATAGAATTAAAAAGAGCTTATATTTTTTGTGTCTATATCTCCCTGTATTTGATCCTCTTATCGTTTTCAAAAAATTGAAATAATTTTATTTTCGAGCCCATCTAATACGCTTGTTGAAAGTAGGACCCTTATAATTAATTTGGACCATATCATATTGTAATTAAATTTTATTTACTATATATTTTACCAAATCTAGTTAATTATTTTGGACCCCTTGAAGATAAGCATCGGATTCGTTTTCCTCTAAGAGATGCAAAGGTCGCATTAAATAGAGGGTAAATCAAATTAATCTTTTTAGGTTTGGTTAAATTATACTTACATTATTTTTTTGTCTAAAAATTAATTACACTATGCTCTTATTTATTTATTTATTTTATTAAAATTCACTTTTCACACAATATGTGTCTTTTTTATTAATTAATTAAATTACTTAACCACAATTTTATTTTAGAGGTTAATGTTAATTTAGCCGCTTTTATGGTTATGTTAAACTCATATTATATAAAGAGTTAATTGATTAAACAAAAAAAGTAAACTTAAAAGGAAATTAAAATATATCAATATTTTAAAAAAATCGAATGTAATTTTTGAAAGTTAACGAATATTATATAGTAAGAAATTAGTGTAATTTACCATGAAGTGATTGGTTCTCTATTTTGATATGAAAGATAATAGCTAATGGTGGTGGAAACAGATCTCATATTTATTTTATAAAAACAAACACAGTGTTTACTTTTAGATTTCAGATCCAATACTTTTCCAACCAGACAAATATATAAAATACAACTTAATATTTAATTTATGTTATCTTTTAGATCTGTGCATAATATTTTTTTATATATATTTTAAAGGGTCACATGCAACTTTATATGCATTATTAATTGTGACATTCAAAAAAAAGGTGATGAGAGCGGAGTTTCCAATGCATATCATATATAGAACAAAAGGCAAGTTTAAGAAGTGCTCGATTTCTTAAAACTTAAAAGGTTGGTTTTTTATTATTAAATTATTTTAAAATTTATGTAAAATATTTTTTTTAATTATCATACACAATTCTCAAAATAATTAAACAACAGGAGAATTCAACTTATTAAAAAATGGAACCCTACTTTTCTTGGAACAAAACAAAACTTTATAAAAGCAAAGGATTTATGGAACCTAATTTTGCATTGATGGAATCAGAAGCATCTGGCAAAAGAGAAATCACTTCATTATCAAAAACCAACGGCCATACCCCTCTCTTGGAAACTCCATCATTGCCAAAGCAGCTGAATTATCATTTGGAGCAATCTTCCTACCCCAAAAAACCCCCTATTACCCATATATTCGATAGATAATGTTAGCTCCTGGATAAAACCTCCACAAGGTTGGTTTAAATTGAATACAGATGGATCAGCGAAAAGAGATCTGATATCAACAGGAGGAATCATCAGAAACCAAAATGGCATATGGGTTATAAGATTTATGAAAATTATTGGTATAGGATCCCCTGAGGGCGAGTCTCGGCGCAACGGTAAGGTTGCTGCCATATGACTTGGAGGTCACAGGTTCGAGCCGTGGAATCAGCCTCTTGCAAAAATTGCAAGGTAAGGCTGCCTAAATTAGATCCACAAAGTGAATTCGGCCCCTCCCTGGACCTCGCGCATAGCGGGAGTTTTGTAGCACCAGGTTTGCCCTTTTATTGGTATAGGATCCCCTCTCCAAGCTGAACCCTCTTCACTGGAATACAAATCGCATTGGAACTGAACATTGCCAGGCTTGAGATAGAAATAGAAAGTGAACGATCTTATATAACATTTTCCATAAAACTGCCTCTGTCTATTATGATAAAAAAATTGCAGGTACCGATTATCAAATTTAGAGAGCTTCAAGCTAACTAAAATTAGAAGATCCAAAAATGCTTGTGCAGATATAATGGTGAAGCAAGCAAGGAGGAGGAAATCGACCTTCAAAACCTTTGCGAAACAAACCACCTTTGCTTTCTATACTTAAACTCTGCATTTAGTCTTATCTTTGCAATATAATTTCCTTATTTCACCAAAAAAAAAAAGAGGATCATATATATATGTGTGTGTATATGTACCAAACAAAATGCTTGATCAAGCATTTTATATGTGTTGGGAAAAACACCTTTCCCCCTTGAAAAATATCTTGGCACAAATAAACCAGAGAAATAACAGGAAACAATACTCACAATCACAACACAAGAAAATAACGTGGAAACTCCAAAATCGGAGAAAAAACCACGACCGTTATCAAAGACAACCAGAGAAAACACTATGTGTAAATTTTTACAACACACAGAAACTTCTCTTAAATACCCGGTACCCAATACTAGATACCAACTGATACCCAAATACACCCACACACTCTCAAGCATGTATTTAACTTACATCTCTCATCACTCTAGAACAAGAGTATAAAGAAAGAAAGAATTAAATACAAGCTAATGTGTCTTGTATTGGTACAAGAAATACAAGGAAGTAAAGCTTCTATATATAGTAAGGAACCAAGCTTCACACCTTAAACCCAGCCGATGTGGGACTTCAAATAGCTTCATTCACATTTGCAAATTTTCTTCTTGTGGGTCCCACCACTTTCAATCAATTTTTTCAACAAATCTCCACCTTGATTGAAAGTAACCACATCTGCTGATTCATTGTCTATATCGACAATCATAGTTCCAAGAACTACCATACTCCACCATAGAAGAGTATATCCACCCAGAATTAACCAATTATAGGAATTTCACCTCGGCACATGTCGAAAAATTCCTGCTGAAAAATTTATGGTGCAACTTCCAATGTTGGCTCTCCTTGGAAGTTCTTTAGCCATCGACATCATCCCACTACACATCTTGCATCAATGCCAACCAATGCCCATGTGCAATTGTGGACCCGCTAGTAGCAACTCATCCTCTTCCATGGCAACGCGGACATGCCATGAGGATACAAACTTCTCACTTTTCATAGAAATTCCTCCCTCGCAATGAGAGAGACAGAGTTTGCATCTTCCTCGGAGCCTTTTGCCGAACCTGCTCCACCTGGACAATTTCTCTTTACATGTCCTGACTTTCCACATTTCCAGCAAGTCACATTCTTACCCATATTCTTCTTCCCCTTACTCCCACTTCTAGCTACCGCCATTGAGTCTAACGAAGGTATAGAGTGACCCTCATATTTTAACCTTCTCTCCTCAGAAATAATTTTACTGGCAACTTCTTCGAAGTTTAGAGTCTCCTTCCCATACATCAAAATGTGTTTCATGTTCTCATAAGAAGACGGAAGAGACCATATGAACCTTAACGCCTTATCTTCATCATCAACTTTGACTCTGACAGCCTCTAGTTCAGATACGATACCATTGAGAGCACTGAGATGATCTGATATTTTTGTACCTTCTTCCATACGAAGTGTATGAAATTGCTCCTTCAGTAACAATCGATTTGAGATACCCTTCGCCTGATACAACCCTTCGAGCTTCACCCAGAGTTCTTTGGCTATTGATATTCCTTGCACATTTGCAAGAACATTCTTGGCCAGGCACAGACGAATTGCACTTGCCGCTCTCAAATCTAGTTCCTCCCAATCTTCATCGCTCATACTAGATCCGCTCTTTTCAGAATCCTTACTGGAAGCCTTCCCCTTCAACGCCTTGTATAACCCAGATTGTATCAGCACGTCCTTGACTTGTACTTGCCACAAGCCAAAATTGATCCTCCCATCAAATTTCTCTATGTCAAATCTCATTGCGCTGGAAAAATTTGACATTGCAACTGTATACTGGAATAGTGAACACAACTGTAAATAGTACACCAGCTAAGTTCCCAGGAAAGAGAGGTTGGTCACAATGGACACCCTTAAGTACCTAGTCTTTCCTTAGCCAGAACTTTCCTAGACATGCACTTTCACAATACCACACTTCGTTCCAGTAACCCAGCAACCAAAAACAATCTTCAAGCAACCGGGAACAATTCTTTTCTGATTGTGGAAGATCAGACAAAGCTGCAACCACAAGAGCATACTAAGAATTTAACATCCCACCGAACCAGGCTCTGATACCACTTGTTGGGAAAAACATCTTTCCCTCTTGAAAAATACCTTGGCACAAATAAACCAGAGAAATAACAGGAAACAATACTCACAATCACAACACAAGAAAATAACGTGGAAACTCCAAAATCGGAGAAAAAACCACGACCGTTGTCAAAGACAACTAGAGAAAACACTATGTGTAAATTTTTACAACACACAGAAACTTCTCTTAAATACCCGGTACCCAATACTAGATACCAACTGATACCCAAATACACCCACACACTCTCAAGCATGTATTTAACTTACATCTCTCATCACTCTAGAACAAGAGTATAAAGAAAGAAAGAATTAAATACAAGCTAATGTGTCTTGTATTGGTACAAGAAATACAACGAAGTAAAGCTTCTATATATAGCAAGGAACCAAGCTTCACACCTTAAACCCAGCCGATGTGGGACTTCAAATAGCTTCATTCACATTTGTAAATTTTCTTCTTGTGGGTCCCATCATTTTCAATCAATTTTTTCAACAATATGTGTGTGTGCCATGTCTCATATATATATATATATATATATATATATCAGAAAAAGTTCCTACATATAAATCAATGGATAATATATGAGCAACACTGAGGAATATAGATAATTAGGAATGCGGAATTTGCTAGGCGACGCGGTAACAACATCATGTTGAGCGATCAAAACTGTTAATTTTGAATGTTTTGCTAGCTGCTGTGCAAAAACAACACTCTGTTGGATGATTTGGGCCGTTGATCTTGGAAATTAAATGTCTAAATTTTATTTTTTAAAAAAAAATAGGAGGGTCATGTCTTCACCATCAAACCATTCATCTTCAAGATTAACTACTTGGATTGGCTAGTAGAATGTTGTGATGGCATTTCTAAAACCATTATCACAACAAACAATACAAACTCATGATCATACAAAATGTGGAATAAAATTTACATCAAATCAGTAAAGTTAAGATCATGAATCCATTGTTTAAATGATCTTGATGAACAATTAAACTACAACAAATTATTAGAACAAAAAAGAGCCTATATTGATACATGATTTTTCCTCTTAAATCAGGCCAGACTCTTTGTAACTTCCCAAAACTTAGACACATGATCGGCACAGCATAAGAAAACACCATTCCCAACTATTGTGATCCTGATCCAACAATCACATATACAACATGCAATTCCGCAATTCAGGCATAAAGCATTCCATTGAATTTCATATAAAATGGAGAACGTCATACAACAACAACAACAACAACAACAACAACAACAACAACAACAACAACAACAACAACAACAACAACAACAACAACAACAACAACAACAACAAAGCCTTATTTCACTAAGTGGCGTCAGCTACATGGATCACACGACACCATTGAGCTCTATCAATGACCAACTGTTTAGATATCTCATTTACCAGAAGATCTCATTCAATAACTTCTCTAAATGTCCTTCTTGGTCTTATTCAACCTTTTTTTACATGACTCCAAACTATGTGCTCAACTCTCTTTACTAGCGCTTCCAACGGTCTTCTTTGAACATGCACAAACCACTTTAAACGGTTTTTAACCATTTTTTTCTCAATATGTGCCACTCCAACTCTACTTCGTATACGATCATTACGGATCATATCTCTTTTTATATGACCACACATCTATTGCAACATTCTCATATCCACTATCCTAATTTTTTTGTTCTTGTTATCCTTTTATGGCCCAATATTCACTCCTATAAAATTGCTGGTCTTATAACAGTACGATAAATCTTATCTTTGAGCTTATAAGATACTTTCCGATCACAAACAACTCCTGATGCCATTCTCCACTTTAACCACCCAGCTTGTATCCTATGTGCCGCATCTCTAATAATTTCGCTGTCATCTTATATAACTGATCCCAAATACCTAAACTTTAACATTTGTGATACAACATAATCTACAATTTTAACTCTAACGAGTTTCTAGCTTGTCACTTGTTAAACTTACAATGTATATATTCTATCTTACTCTTACTCATACAAAAGTCCTTCAATTTCAAAGTAACTCTCCATAACTCGAATTTAAAATTTATCCCTTCCCTTGATTCTATTATGAGAACAATATCATTTGCAAAAAGGATGCATTTGGAAATTTTTTCTTAGATGTATTTCGTCAGAACATCTAAAACCAAATCAAACAAATAAGGGCTCAAAGATAATCCCTGATGCAAGCCAATCTTAATAGGGAAGTCTCTCGTCTCCGCTCTAGATGTTCTCATATTGGTTGTAGGTTCCTCATATATATCTTTTATAGCTCTAATATACGTAACCCGTACATTTTTCTTTTCCAAAGTTTTCCACAGCACTTCTCTTGTTACTTAATTATAAGCTTTCTTTAAACCAATAAATACTATATGTAAATCTTTTTGTTTATTTCGATACATTTCCATCAACCCTCTTAGTAGATAAATAGCTTCCATAAAATGGAGAACATCATACATCATAATTAAATCATTATGTTCCAAACTATTCCTTCAAATTTATGGTTGTTAAATTTCAAATTTTTTGTCAACAAAGTCAATTTAACAAATAGTTAGAGGGGCAAAATTGATATAAAGTTATAAACATTTTTTTTTATGAATTGTAATAAAATGCTTGATCTTTCTCAAACTAAATTAAAATAATTATATATATAACCAAACTAACAATGGAGAATAATGCTGAGAAGCATCATTGCTTTCAGGATGGGCTAGCCTGTTTGATGTGAGTTTTGTTCGTACTGGCACAGATGATCATTGATGGCTGATTGAAGAAGAAATTTGGCTTAATTCAATAAATCTCTGACATTAAAGTTGGCACTGCATTTGTCACTAATGAGACAGTCATTCCATGAAAGAAGAAGACTCTCTCATGCATGAAGATGACGGGAACAATTTGTGAATATATACTTTTTATTAATAATATATATAGAGCTAACGAGCAAGCTATATAAGTGGTATTAATTCCTACCACGTTCCTCTCTTTTTGACATGCACTGTACTAATTATTTTCTTTCTCATCTCACCACTTACACGTTGAAAAAGGTAACTTGCTCTCTTTGATTTGTGACTTTATCAGGCTTAGAGAATCTTTTTGTTTTAGAACGCAAATACTCGTGTAGAAAACGTTTTTAATTTATCCCTATCTTTCCTTTTGGGTTAGCACACATAGAAGTTTAAATAAATTAATAATTTAGATTCCAAAAGATGCATAAGTCAATTCTTTAGTTCCTAAAATGTTAACTGTGCAAAAATTTTAGTGCCCAACTATATATGAACTTGTTACATATTATTATTGGGTTCCTTAAAGACGAGTAAGTCTACCAAAACATGCAGATTGATTTAAGTGGTTCAAGACTTTTTTTTTAAAAAAAATTATATAAGATCTCAAATTCAAGTTTTGTAAATGAAAATGATCAACATTGTGCGAGTTTTGTGCTTTTGTGGTCCGACTTGGCTAGAACTGGATTAATTAGTCAAATAATCTCAATGGTTTCTTTATAATAGTAGATCTAACAAAGAAGATAAGTAAATATATAATTTAGTATATAAAAAAACTATTGTCTATATAACTTATAGAAACTATTTCGTTAACACTTCAATTTTAAGTACTAAATAATAAAAAATATATCTTTTAACAACTATATAATTTGTATATTTACTCTTTTAATTTTCCATAAACTATTTACATTTTTTATCGTTAAATTACATCTAATACCTCGCAACCCTGAATGTAGTAGCTAGTAGTTGAAACCTAAATCATTTTTTTCCCCATATATAGAATAATGTGTGCATTCCTATAGCAAAGTTGGAAGTGATGATTGATACTAATGTTTTTGGAACTGGCTTAGTTATTGATTTGGACTAGCTTTTGGGTCACCGGGTCACTGGTTTAACTGTTAGGTCTCCGTCAATTATTGAATAGGATAAATAAATTAAAAAAATAATATATATATATATATATATATATATATATATATATCTATATTTATTTACAAATAAATTTAAAAAAAAGTAAAACATTATAATTTATATGTAAATTTCATATTTTAAAGTTTTAAAATAGTAGCATAGTCATTAGTTATAAATAATTAAAATACAAACCAACTCTTAAATAAATTTATTTAAATATATATATTTTAAAATTTGTATATTAATAAATTAAGAATTAATCTTTATTTTTAATAATAATATTATTATATATATTTATATTAAATATAAAAACTAAAAAAAATTATCCTATTAATTTTGTTTAGCTTTATTTCATAAATTTAATTTTTTTATCCTATTAAATTATTTAATAGGATAAATCTATAAAAAACTCAACTTCTCAAGAGGATGAATGTTTCTATCCTTAGATCATATTGAAATTTGTATAAATTATTTCTTCATTATCGTACATATAAATCTTAAGGTGATTCAAGGGTAAAAACATAGACTTTCCCTATTCAATACCTCCATTTATTTCCCAACTTCTTTTCTAACATGAAATCTCACTTCCCAATATTCTTATCATTTCACTTGCTTTTCACCTTTGGCTTCCCAATGTCCACATCATTTTAGACTTTCGGTATTTCATGCTTGCTTCCCTTGCCATTTCATAACCTTTGCTCTCTCTCTCTCTCTCTCTCTCTCTCTCTCTCTCTCTCTCTCTCTCTCTCTCTCTCTCTCTCTCTCTCTCCATTTCTTCTTCTTCTTCTTCTTTGCTTTCGACGAACATGATCAGCTGCTTCAACGAACATGATCGACAATGACTTTGTTCTTCACTCTTCGATGTCATATGCAGCTTGACATTTTTCACTCCTCGATGTTTTTCTTCTTCTTTTTCTCTAGCGTTCTTCGTCATAAACTTGAAGAAAAAAAATAAAAAGACAACTAATCACTAGGGCTGCCGGGCTAGCTGTGACCCGTTTAGTTCGCCTGTAGATTGGACCCAAACCATGATAGGACTGGTTCTAATAACTTGAGTAATCAAACCACGGGTCGACACGTCAAACCAGTCCGTGTCTAAATACACTGATTGTTACTTTTAAACATCATAAAGAAACAAAAAGAAGAACAAGAAATCATTGGTGCACTATTTTGTTTTCTTCGTCTTTTTTTTTTATCCCTTCCCCCTTCTGTTTTAATCTGAATAAGAAGACAATGAAGCAATTGGCATTTGGCAAATCAGGACGACAAAACTGAGATGGATCGAGTTCAACCTTATCGTGTCATTAAAGTTTCATTAAATATAGAAAACAAAAGACACAGACCACATGCATATGGCCATCTCTTGCATATTGCAATACACACACACACACACACGAAACCCTAAAGTAGCTTGGTCAACTATAAATGCGAATTCACTTTTCAGAAGCATTAAGTGAGGTTGGTATTCATTGATGGGGTTATAATGTGTCCATCAATATTTTCATGCAGCCATAAATATTGTAAATGCATGGCCATAACAGTGAGTATATCTATATATATATATATATAGAAGCTCTTAGTCTAACTTTGAGCATATCTAATTATTACAGTGTAATAGAAGTTATATGTGTGTGTGCGCGCGCGCGCGCGTAATGTATGTATTGAATGCCATAATAACGTGATTTACATCTAGATTGCTTAAAGGATATGATTTCTTTTTATAGCATGTGTAGTTTGATTCCGTCTATTCCAGTTTTGGCTCAGGATATTTAGGTCTGCGTGTCGCCTCACGAGCATATTGAATAGAAAACGAGGAATACATAACATGGAATAACCTGTAAAGTTGCAAATTGCAATAATATAACAAAACATTACCTGGAAAGTTATATACTATCATTTAAGGAAATTAAATGAAGATTTTATAGGAAAATCTCTTCGAAGAATAAAGCCGAGTCCTCCACTATTTAATTATGTCGAGATTTATGTATATAATAAAAAAAAATTGCACAGATCTTGTAAAAATATATGAAGGGTAGAGAACAAGCTCTCCGTAAAATAACCTAGATTTTATTTCATGAAAGTTTTACGGAGAGTGAAGCTTCTAGGTAGTTGCCTAGTATTAAGGACTAGCTACAAGTAATTTATCAGGAAATTTTAGAGTTAAATCTTTATTTTATAATCTACTAATAAAGAAAGATTATATTAACAATTTAGTCATTTTTAAAATATATGACTTGACTTTTTAGTTATTAAAAATTCAATTAATTTTCTACACAACTTATATAATTTTTTAATGTTATAAACTTGCTGCATATTAATTTAATCTCTCAATGATAAATAAATATAAAATTTAGTACTACACAAAAAGACTAATTTTTTTGAGTCCATAATTTATATATACAAATTCATTTTATACATTAATTTCAGAGATTAAACTATAAATTAAGTATATCTTTTAGAAACTGATTTTCTACATTCAATCAAAAAGAAACTTCATCAACTCTAATTATGTTTAAAGTTGTCAAACTTGAGAGTTTACCTAAACTCAGAGAGGAGAGTAAACTCAAAATGTAAACTCGTATGAATTTACATATACATTTCCCTTTAATAGACTACTATATATATATATATATATATATAAAGATAATCTAACATAACAAAACTAAAATAATATAGAGAGTATGCTAAGTTCTTAGTTACTAAACAAATTTTAAAAATTATATCTATTAGGTACCAATATACTTATTTTCCTTAAAAATGATATAATTGATGACAGCTACTGATTCAGTATATATACAGACAAAAAATCCCACAGAATTAGACATTATAAGTTATCAATGATTGATTAGTATTTCAGTTCTTGTACATGTAAAGTTAAATTTGATTAAAATAAAGTTTAAATGATAGTTATGAATATTCAGATTAAACTTGAAAATTGCAAGTCAACTAGTAGCAATATAATTAGAAGTCTACTACTTATAACTTTTGGTAATTGTTTTAGTCATATCTTCTAAACAGTAAATAATTTTTTATTAAAAATTATCTCAATTAAAATTAAATTTAAATATCCTTACAACGATATATCATTTTTTTTAAAATAGAATTCAAATGAAAAGATTATGATTATTTAAAGTAAAATTGAAAACTTCAAAAAGTTGACTAGTCACTCTTTTGATCATATCTCCTAAACTACAAAGATTTTTTTTTAACAAAACTTGTTTTATTTAAAACAAGACTCGGAGATTTTTCTAAAGATATGTCATTTCCTTAAAACTAAGTCTAAATAAAAAAGTTATTAGTATTTAAATTAGGCGTCAATGTTTAAACTCGATCAGTTGACTAGGTCTAAATTGACAATTTTGAACAATTTTGACTAAGTTTGACCGGGTTGTTGTAAAAAATAGATATCTCAAAAAAATATTTAAAATTGTGAAAATATTCTTGAAATATTTATAACCCTTAATAAGAAATTATTGTACCATTAATGGACTATTGCAGTTTCATAAATTTATTTTGTTTTAAAACTTTTGTAACAACCCATTAATTTCGTGTCATAAGTTATGTTTTTATGCATGTATAAAAGGGTTCTCATGCCCCTCATTTTTAAGAAGATACAGACAATATTTGTCTTTTCTTCTCTCCTCTCCTCTATGTTTTTCTAAGTCACATGTTACTATATTTCTGCTATTATAGTTCTTGAGAAATTTTCAAAAGGATTTGTTTTATCCCAGAGAAAGTTTTGTAAACGCAAAATAATTTTTGTAATCACAGAATAATTTTTTTAAGAACATTATCACTTAAGACGTGACTCAAACTGTGTTGATAACAGTAAATTTTACAACAATCTTGTGATAAAATTATGATATCACATATAACATTTTTATAGTACCACAAATTTTTTGGGTGAACATATGTGGGATTCTTGAAATAGACATTATAAGTTAAGAATATGTGGGATTCTTGAAATAGACATTATAAGTTAAGAATTCAAAATGGTTTCATCAAAACTTTTGAGAGTTTTATTGCTAAACAATTTTGTGAGCTACACATATCATTTTGGAACCAATTTTTTTTTTTTTTGTGGATTTGTGACCAAATATTTTGTGGACATTGGCATATACAAATTTTTGGGTCAATTTGAAAATTGAGAAAATTATCTCATTAAGATGATGATATGCCATATAAAAATGGGAATTAACATTTTTCTAATGTTAATCTATGAAAACATTGTTATTGTATAAAGAGGTACATTAATGTTAAGTTATTGATTACAAAAGTACTATTTTGAGAAGTTTTTAAATGATTATGTATAACTATAATTTTGAAAAATATTATTCTATAGTGGATGAATATAGATGCACATATATCTTATGCATTTGATACCTATCTATAATAATTATGAGGTTCTATTTGGGTTTTTTTTATATAAAAGGAAATAAATTCTAAAACATTGATTATTATGTTGTGTATAAATTTTTTGCCTTGATAAGTATTGATTGTTTATTTGTATATGTATGGCATGTTTAACTTTTACATTAGCATGGGTGATATAGAAAACAAATATTTCTTTGATTCTGGTCATATGAAAGTAAATGTGACTTGATGGTTGAAATCATGGGAAATGTGATAGCATTTACAAGAACATTATGTTCAAAAGAGTTTAAAAGTTTGATAATTTTTATAACAAATTATGTGAATACCTCTTATGATTTTAATACTCAATTAAGAAAAACATAGGGGAGTCTGTTACATTTGAAATTCACTTAGTCTGACATATTATATGTTATATGTTAGATGAATGTCTATATGAACACAATATAATGGATTATGGTACCATGAATTATGGTATCATATAAAGTGAATTTCTTATTATTTTAAAATAATACAATGATGTTAACTAAATCTCAAAATTCAGATGAGATAAAATTCACTAGTGATTAAACTTCACCCTTCGTGATGAGATGATATTCTGGAAATCAACCAAACAAATTTATAGATTCACTCTATAATTAGATTTTAGTACTCTTGAGTTAGCTAAAAATGAGAAAAAGTGATTGAAAAACTGTCACGCCCTAAATCTAGGCCCGTGACCGGCGCGGACGATGCCTAAACTCACACCACCGCAAGCCTAACTTTCCATTTAACTTATTACTCTTTCCTTAATCCAATTATTCCTTTAAATATAATTGTTTTAAATTACACAATGAAGAAGTAAAACAAGAGAATGTTTTCATATTTAACCATCTTATACAACAATACATGACCTACCCGATTACAGAGCTTTCTAAAATTACTAAAACAACATAATTAAGTCTGTTACTGTACCCCGAACAAAGGGGAGGCATCATCGACACGTTCATCCTCGAAGTTAAAGGGCCTTCTTTACCTGAAACTATGAGGGGGTGAGTCTTATCCACTTGACTCACCATAAAATAGCCTTACCGCACATATAATCAATTATGCATGCCAAAAGTACATATAATCATGTATGAACATGTGAAAAATTCACAACATTAATAATTCATGACATAAATGTAAGTCAAGAGTAATTCATCATAAGAAAGTTCGTAAATAATCACATGCACCTCGCCCGAAAGCATTATCCCACTTGTAGATGTCATCCCGCCCGAAGGCGTGTTCTGCCCGTAGGTAATATTTCTGCTTAAAGATATATTTATGTCTACAACTATTACATGCATTGGTATCTTGGGAAATCAAATCCTCAACCATTCCATGTGTATAATTTCATGCATTGGTATCTTGGGTCAAGCCCTCAACCATTCCTTTTGTATAATTTCATGCATTGGTATTCCATGTGTATAATTCCATGCATTGATATCTTGGGTCAAGCCCTCAACCATTCCATGTGTATAATTTCTATGCATTGGTATCTTGGGTCAAGCCCTCAACCATTCCATATATATTATATACTCAATTCATAATTCTCATCAATATAATCTTAAATCAACAATAAATTTCATTATCTAGCAATCATCATTAAATATAGAATCTAACTGCGATATGAGGTGGAATTTATATTGTATCTTGGAGGGATTAATCCCTCAACTATTCCATGTGTATAATTATATACATTGAATATCTTGTGTCAAGCCCTAAAAAGGACGTCAAGCAATTCAACCTTATTTCACCCCTGTCCTCAAAGGATGCAAAAGTGTTCGAAATCTCTGTTTCTTTCAAATACAATCAATTGCACAATCAAGAGCATTCATATGCACATCATGAACTTTAATAAATCTATGTCATTCATAATCATCAATCATTCACATGATTTCCTTTGCAAGCTCTATCCCAATATATAGAAAATATATTCATTCCTTAATTTATTATATCTTCTAACAAACAAATTTTTAAAAATAAACAAGACAAGGATAGATCAATCCTTCAACTGAGCTCAAATTTTCAAAATTCAGGTATAGTATAAAGTTCTATATTCCTTCATCCACATACAGTTTGCAAGCTCAAATTATATGCATGTGGTACCTTACATCATGTATGTCAAACACATAATCACCTTATCACATGATATCATTTTACGAAACTTTAGAAAGTACAATCCTAGAAAATATAATCATACAAGGTATAGCTAGATCCCTCACCTCGAGTCCGAGATAGATTTCTACATCCTATATCAATCAAAGGATGTCCAAAATCTCATTGAAGGCTCAAAGCTAAACATGCATCTCCATTGGGATGCACTGTTCTCTCCTTTTCCTTCGACTCTTGGATCTAAGCTGAAAGAAAAATGCCTAAAATTTCAGAGACCTAGTACCGGGGTAAGAGAAGTTTGAGGAGAGGAAAGAAGAGAAACTGGAGGTGTGTGTTTACAAGTGAAATAGAAAGGCCTATTTATAGGAGAAGTTATAGTACTATTTGCTACTATTCCATCTACCGTTCTCCTATACTATTTCATCTACCAGTTTCACTTACCAGTTTTAATCTACCAGTTTCACTTACCAGTTTTCATCTACCAGTTTCATCTCACTTACCATTTCACTTACTAGTGTCACCTACTAATTTTACTTATAAATCTCATCTACCAGTTCTACTTATCAGTCTCATCTACCAGTTTTACTTATCAGTCTCATCTATCAGTATAATCAATTTACTATTTAAGTTTCCTTTCAATTTAGTCCCTAAGGGAAATTTTCTAATATAAAACATCATTTTTCTCCCAATTTCTTTCTAGTTTCCTCTTATGCCTAATCCACATCTTACCCGTGGGATCATTGCCACATCCCACAATTTATACAATATTGTGAAAATCTGTATTTTCATCAACATACACATATAAGATAACAAGATTCACATAAACACATGAGAAATTAAATAGACAGAGAGATCATTTTCTCCATTGAATTATTCCAAATCAAAATTAGCACTCATTCATGATGACCATATACGTGAACAGTTATGTATATGTGAATAGTGCTGTATAGGTAAATAGTATCATATACTGAAAAAAATTTTTTTTACAGGTATTATAAAAACCTTTTAGCAAATTTTTTTCGTTAGGTAATAGCCCAATGATATCAGTACCTATGTATTGTGATTGCCAACCGGCAATAGCTATTGTAAAGAACTTTCAATGGTAAGAGCAAACACTTGTGTTGAGATACAAAGTTATCAAGCAATTGCTAAAAGATGAGATTTGAAATATATTGATCAGTTATGTGAAGTCAAAAGTGAATTGGCCAATTTTCTAACTAAACATACATGTATGAAGGAAATTAGTCTTTCACACTTCGAGGGAAATGAGACTTAGGCCAATTAATAATTAACTGTGGCGGTAACCCTACCTTTGTGATTAGAAATCCCATAAAAAATGTTCATATGGGTAATAACAAGTCATCTGTTAATTCTGCTAGCACTAATTTTTTTAGTCCCATCCTATGGTGTTAAGCTATAATTGTGAAAGTTATAGAATGCATTGATTAGGAGGTTGAGCGTAAGCTCTTAATGATTTTCATAGCCCTTCGTTAAGAGTGATTTATTTATTGCAAATACACTTGATAAATCACTCATATAAGTGTAGAGTAGAGCAACTCCTATGAGATAGTAGCAAAATTTCTAGAACACTTATGAACACCAGAGTACCCGCATGGCTAAAAATGCACACAACGGCAATAATAATAGAAATTGTGGGGGTGAGATGTAACTAATAAGATCCCTAACTTATGACAAGAGCACAATGACTTTGATAAAAACTATATACTTCACCACTTACTCTGTGAGTTATACCTTATCTGTCTTGGTTTGGTTTATAGTCCAAAAGACACCAAAATCAATGTATCTACACCCATTTACGTAACTCAGAGGTTTTTCAAAACTTCTTTTTGAACTATTTAGAGGATTGTAGTGAAAAATAGATATTTCAAAAAAAATATTTAAAACTGAAAATATTATTTAAATATTTATAACCCTTAATTAGAAATTAATGGACCTTTAATGTACTGTTACAGTTTCAAAAATTTATGTTGTATTAAGATCTTAGTAACAGCCTACTAATTCATGTCATAAATTGTGTTTTTATGCACCTATAAATTAAAAGGGCTCTCCTTTTCCTCAATTTTAAAAAGATACAAACAATATTTATCTTGTCTTCTCTCCTCTCCTCTTTGTTTTTTTAGGTTACATGTTACTATATTTCTATTGTTTTGGTTCCTGAGAAATTCTCAAAAGGGTCAATTTAATCTTGGAGGAAGTTCTGTAGACATAAAATAATTTCTATAGTTGCAGAATAATTCTTCTTAAGGACAGTGTCTCTTTCGGCATATTTGGTTCCTTATCCAGGCGGAAAAAGCACACGAAATTCGAGTGCATATTAACTTTTCCCTCTTTTGTTTCAGTTCACAGCCTGAAAACGCTCATTTCCATTGGGGAAAAAATATACACTATTTTCCTTCATACTTTTCCATCTACCAATGGCTAGAAAAACGTGTTTCCGGATGGAAAGTCTCCAAAACTACCATCTAGTCATCAACTTCTCATTTTCCTCTGCTCCTGTTCATCCACTTCTTCCCCTCCTCCATGTTGCATAGTCCTAGTGTACCTACTCACTGCCCATTGTAATTGATGCACCATCAAAGTTCCCCAACAGAAACAACCTCAGAGCGTTCTCCCACTCGTCCACACTACACCATCCTAATCATTCATATCTGTGAACACTAGATCTAACAAATGAGAACCACTCGTATAGCCCTTACTCTCAGTCATCGCTGGTGATGACAAGCTCTCCACCCTCAAATTGGCTTCCCCAACCACCGTCTACTCCTCATGAACTGTTTCCATCTATAGTTGAGACTCCTTCAAAATGAACTTTGATTGCCCTGTAGACCTCTTAGATGAACTCATCAACTTCCCTGGCTTCTCTTAATACAAGGGCTCTAACAAAGGCGTCGACAGCGACAAGATATAGAGGTGATGTGAGGTAAGGGCATCAATAGCAATGAGATACAAAGGTGAGGATATAATTTTTTAAATAAAGTAAAAAACAATTGAGGGTATTATGGTAAAATTCATAAATTAAAAAATACATACCAAAATATTCTTTTTTCTCATTTTCCTTTTTCCATCTCCAACTAAACAACTTTTTTTCATTTTCCTACTCTCCTTTCCATTTCTTTTTTCCTTTCCATTTCTCATTTTCCTTCTATTCCTACTTTATATTGCAAACCAAATGTAACAATTTTTAACAGACACGACTTATACTGTATTGGTGACAGTAAATTTTATAACACGAGTTTGATCAATTTTTAAATTTAGGACTGAGTTAACTTTATTTTGAGACCTAAGATCGTGAACTCATGCAAATTTAAGAGTAATTCATGATTTTAAACAATTTTAATTGAATTTGACTTGAGTTTGTCCGATTTTTAAGTTTAAAACAATGTTAACTTAATTTTGAAACATAAAATCATGAACTCATGTGAGTTTAAAAAATAACTTGCGATTGTGATCATTGATAGGGCCTCGTGTGTGTGTGTGTGTGTACATTGCAATATGCAAGATGCATCTGTAATCCATGACCAGATTAGTTATATATATGGGCCATATGTACCTAATATCTGTCTCTGTGTGTGTGTACATTGCAATATGCAAGAGATGGCCATATGCATCTGTCTTTTTGTTTTCTATATTTAATGAAACTTTAATATCTTATCCATGACCAGATTAGTTAATATATATACCTAATATCTCTTTCCCTCGTTGAATGCAAACGCTGATCATTTGACCAACGCGAAAAATGTTGTGAGAAATTTGATACTGATTGTCTAACGAACATAATTAAAAAATAATTAAATTATAATTTTAGTACATATAATTTCATTAAAATTATAAATTAATCATTATACTTTATTTTTATGTAAAATGGTCCCTAAGTTTTCCTATTCATGTTAATTAGTTCATGTTATTAATATGGTTAACTTTACTGTTCATTAAAAATAGTCTTACATAACAGTTAATGTGTATATTTGTGAACATGTCAATATGTCTAATCATTAATTTTTACCAACTTAGCCGCTATGTCAACAAAATTCTCATTTTGCCCTTAAGGGTAAAATGAAAATTTTGTTGATATGGCGGTTGTGTTGTGCAAAAATTAATCATTAGACAAATTGACATATTCACAAATATACACATCATATATCATGTATGACCATTTTAATAATAAAATTAACCATACTGATGTCATAGACTAACCTATATGAATGAAGAAACTATATGGACCATTTTACATGTAAAATAAAGTATAAGAATTAATTTATAATTTTGGTGAAATTCTTTCACCAAAATTATAAATTAACCTTAAAAATAAATTATCGATATAGTTTTCTTTTCTTTTCTTTTCTTTTCTTTATTTTTTTTTAACAAGGAGGCTCAAACCCTTTCCTTGAAGTCATGCCACTTTTGTCTATTAGCTTAGTGGCATCGATATAGATTTCAAACGAAATAAAATATTACTATAATTTATGAAAGTTTGACCATAAACAATTAATGTTTCATGCAAATTGAGATTAGATCAAGAGTTACCTGCTCCAGCCTGCCTTTGGCTGTAATATATTGACTTCGTTTCAACAAACAACGAATTTAAATGAAGGGAGCTTAATTTATTGCAAGGTTGAATTTTTTTAATCATTGGATCACTTCGAAACTTTTTTTATATGGTAATAAAAAATTATATTATTAAATTTAAAAGTATAATTATCACCTTAATCATTTGATCACTTTAATATGTTTATATGCTAGTAAAAAACTATTTTGTATAATTTTAGGGGCCGTGGAATTTACTCTTATCAATTTTAAAACTTGACAATATATAAATGTGCACTAGAACCTCTATAGATCTTGGAGTTTTTTGAGTGGATCTTAGTTGTCCATCAATGGCTTAAAATAGTACGATAAATTTTGATGGACGGTTAAGATTTAACTAAGAGGCTCGAAACAAATTCAGTCACAATATATATATATATATATATATATAGAGAGAGAGAGAGAGAGAGAGAGAGAGAGAGAGAGAGAGAGAGAGAGAGAGAGAGAGAGAGAGAGAGAGAGAGAGAGAGAGAGAGAGAGAGAGAGAGATGCCTATAATTATTTATTCTTGTGTAATATAATTTATTCTTTATTTATTTCTTTCATCCATAACCATAATAATACTTGTCTATCTAGGCCAAAAAAGGGCACATTTGTTAAAAAAGTTCATTCAATATGTCATCTCAAGTTATAGACAATAATTTCTTAATGTTGTTTTTCCATATTTAGCAACAAAAAGGCCCTTTAATATATATATATATATATATATATAATGTATTGAATTATTTAATTTTTCCTAATTTAACTCTTTTTTTTTTGCTTATATAGGTAATACTAGTTAAAGGGTTTTGAATAAAATAAATAAATAAAAATCAACGATAGAGTTATACTATACAAGATTAAAAATTAAGAGAAAGTTATTATTAACTTTTAAAATTAAGGATTATGTTGCACAACTTCTTAAATAAAAAAGAATTGTTTGCATGATAGCTGAAACTTTATCATTTGTGAAAGCTAGCATTCCATTTAAAAAGTGAAGAGACAGTTTGGAAGTGTAAAATTGAATGTTAAATTAATTTTTTATTTTATCAGATGAAAAATTAAAGAAATTAATTAAAGGGGAAAACAGTGGCGGCTTTCATAAATTGAATATTTAATATTTTGATATATAAAATAAAAATATTATAAAAAAAGAATATAATGTAAGGTGTAATGGTAAAATGATTTTTCAATTTTAAGAATGAGAAATAATCCCTTTACTGAGTTAAGGAATAGAATTCCAACAATTAAACACATTATTGGCTATTTTTGAAAGAAACTTGCCATAGAAAGTTCGTATGCACAGGAAGTTTTTTTAGAATCTTTAGACTATTTTGATCAAAGGATTCTCATTTGTTCAATCTTTTATTTTAATTTTTAATTTTTAATTTTTTATTTTTAAAAAATATTTACAAGTGTCAATTGATTTAATAATAATTCTAAATAGAATAATAAACACGAAATAATAATTATAATTTTTTTAAATAAATAAAATCAATGTAAAAAATTAAATAAATAAAAGTCGTTGGATCAATTGCATAACATAAGACAAGCTTCTTACGCTATTTTCATTCTTTAACTCAATTTCAACAACTAAATGTTTGTTTTATAAAGACTAATTAGAGTGTTAGTGACTAGAGTTGTAAAAAAGGTCAGTTCGGTTCGGTTTTGGATATGGGCCAGACTAAACCAATCTAATTGGTTTACTTAAATTTGAAACTTATTCGGTTGTAATTTTTGACGGCTCGGTTCGGTTGTTATTGGGCGGTCCAGTTCTGTTTTTGAGTGATTTTTTTAGATAATTTTTAATTTTTTATGTCAACAATTTTTTTAAAAAAAAATCAAAGATTTATGTGAGAAAAAAATACTCTCACTCTTATATATTTTTAAAAGCAGTTCTTATTAAGTAAATAAATGAGAATTTCAAACTTATTATATAACATTTAACGTTAAAAATTTTTAAATTTGTTAAATATGAGTAACTAATTTTATCTAACAATTCTTATTAAGTGAACTAACTAATTTCATTTAATTATTTTTTAGTACTAAATTCTTAAATATTAATATAAATATTATCTAATTGTTTATATATATATATAATATAATATATAAAATTTATTTTTTAATTACATATGATTTAATTAAACCAAACCAAACCAACCAATCGAACCAAATAAAAAATTTTATATTTTTAAAAATTGATTTGAATTTTATTTTTTTAACTTCTTTTCTGTTTTTCTTCTATTCAAATTGATCTGATCGATTTTGGCCGGCATTATATACCGCGACTGTTTAAATAGGAAAGGTTGTATTTTTATCTTCAATAAATTTGAAAAGAAATAAAACTGCTTACTAAATTAAACCAAAAAAATAAGGAACAATTACAAGTGGAAAAAGAGTGGTGGCTTTTAGTGTGGAGGTGGGGCCCATAGGGGGTGGTGGGGGCGAGGGGCACGTGGTTTCCGATTATTTATGAAAGCACGTGGTCGTGTCATCACTGTTAAATACAATTGCGGTGGTGTCCGATTATTAATGAGATCACGTGGTCATGGCCCAAATATGGAAAGAAGACAGATTTGGAAAGCAGAATCCTCTGCTCCCTCATCCACGTCGCAATTTCCCCAGTCTCATCATCCAATTAGTCCACGCTCCACACCCCAATCATTGATTGGATCAATGTTACACTTCTCACTTCACATCTCGCCCAGTTAAATTTGTTTTAAATCAATGTGGTTGATTCTAGTCTTTCTTTTTTTAAAAAAAAAAAGTTTAATTTTTCACGAGATAAAGAACTCTGATTCAAATCTTTGTTTAAAGATATATTTATATTTAGTGTATAAAAGTATTTCAAGTATAATTATTTTTTGTGAAATATGTAGTATTGTCAAACGTACCTGTCGGTAACGAATCAAAAGTTAAATATGTCTTGAAAAAAATAAATATTTATTTTATTAAAATATAACTTATTCATATAAAATATTATTTTTTTAATATTCTTGAATAATAAATAACTTTGATTTTTCATATTTTCTTTTAAAATTAATTATATTTTATTTAAGTTTAAAATTTTTATATTTATTTTTAAAAAATTACATAAATTTTCATATCTAATTTTTTTATATTTATTAAATATAAGGTTATAAAAAAATTTGATAAAGTGAGATTATTTATACTGAATAATATATTTTTGTAAAAAAATTTAAAAAAATAGGTTGATTCGTGTGGTTAGCCTATTTACTAGTTTAAGCTCATTTTTTAAACATGCCTATTTTTGAACCCAAGACCAGGTTGATCCACAAATCACTGGCCAAATTAACAGTACTATAGAAGGATGTTCGTGGAAAATAAAAAAAAAATTGTTTTGAAACCAACATCGATTAATTCAAGTAGTTCAACACTTATTTCTTATAAGCAAGACCCAAATTTGAGTCTTATGAATAAAAAGAAAAATCAAAACTTAGAAGGCTTTACATTGACTTAAATAATATGATCTAATTCAAACTAGATTAGTAAGAGCCCAACATTTTTTTTGGATGTTAGTGTTTTTTAAAAAAAAAAAGAAATTGCATGTTTTAAATATTATATTTAACTCTGTCTTAAATATTGTAGGATTAAATCTATGGTTTTATACTAACCTTGATTAGTTCAAGTGGTAAGGCACGTGTTTCCCCTTAAAGATGGTCTTAAATTTGAGTTTTGAAAGTAAAGAAAATTTAACTTTAGAAAAGTTTTATATTAATTTCTGTGGTATTATATATAAAGGGGGCCGGGAAAAAAAACGAAGGGATTTATTTCATAAAAGTTGAAAATTTAGAGGCCTGATTTCCAAAAGTGGACGTATACGGACACTACAAAAAAATAAAAAGTAAAATTAAAGAGAAAAATTAGAGAAGGAATAAATTACGCTCAAATTTCGTTTTTGATATATTAAAAATTTGTCTAAAAAACTAGTCTGAAAATTTGAAATGAAATTTGAGACGAAATATATTCCTTTTATAATTTCATCTCTAAAATTTAGTCTGAAAATTTGAAACTTATTTTGAAACAGGATCTAAGATTGAATAAATTTCGTCTCAGATTTCATTTGTCCCACATTGCTTAGTTCAGAAAATTAACCTCCCATATTTTCCTATATATAGTGTTGCCTTTCATCTTTTCCTATATAGAGTGTTTCATTGGATATTTTTGTCTTCAAAATTAGACTAATGAATAAATATGTCTTCTAATTTAGTATTACTTAATGTGATTAAATTTTTTTTTGTAGTTAAATTTGACTGGTTCAACAACCTACTATTTTTGGCATGGTTAAGAAATTTGAGACAGAATTAAGGACCAAAAAAAATTCATCTCTAATTCTAAGATGAAATCTTTTTTCCATGTCAATTTTGTTTGAGACACTAGAATCAGACATAAAAAAAAAATAGTCTCTAAACAATCAAAAATGAATTTTTACTTAATTAGAGACGATTTTTTTTATTTCTAATTTTTTTATTTTCTTATAATGGGAGAGTTTGACCTTATGCAAGGTTAAACTTTTCCATTGCAAAGCATCTCAAGATTTATGTATATAATAATTATATATATATATATAACTCTACATAAATCTTGAAATAATGCAAGGACAAAAATTTTTTTCTAAAAGTTCAAGCTCTTCGAACACTTATTCTTTCCAAAATTGAAATTTGGATAATATACTTTAAAGTAAGACTTAAACTCCATTTTGGTTCCTTACAAATACCCTTTTTATTTCGCAATTTGGGCTTCAATAATTTTTTATTTTTAATTTGGTTCTTTATAGGTAAAATAATTTTAATTTGATCCCTCAAATTTTTATTTTTAATTAACGCTTTCATATTGATTCCTCCATGTGGCTTTGAATTTCATTTAATCCCATTGCACATCATATTAGCACAAAGAAAGAAAAATTTACATGAAATTCACATTAACAAGTTAACTGCCAGATCATCACATTTATTAAACTTATATATGATAGTTGTATGAAAAAATCAAATTAAGAACATTTAAATATGTGAAAAATTAAATTAAAAATATTTAGATTTATAACTTAATTGAGAATAAAAACGTGAGAGACTAAATTCAAAAAATAAGCTTAAGTAATAAATCAAAATGGAGATTTAGTCTTTAAAGTAATCCGAAATTTGAAAGGACTCATCGCATTTTTCCTTAATATTGTAATTAATTAGGTTATAATTTATAGTTTCATTTAAAATTATCATCTTGATTGTAATATTGAAGCTCCAGATGGCCGTTTCCCGACACAGAAGGGTGGGTCCCAAAACTCTGCATAGTAATCCCTCCTTTCTGCGCCATCTGTAGCCACACGTCGCCTTATTCAATTGTCGCTGTTCCGTTGTCCAATCCAAAAATAAATAACTAATAATAATAATGTAAAAAACCAAAACCCTGGTAGATCCAATATCTAATATATATAATACTGCAGTAGTTGCTATGAGGTACAGAAAAGAAAGGTGAGATCATCACTTTCTGGCCTGTGGTGGTTGTATTGAGGATCTTTGGTTCTCGATATTGTATCCATGGCTTCAGAACAAGTTGATATCTCTTCGTCTATTACTTTACCTTTATTGGCTGAAGAACAGGTTGAGATTCAGAATCATGTGAATGGCACTAATGGAGTATCGAAGGCCAAAGATGATATCGATGATCTTCATCATGTGGGAAACACGTCCTTTTTCAAGACTTGTTTCCACGGGATTAATGCTATCTCAGGTATATATATTAATCTCACCATCTTCTCTTTAAACTTTCGTCTTGTTTACTGTGTCTCCCTTCAATTATTTACCTTTGTCACTTTCCCATGTAATTTCTTGTCTTCAATTTGTTTTGGTGTTTTGTTTTTGTTTTTGTCTTTGCTTCTTGCTGGTCTTAGGGTTATGAGTTTGTTTGTGTAAATCTCTTACTTTTGAAGAGCTTCAGAGATCTGCGAGTTAGTGGGTTTATGACTAGAAATCAATAGAGTTCTGGGATTTGCATAATTAGATCAATAGATCTGAAAACCTACTTTTGGATTCTTGTCTTAGTAACACAAGTTTTTAGAAATTTAAGGTCCAAATAGGACTGGATATCTAGAACCTTCTGGGATCGGTGTTAGAACATAGAAAACGATAAATACTACTTTATACATATACTATTATTGAACATATATGTACCAAAAGCATGTCTATCTTTTTACCAAAGGAAACAAGAGAGACCGAAAACTTTTCTAGAAAGTACTTCTGTTTCATACTTGATAAGGTTCAAAACATTTCATAGTTATGGCACCATTCACAAATGCTTTTTTCTTATTCTTTTTCTTTTTTTGGTAAATCACTAAACTCTTTTATGTTTGATCTAATTACATTTTGTACTCGTTTAATTTCAAATATTATATTGGACTTTTTTATACTTTGATATATGTTGTAAAAATTTCACATTCAGTTTACTTGTCAAATCTATTAACTTTGTTTACATTAAAGTTAATAGATTTGAATGAATATATATAGTTATATACATACTACTACTCAAAATTCATCCAAGATGGCACAATTAGAACAATCAGCTGAATTAATATTATAGTAACTCAAGCTTCAGCTTTTTCAGGTCTAGAGTGGATATAGCTGGAATTTTCTAGGTTCATTGGAAGTAGTTCCAATAATACTGAATACTACAATTTTTTATATTTTTTTTTCCAAAAGAAGACCAAAGTTGTTCTAAAATGTTGACGTGCAATGAATAGACAAGTCACAAGACAACTTGAACTGCTAAGAAAGGGCAAAAATTCGGTATTTGTTTTTTAATAAATATTTTATAAAAAGTGTATTCATGCCTTAAGTTTGATATTAAAATAAATCATAATGAGCCGTAAGAAAAATGATGTCTTCAACATATATATATATATATATATATATATATATATATATATTCCTTTACATATAATTTATCATTGCATAGCCATGACTGCAATCTGTGCTGTTCTCTTTCCATATAGAAGAACTACAACATATTAATAGACAATGTCGCCGTTTTAAAAATAAAATATATTAGGAGATTCATAAAAAATTAAGCAACTAGAGATACATTTTTGCACTAAAAGAATCTATCTAATTATGGAAAATTAATCATTCATAAAACATTCCGTTTATGGGATGAATTATGTTCTTTTGCTTTCCGAAAGCAATAAGGTAGCCCCTACAATTTGTCGCTTTTCTTATGTCTTCAAGTGGAAGGAGTCTTTCGTTTTATCATCTTCAAAGTTTCAATAATTGAGCCAAATGGTTACACACACACACACACACACACACACACACACATAAAGAAAAAATTATTAATTTTGTCTCAATTTATTTTTCAAAAGATTTGTCTGTTTCAATTTTATTTTTTTATTTATTGGGTCTTCCATTGTGCAATTTCATGAAGTGTTTTATCTTTTTTTTTTCTTTTTTCCATCTTTTGTTATTTTCTCAGAAGTGTAGACTAGTTAATTTAGTTTGGCTTTTACGTTCATAGTATATATCCTTGCTATATGAATTAGTTTGGCTTTATTATTTGGTTGTTGTCTATGTAAATTATGCGCTAGTTTAGTACACGAAAATAATAATTTTTTTTCAAATAATTTCTTTTCTTATATATTATTTGACAAAACAATTAAGAGTAAATTTCTAAAGCTTTTTAATGTAGTCCTTGAGAAGTTTCATCTGTCTCAATTTATATAATTTTTTTTCTTAAATTGTCAAATTTTCACATTCGTCGTTGCCAAAACATATTTTGATAAAAAGCTACGAAACTCCACATGCTATCTTTTAAATATTAAAGTTAAAATGTTTGATTTTTAGAACTAAATTTGGATAACTATAATTTTTTAGAAACTAAATTAATAACTTATTCAAGAATTAATGTACAACAAAAATTTCTTATTTTCATGGACTAATTTGTCCCTTCATCAGATTTTAGTGTGCAGCTGAGTAATACGGATTATTTGAAAAAAAAAGTGTAAATAACCATTAATTTGATCACTAAAAAATTATAGTTGTCTCAATTTTATCTTTGAAAAAAATCAAGCATCTCAATATAATTAGTCCTTAAAATATTACATTTGTCTCAAATTAGTCTTTTTAATTATTAAATTGTTAAATTCAGCATTTTAAAAAAGTCACTTTAATTAGCAGACATATGGACAAAATTGAGAGAAAAATTAAATATTTCATAGACTAAATTAACTCGTGAAATTCTTCAATAACCAATGAGACAACTGTAGTCTCTTAAAAACAACAATATGAACAATTTTCTCAAGAATCAAAGTACTGCAAATTTGTTTTTTTTTTGTGACTAACTTGTAATCCCATGATATGAAGCAAAGATTGAAACTTCAGTGTGCTATGATTCTCAGGAATTGGCATTGTATCAATACCCTATGCCCTAGCCTCCGGAGGATGGCTAAGCATCTCCCTCCTCTTCCTCATCGCCATTTCCTGCTACTACACCGGCCTCCTCGTCCAGCGTTGCATGGACATGGACTCCAACATCAAGACCTTCCCCGACATCGGCCACCGCGCCTTCGGCCGTCCTGGCCGCCTCCTCGTCTCCATCGCCATGAACTCCGAGCTCTACCTTGTCGTCACTGGCTACCTCATCCTCGAAGGCGACAACATCAACAAGCTCGTCTCCAACGTTAGTCTCGACCTAGGAGGTGTCACCATTGATGGGACCACTCTGTTTGCCACTGTTGCAGCAGTCGTTATCCTTCCCACTGTTTGGTTAGAGGATTTGAGTATGCTGTCGTATGTGTCGGCGAGCGGGGCTCTGGCTTCGACGGTTTTTCTGGTGGCTCTGCTGTGGAATGCGACGATCGATGGAACGGGGTTTCATGGGGCAGGAACTAGGGTTTTCGAGTGGAGGGGAATATCCGAGGCTGTGAGCTTGTATGCGTTTTGTTACAGTGCTCATCCTGTGTTGCCTACTCTCTACACTTCCATGAGGAACAAAAGCCAGTTTTCTAATGTAAGTACTAATACCCAGACACACACACACACACACACACCCACAAAACACATATTTTATGTTAATTATATTCATATTCATATATTTTCAATTAGTTTCAATTATGCACTTAATCTAACTACATAGACCCTGACGTATTATCTCGTCTTTTACATATTAATATCAAATCATTTCTTGAAATGTGATATGTTATATACCAACTTAATTAAAATGGTCAAAATGACCTTGTGAACCTTAATTAATAACAAAAAGGAGGGATTTTAGAAAATTCATGGAGTTATTTTGATAATTTTAAGTTGGTATTTAAGGTGGCAGTACACTTATAGGATAGATGATTTGGCGTTGATGTGTATAAGGTAGAATGTCACTTATAGGATAGATGATTTGGCGTTGATGTGTATAAGGTAGAATGTCACGTCAGCATCTTCCATTAAATAGTAATAGTATTAGGCTTGAAAACATAATTAAAATTAATTAAAAGTATGTGAGTTATAATTTATATAAAATAAAATTTTAAATTATAATTAAAAAATGAGTCAAAGTTTAAGGATATAAATAGTATTTTTGTCTATATATATATATACACATACTGGGCATTTCTTAGAACTACCATGGCTTAGCTTTCAATTCCCTAACCATGAAAAAAATACCCACTAATCCAATTATAAAGTTTGTTCTTTTGTACAAAAACTAATCATTCCCAAATTGACTTATTCTTTTTTTTTTTAATTGGTGTGGTTCTCTTTTATATATACATATATATACTCACACATGCCCATCCCATAATTTATACTAAATATGTTGGCCCAAGTCCATCGGCCCATATCTGAATTTGGCCCATAGGCATATATATTTTTCATATAAGGGGAAAAAAATACAAAAACGTTGCTTTAAATTTTGGGTCACTTGCGAATAGTTTCATAAACTTTCAAAATGGACAATTTGGTCCTTAAACTTCTATACTCCAACAAGTAGGTTTTTGTGTCTAATTTACTTGCTTCCAATAGTGTTGAATGTGATTGGCCACCTCTAATTCCTCATGTGTTAGTTGTATGAACATTGCATTGAAAAGTGTAGTTCAAAGATAATGAATAAGTTAGCACTATTTTAAGAGAAAAAAATAGATAAAAAGACCTATTTGTATGAATTTGAATATCTAAGGAACCATTTGCAAGTTATCTAAAGTGATAAATTTTTTCTAGCATTTTCTTTTCCTATAATATATAAATATATATACAACTGAATTTGAAAAGTTTTACAAATAAATGCCACTTTTTATCTCAAGGTATTTTGGTTACTAGTCACATTTTTCGTCATATTTCATTTATTAAAATTGTAGAGTGAAATATTAAAATGACACCAAATAAAAGGAATCCATATAAAGGATGCAAACAAATAAGATATATAATATAATATTTTAATAAATAAACAAATTTAGCATATCATATAGGCGTAGACCCATTAAGTTAGGTCCAGTATACACATAAGCTGCTGCCTACGTAGACTTGCAAATTGCTCAATTCTGCTTATTACTCAATTTTTTTTTTATCACTATCAAATGAGTTGGCTATTAAACAAGCTGGGCAGATGCGTGGAGTTTCTTTGTTTATTTTGAAGAGATAAACACTTTGCTTGTTAATTCCTGGCTGCTGGATCATAGATTCAAAGACTATTAATACATTTTTTTTTTGTATTATTTTTAGGAATCTATTTGAAAAAAAAAATTTAGATGAATTCCAATACTTTTTATTTTTTTATTTGTGCTTGCTTTTATGGATCTATCTAAAAACAAGCACAAAAAAAAAAGGAAAGCATTGGAACTTATGTAACTTTTTTCCTTCAAATAGGTTTCTGAAAGCAAACACAGAGAAAAAAAAAAGCATTGGGACCTATTTAAATTTTTTCCTTCAAAGAGGTCCCTAAAAGCAAGCATAAATAAAAAAAAAGGAAAGCATTGGGATCCAACAACTAAGAAAAAACAAGCAAAGTATTTATCTCTTCAGAAAAAGCAAAAAAATCGAACTCAGGACAGTTTTGCCTTTCCAGCAAGCCTTCTAACAATTTCACTGTGTTGGCAGGTTTTGCTAGTATGCTTCTCAGTATGCACACTTGGATATGCAGCTGCAGCAATTATGGGATATCTGATGTTTGGAGAAGACGTGGAATCTCAGGTAACCCTAAACCTTCCCACAGGCAAGTTCAGCTCTCAAGTCGCCATCTACACCACTCTGGTCAACCCCATAGCCAAGTACGCCTTGATGCTCACTCCCATAGTCAACGCCACCAAGAAGATGCTTCCATGTCGCTGCAGCCACAAACGCCTCACACACATCGTTGTGAGTACCTCCTTGCTTGTCAGTACTCTTATTGTCGCCGTGGCTATTCCTCTGTTTGGGTCCCTCATGTCTCTGGTTGGAGCATTGCTTAGTGTGTCTGCTTCGATTCTTGTGCCCTCTGTGTGTTACTTGAAGATCTCTGGGGCTTACAGAAGATTCGGCTCTGAAATGGTAATTAATTATGCGATTGTAGTGATGGGTGTGGCTATTGCTATTGTGGGCACTTACACTTCTCTTGTAGATATTGTGGAAAATTTGTAGACTCTGTATAAAGATGTTGTCTACTATGTTTTTGTCTGGTTTTTAGAACCTTTTTAGAGAGTTTTTCATTGTTTTTGGTTATGATCTTGTTCGTTATTTGTTTAACTATGTTCATGTGATAATAAGATGTTTTGAAGGAGGACTATGAGAAGTGGAGTTATGAGGTTTAATTTATTGTACTAAGAAGTTTGCTGATCCATTGTTCATTTGGGCTAGCTAGCCTTCTCACTGTTCTGTTCTTTTTTTTTTTTAATTACTTAGGCCAAAAAAAATCATTACATCAAAACAAAGTGGTCAGAACAAAAGGATATACCAAATGTTGATTAGTTTCAGTTGTATTACAGTTATTATTTATTTATTTTTAAGCAAAGTTTTGAATTTGAATATGGTGAATAACAAAAATCGATATTAAAAGGGCTTTACATTTTTATAAACTAAATCAACTCAAATAAAATTTAACGAATTTTTAAATGCTGGTTCATTCTACCCGAAAAAAAAAAAAGATACATAACGAGACCGTGGTGTTAATGAATAAATTTATTTTTGCAGTATTGAGATTTAATTTGTCAAAAAATTCGAATAGGGTTTATTTCATTTACTAATTAATGAATAAGGTTAATTACCATATTAAGCCCGTTTAATTAGACGAACCAACTTTTAAATTTTGATATTTAGCTTATTAACTTCGTGAACAATATTTGGTTAAAAGTAAAATTTATTCTATGTATGTATTCATATATGGTTTGATTGGAGGTAATCAAAATGCAAAAAAAAGATCAATTTATTACATGTATATATTTTTATAAAAATTTGTCACCCATGTATTCATACATGGTATAAAATTTTATAATTTTATATATGCAACATATATTATATTTATAACTTCGGCCACAAATTGTTGGGTCTCAAGTAATTTATAAAATAAGCTAAGCTTCATCATTTTTTTGGTTTGATTAATACTATTAAGCTTCTCTACTGTCCTAAATAAGATCATCAAATAAAACTATATAACTTCAATCCACACCTCTAATAGAAAGATGTAAAACATCTTAAATTCAAAAAAAAAAAAAAACACGCAACACCTCACTACAAATGGAATCATCAGTTTATTTGAAGTAAAATAGTTTCAAGCACAAATCTCTCTCTCTCTCTCTCTCTCCCCCCCCCCCCCCCCCACACACACACACACACACAAAAAAACAACCAAATGGCCGATCGTGTGGGAACAGGACCAGCCTATGCTCTTATCGGCCCATCGATCACACTGATCAAGTGGCCAAGACATAGTTACCTCTCGCGCTTGTCTTAGCTGCACGATAGTTGGGCGATTGACGGCTGAGATTCAATCCTGCTGGTGCGCAAACAGGACTGGATCCAAACCCATATGGATACATTGCTTGTGTGTTTTGGTTTCTTCTACTTCAAGATTAAAAGTGACGTGGGTCCCTTGATTAGTGGAAAGTGAAAAGCATTTATTTTTGGCATGTGGTTTTCCTTCTCTATGGGCTTGGAATGGACATGTGTCTTTGTACGTGGGTGCCCCACTTTGTACGATGTTTTGGTTTTGCATGAAAGCCATTTTGGTTTTGATTTTGCTTGTCTTTTGCATTTATTTTTCATGTCCTAAAGCCCACTCTTTCACATTATATGATGGCTAATAATTTCGTTTCTTGTTTCTTTTGTTTCGGGACTTGTAATATTTGAGGACTAATTGAAGCTTGGAGGAGAAATATGCATCTTTGTTGCAGTCATTAATTCTCATGAGAGAGGCCACTATTACTAAGAGCAAACATATTAAGGACGAGAAAGGTACTTTTGTTATGTTACAAATAGCTTTTTTGCCCAAACCTAGGTAAGGAAGAATTGCAAGGCGTAAAATTGCCAAAAAAAAGAGGATTGCGGCATACTATAGATATTTCAAATTATTGACCATTTATGATATTGTTTTTTGTTTTTTAAATAAGAAGAAAACACTCTGGTAAGGCCATTTCGTTATGACACAATACCACATCCAAGCTCCATAACTTTGGGTATGCTATATCCAGATCATGATTTTCATATGCCTTGATGGAAAAGTCCTTCCTTTTTGGATGGATGGATAGATAGAGAGGGAGGGCAGAGCTTTTGGTTTTTTATGTTGCCAAAGAATTGAATAATGAAAATAGTTTCTTGCCAAAAGCGTGAAGCATAAATCAATGAATAACTTAACATGATATTATTAGAGTTGAATAAAGGGAAGAATTGTGTTTGATATTATTACTGATAAGAGTATTTATACAGAGATGATAATGGTAATATTACTAACTGAAATAATAGAACTGGACTTATCTACTAGTCTTAATATCGTCCCTAAAAACAAGTTACTTCTCTTTTATATCTTTCCTCAAACTCAAGTCGTCAGAACTGGCTACTTTGAGATTGCTTCTAAACTTTTTAAACTTCGAACTTGACAGTGGCTTAGTCAGACCATCAACAACCTACAAATGAGAGTTGATGTGCTGAACTTTTAATTTCTTTCTCTGAACTTTTTCCTAAACGAAATGTAAATCAAGTTCCAAGTGTTTTGTTCTTACATGAAGAAGTGGATTTGCTGTCAACAACACCACACTTAGGTTGTCACAATGTATTAGAGGTTTCTCAGACCAAACCACTCATAATTCTTGCAGAAGAGACTATATCCACTGAACCTCAGCAACAGTACTAGCTAAGGACTCGTACTCAGCTTTTGCCAGGGACCTGGAGATAGTGTTATGCTTTTTTGAGCTCTAGGATATTGAGTTTGGACCCAAAAACACATAGAGGCCCGTAATAGACCTTCTATCTTCAAGATCAACACCCTATTCAATATCACAGAAAGCTTGGATAGACAACATGCTTAAAGTTACCGGGTGCAAAAGTAAACCTTGTGAAACAGAGGCAGTCAGGTACCTCAGAATTCTTTTTACACAAGTCAAGTGTTCCTCGCATGGACTATGCATGAATTGGTAAACCTTATTTACAGAGAAAGCCAGCTCAGACCTAGTAACAATAACATATTAAAGAGCTCCTATGATTGACCTATAGGTAGTAGGATCAATTAGAACACTACTCCCAAAATTTTACAGCTTCTATCCAAGATTCATTGGAGAACTGACACCCTGAGTAACGTGCATATTTGCCTTTGAGAGTAAATCTCTTTATGTATTTAGACTGAGACAAATTGATACACCCATCTACTATTCTCTTGACTTTGTCAGCGATTTGGCAAGTGTACCAGTCGCATAAGTAATATAGTGAAAATATAGTAAGAATGTCGATCCCACAAGGACTAACTCGCTAGTTACTCAAGAAATTCAATTGGGTTAGTTAGACGATTCAGATTGGATTGAAGGTAGCTCTTCAAAAAGAACTAAAAAGAAACTTAAACAAAAGTTTTGAAAACAACTTTGGAAATAGAAATCCAGTTAAATGATGGAAATTAATTAAATTAAAAGTCTACAGCTACTAATCCCTCTTTTTGGTCCTAGTAATTGTTAAACTCTCTCTTGCACTTGTGATTTTAATCAATTAACCATGTTAATCTTAGGTTATCTTATGGCTTAAAATAATTCTCCCGAATCTAGATTAAACTACTCAACACCTTTGCAATTCCTTGTGTGGGTTAAGCTTAATATAACTAACCTAACGTGATTAAATGAGATTAACAAGTATTCCCACGAGTTAACAAGCAATTCCCCTTAAGAAATTAAAGTTCTTGCACTCGTCCTATTTATTCAATGTTCTACTCTTACCTCCCTCGCCAAAGATCAATAAAAGCAACTAACAGATTATAAAACGATCAATTTTATAGCAAGTTCAAGATTGATGGATAAAAATATATGTATTAAATCAAAAGAATTCACAAGTATAGAGAGGAACACAATCTCTAATCTAAAATTAGGTTCATAACAACTCTAGACAAGAAAATTAGCTACTCAAAGCTCTAAAATTATAGAAAACAGCAAAAGATAGAGAAAACTCCATAAATCCGAGGTTAGGTTAATAGAAATCAGGATCAAAAAGCTTTGGAAATGGATTCCTCCTTCTCCTTCAGCAAAAAAGGTGCCCTCCCTTCTGTCTCGTGCTTAGAATGACCTAAAAACTCTTCCTTTTCATTATTTAAACCAGGACAATAAGCTACAAAATCGTGCCCACTGCTATAGATGTAGAACATATTAAATCAGGTTGAAGAATTAGGACCCACCGCTATAGCGACACATGTCCACCGCTATAGAGACTTCCTTTCTTTTGGTTCCAATAAGCACCACTATAGCGGCACAAAGCCACGGCTACAACAGTGAGTGGCAGAGTGAAACATGTTGCAATCTGTAGCTCTAGTAGCCACCGCTATAATGGCACAGGTCCACAACTATAGTGGTAGATGATAGAGAATCATGATTTAGAACTTCAGAAATACAGCAACTTCTTGTATAACCTCTTCACCAACTCAACCTATATCAGAAGATAAACAATAATCACTAATCAATAGGTCTGAATCATGAAATTACTCAAAATACCCTAAACTCTAAGAAAACCTAATCTAACCTAAAATACTCAAAACAGAGGTTAAGAATCATAAGCCAAACAAGAAAGAGATTAAAAAAGAAGGTATTTAGCACCAAAATGGTGCTAAATCCTAAACTTAACACTTCCCCAAACTTAAACTATTGCTTGTCCTCAAGCAAATCAACCCTCACTAAGACACAAGTGCAAAGCAGAAATCAGACAAACAGATTCGCAAACAAGATCTAAAAATATTTGAACTAGGCAATGGAAAAATGTGATTTGTACAATTAAAAACAGAACCATCCCTTAAAATTAAATTCAAGAATTGCCTTTACCGAAGGGAAAGTCATATTTACAATAATAACATGGGGATTTAATTCAAAACTCAAGTAAACACCTTGATACCTCAAAACTTCAAAAACCAAAAAATACCATCACTTAAATTAAACTTTCTTTTTTTATACTTTTACGCTCTCAATAGCACTCATTCTAGAATTCTATTGATCCAATCAAGAAACCAAATAAGAGATGTAGCCAGCAAGAAGTAGAGTCCATGCGCCAAACCACACAGCTCCTTCTCCTTCTTCACAACCAAGGAGAAAATTATGGAGTGAAAAAAGTGCCAGTGCGCCTAATCCACTTAACACTTCCCTACCCTTTCATTCTTTCAAACTAACTAAAAGCAAGGTTCATTGGTGAAAAAAGTGTCCGTGTGCCTAATCCATACAACACCTCCCCAACATAAACTATACCTTTAAGCCATTTAATTATTCTTATTTATATAACCATTTATTATTATTATTATTATTATTATTATTATATTTTTAATTAATGGAATTTAAAATTTACACCCTTTATTGGGCTTACTTTTGATTTTAGATCAAATATGTATATTTTCATGTATATATATACCTATATTGTGTGTGAATGTGGTAGAATTCTCTCAAGTAGAAGCTGTCTTCAGTTTCAGGTATGAAAGACTTCTTAGTTCGGTGATGTTCACTCAAAGATTACCTTCCTATTTGTTCACGGTAAAGGCATAATATTTAGGTCTTATAATAAGTTATATATATCTAGAAAAGTTCTGTAATCGGATAGGTTCGTTCAGCGATGTAATGTGTATGACTGTAGCTTACATGGAGAACTTGGTTTAGCCTTACTTTCTTATTTTTTTTGTGAAAATATGAATAGTTCTCTCATTTTAATTCTTAAATTGTGTAATTTAAATTAATTGCATTTAAAAGAATAACCAAAATAAGGATTAGTATTATGCTTAAGAGAAAAATAGGTTTACGAAGGTGAGGTGAAATTCACCTTCCGAGCTTGTCACGTGCTCATATTTTGGGATGTGACAAATTATCTTCCTCAAAACAGAGCTCCACCACCTCAGGTGGAAAAGAAGTCATCTATGAAAGAGATGTTCATAAAATTTATATAGAGGGCTGAGCCAATAAGCCAAACTCATAGTGTGACCATCAATAATTTAGAGACATAAATGGGCCAATTGGCTAATGCTTTAAACAATAGGCCTTAACGATCGTTGCCTAGTGACACTGTTGTCAATCTGAGAGAGCATGTGAATGCCATAACCACTTGGAATAGGAAGGTAATAGAACCTATGTCTAGGAAAGAAGTGGTGGCTAAAGAGGTGAGTAAGTGGTTGACTAAAGATGACAATTCTGCAACTCATAGCACTTCCCCACATGATTCGAGAAGTAAGAAGAACATTAAGAAAGTTGACAAACATTGTATTCCCACACCACACATCAAGGTGCCCTTTCCTCAAAGGCTTCGTAAACAGAACAATGAGAAGCAGTTCAACAGATTTTTGGAAGTATTTAAAAAGTTACAAATAAACATACCATTTGCTGAAGCTTTGGAACAAATGCCTATTTATGCGAAGTTCATGAAAGAGATATTGTTGAAAAAGAGGAAGATGGGGAATGATGAGAGAGTTACATTAAATGAAGAGTGTAGCGCAATTATACATAAGAAGTTGCCTCCGAAACTCAAAGATCCAAGGAATTTATCTATCCATTGTACTATTGGAAGTGTTACATTCAAAAGGACCTTGTGTGATATCGGGGCTAGTATCAATCTAATGCCCTTGTCAGTTTTTAATAGACTTGGGATTGGTCAGGTGAAACTAACTGTGGTGACCCTTCAGCTTACCGACCGATCATCGAGACATTCATATGGGGTAGTGGAAGACGTGCTAGTCCAAGTGAAAAAAATTTTCTTTCCTATGAACTTTGTAGTTTAGACATGGCGGAGGACAAGGAAATCCCTCTCATTCTGGGTAGACCATTCTTGATCTAAGTAAATTGGAATTCTTGACATTTTGCTATGGGAAGCTCGATGTTATGAATGTGAATGAGAAGATAAATCACATTAAGAAGGAGATGTATAATCTTTTTTGCTCATTATGACAAGAAAGTTTCTATTAGTGGAAAAAATGAATTGCCACAAATTGGTCCTCAATCTTGTACTACTGAATTAACAAGCTTCTCATCACAATCAAATGCAAGTGTTAGTGTATGTAGTGATGTAAGTAACTACTAACTAGTAACTAAGTATTCATTTATTTGTAGTTTATATCAAACTTGTGCTTCCTTTTAATTTTTAATTTTGTTTTATTATTTTGAATGTACAGAATTAGACTAGTGGCTTTGTGAATTGAACTGATGATCAATGTGAGAAGTCTGAGTTAGATAAATATTTAGAGAAGCCAAGACTTGAACCTAAATATCATCTTACAATGGATGTCTTAAAGCATTGGAAATGACTTCATGTTAAGTATCCATGCCTTTCTAGAATGACATATGATGTTCTAAGCATTGTAATCACTACAATAACTAGTGAAGATAGTTTCAGTATTGGGTCTCAAGTGCTGAGTAAGTATAATTGCTCTAAGCATTCTAATCACTACAATAACGAGTTAAGATAGTTTTAGTATTGGGTCTCAGCTGAGCAAGTATAATTGCTCCCTTCTTCCAACCAATGTTCAAACACTTATATGTACCCGTAATTGGTTACATGGGTTTAATTTTGAAGGTAATTATTATCTCAAATTAGTTTTAGTTGTAATTTTAATTCTAATGATTTGGTTTTAATTAAGGTTCTTAATTTCTTATGTAGATGATGATGATATTGCTTAAAATAGTGATGAATCAATGAGAGAGGTTCAAATACTCTGGTTCAAGTTGATGATGTTTGTTGTCGATGGAATAATGGTCATAAATTTTAGTTTTAGAATTAATACTTGAAAGCTTGATGATTTTGTTAAAATTTAGTATATTGTTCTTAATTTTAATTAGTAATGGTTTTTTGATTTTTTTGTTTTGCAGTTTGATGGATGGAATCAATCATGGAAGACTGATGGATTTCATAATTTGTAGTTTGATAATTGATTGTAGAACTTTTTTAGTTTATGATGATGGTGAATTATTATGTTATCATTAGGATGTTTTTTTTTCATGCTTTTAAACTTAAATGGTTAATTGGTTATGTTCAATTTGCTTATGGTGGATTACTGGATTTATTATCTCCTAGCTACCAAAGGTTTTTTGAAGTATATTGTTCAAATTATAATTATGAAGTTATGTTTGATGCATCTTTAATCTTTATATTCATGGATTCCATTTGATGCTTCTTTATATTCATGAATTAGTTCATCTCTATTTTGGAAATGCTAGAGTAATCTTTTGACAATTCAATGAAACATTTCTAATTTCTTAGTTACTCCAGTTTTTTGCTTGCCATATTTGTTTGATCTAGCATGTAATTAGTTACTTAGTACTATAGGAATGGCATATGAATTATGAGGGCTTAAGAGACCCAAAACATAAATAATGTGTACGTAGTACCCACAGGTTTACACATGAAGAAAACAGATCCGTTAATCCAGTCATATGTATCTATCATTATCAGGGTATATGAGTAAATGTGGCAACAACAAAAAATGATGTATTGGCCCGTTTAGCTTGCTAGTCCGCAAAGTGAAGGGCCGGGCTTGAGAATTTCCATCCCATTTTTACTGTGAATCCATACGAATTGGGCTGGCTCAGCCCGTTTTTACTGTGAACTCATACGGGTTGAGCTAACCCATATTGACAAGTCCATTTCATGCTAATGGAATTACGATCTCTATCATGCATGAGATGTTGGTTCGAATGCCAAAGCAAGCGTTATGTGGGCGAAATATCCATAAGGTTAAAGAAGCCATATTTGTTAATTTCACAGTACCTATCTTAGTTGTCATTATATTTTAATTAATTATCAAATTAAATTATTTTAACTTCATTTTTTCCTTGTGCTAGGCCAAATTTCCTCGGACTGATTTAGCCTTGATTAGACAAGTATGGGATAAGACATGTTCTAAAATACTCTAACACGTTCTTCAACACTTAAACCTGGTGAAGAAGACTTGCAGGATGACAGAGACAGTTGAGACTCATGGTCAGCCACTGTACAAGTGTGGATGTAGATTTTTGGGATCGCCTTTGGACATTTAGCTCGAAGAGAAGCGAATGACGAACCGAGTTAGCCATTCCCTGGCCTATTTGAAAAAATGAGCCAACTTGACTAGACTTATATTCAGCTAGCCCGTGATAGGTCAATCCGTACGAGTTAAGTTGACTCATTTTAATAAATTTAATTCATTATATGACATTGAATTCATAAACTATAATTGATTTGATAATTTTTTAATAATATAATTGATATGGATTCATATACATTCTTTTATTATGATTTTATGGTCTGCTAGCTAGCTATAACTATGTAGGGTTTAACTTAGTAATGGGGAAAGAATAAATGGGATATATTGAAAATATTGAAATAAGTTAGCAAAAAAATGGACACACATATTGGCGATGAATTGGCGTCATCTTAGCTATGATCTTGTTATAATTGGTGACGGATTTGGTGAGAATTGGTGATAGATTGTTAATCAAATGGCAACAAAAATAAAAAGAATCAGCACAGTTTAGCGACGACCTATTTGTCGTTAATCTGTTACCAATTAGCAACGGATAACATCCCACTGTTTTTTCTATTCACCAACGTCAATTTAGTGATGCTACATCCCATCGCTCAGGGTTTAATGACAAATTATGCAATAGATCTTTTGCATCGTAAGTTGTCGTTAATTAGTGACCATGGCGTAGAAAATTTTCGTCAACAATCCGTCCCATATTCATCATCGAGGTCAATAGCGATAGATATGAGACAATTTCCATCGCTAATCATCATATTTTTTGTAGTGCCTCTTGCTTTGCAAAAGAACTGAGTTTAGGGCAAAGGAGTTGAATTATGATATATTGTTTGTGTAGTTTTTTCTCTCTATCTCTCTTTAATTTTCTCCACACACACACACACACATATATATATATATATATATGTGTGTGTGTGTGTGTGTGTTCTTTCTTTTTTTATTCAGTTGATTAGTTTTTATATTAATTAACTGATTTTGAAAGTGAAACTTATTTGTCTTAATTGGATAAAAATTTAAACATCTTTTTACTTTCTTTAGATGTATTCTTCAATATGATGAAAATGTAATTATATATTATTATTTTCATGCAAACGAAATTAATTATATAGAGTTATATATGCAGAATTATCAACATGAGAGACTCCAGATGGCTGTAAGACGGACAGGTGGGTCCCAAACTCTACAAAGTAAATAGCTTATGGCAGTTGTTCATGTGATTACTGGAAGCCGCCACTAAATAGCTTCAATCAGCTACAAAAGTGGCTTAGCTTTTGAACCACCACTAAGCCTTTTTTTTTTTTGTAGTGAAGGGTTTAATTTAGGAATGGGGAAAGAATAATTAGGATAAATTGAAAATATTGAAACAAGTTAGCAGCAAAATGGCTACCCATATTGGCGTTGAATTGGTGTCATCTTAGCTATGGTCTTGTTATAATTGGCAACAGACTTGGTTAGAAATGGTGTCATCTTAGCTGTGGTCCTGTTACAATTGGCGACAGATTTAGCGACGACCTGGCTGGCAACGATCCACTTGTCGTTGATCTGTTATCAATTAGCAACAAATAATATCCCACTGTTTTTCTATTGATGGTACATCCCATCGTCAAGTGTTTAGTACAGTTTTATTGGAATTGTCCTGTTCATTAATTTGGATTAATTTTTGAATTATTGAATTATTGTTTTTACTGTTAAATTATTACATCAATTATTGAATTAAATAAATAAATTTAAAAAATTAAAAATTATACATATATATATATAAAAATAAATTTAAAAATAAATAAAATAAATAATTTACATGTAAATTTTATAATTTAAAAATATTATTATTAATATAATCAAATCCAGTAATACTTTTATTTTTATTCCAAATATATATATATATATATATATATATATATATATTTGGTTGTACATCACTCTGAGCAAGAAAAGTTGCACACCCTCCCATACAATTATTAAATATATATGTATTATTTATTTTAAATATAAAAACAAAAAATATATTTTTTAATTAAAAAATTCAAATACTCATTTATTACTCATTAGTCATTACAATAAGTAATAGACTTCGGGATTATCATTACGCACGTTAGTCATCTCAGTACTCTCAATATTTTCTTCTTCTTCTCTCGCTTCACCAAGATACCGACGGTGTTCTTCTTCTTCTTCTTTCTTCACGGTTTCATTAACTCTAAGACACCAACACTGGCTTTCTCTTCTTCGTTTTCTCTCTTTCCATGGTTCAGAGTTCAGCCTCCTCCTCCTCCTCTCTAAATCTTTTTGTTCTCCAGAAGCTTGGATTTTGAAGACCGGATGGTAGATTTTTATTTTTTTAAATGAATCGGGTTGGATCGTTGGATCAGCGAGTTGATTGAGATTTAATTGAATCATTCGGGTTGCTTGCACAACAATCTAAAAGAGTGCTTTAACCAATTTTGACCCTAAATCAACAAGTTTCGAATCAATAATCAATAACATTGGTTTAGTGACATTTATGCGACAGATCTTCATTGCTAAGTTGTCGTTAATTAGTGACCATTTGGTGGCATTGGAAATTTTCATCAACAATCGGTTCCATATCCATAGTTGAGGTCAATAGCAATAGATATGATGAGACAATTTCCATCGCTAATCATCATAATTTTTTGTAGTGCGTCTTGTTTTGCAAGAGGACTAAGTGTAGGACAAAGAAATTGAATTATGATATATTGTTTGTGAGGTTTTCTCTCTCTATCTTTCTTTAATTTTCTCCACATATATATGTTCTTTTTTTGTTTTATTCAGTCGACTAGTTTTTATATTAATTAACTGATTCTGAAAGTCGAACTTATTTGTATTAATTGGATAAAAATTTAAACACCTTTTTACTTCCTCTACATGTATTCTTCAATATGATGATAATGTAATTCTATATTTTTATTTTCATGCAAACGAAATTAATTATATATAGTTATAAACACAAGAATTATCATCATGAGAGACTCCAAGATGGCTGTTGTTAGACGGACGGGCGGGTCCCAAACCCTGTAAAGTTACCTCTTTTCTGAACCATCACAAGCCACCCGTCCCCTTATTAATCATTTGTCGCTGTTGTCCATACTCTCTTTTAATCTTTCCAGAGCCCCTCGAATCCATCCAAATCCAAAAAGTAATGATAAATAAATAATATTATAATAAATGAAAAAAATTGGTAAATCCAATATCTAAATATTTATATTATATAGAAAGCTGTGGTGTGTGTATATATATATATATATATATATCGCTTTGTGGCCAGTAGTTGTATTGAGGGTATCTTTTCCTCTCGATCGCATCCATGGCTTCAGATCAAGTTGATATGTCTTCGTCTGTTACCTTACCTCTATTGGCTGAAGAGAAGGCTGAGATTCAGAGGCATGTGAATCGCACTAATGGAGTATTGAAGGCCAAAATTGATATCGATGATCATCATGTGGGAAACACGTCCTTTTTCAAGACTTGTTTCAATGGGATTAATGCTATCTCAGGTAACTCATAATATATATCAATCTCTGCTCTCTTTTCACTTTCTTCTTTTCTTCTGTGTCTTTCCTCAATTATAACCCTTGTCCCTTTCCCATTTAATTTGCTTTCTACTCATTTTTGTCTTCAATTTGTTTCGGCGTTTCTCTTTTAACTCCTTTTCTGTATACTTCTTTTCTGGATCTTATCATAGTATGATTGATTTGTTTCTACTTCTTTCATGAACAAATGGTTTTTTCTTCTTCTTTTTTTTTCTGATAAGTTACACTAAATCCTTTTGATGTTTGGCTAAATTATACTTAGTATCTTTTTTAAATTTAAATATATCTACACTCAGTTATTTTGATATTTTTACAAATGTTGTAAAAATATGCAATCTAGTATCTTTTTTAAATTTAAATATATCTACATTCAGTTATTTTGATATTTTCACAAATGTTGTAAAATATGCAATATAGTTTACTTTCTATAAAAATAATTAACTTTCACACAACATATAAATGGCTTTAACTTTAATAAGATAGTAAAAATTGTTAAATTATTTTATCACTAAAATATATATGTTATGTAGAAAGTTAATTTCAATGACCAAAAATACTAAGTGTAATATTAAAACTTAGAAGAATATCAAGTTGAATTTAAGTAAATCTGAAAAACAATTACTGCAATTTGCCCCTTTCTTCTTCATATATATTTTTTATACATACTACTACTCAAAATTCATCAAAGATGGCACAATCAGAATAATTAGATGAATTAATATTTCTAGCTACTATACTGGGTTCTTGTTTTAGTAACTCAAGATTAAGCTTTTTTTTAGGTCTAGAGAGTAGAGAGTAAAGTAGATATAGCTGGAATTTTCTAGGTTCATAGAAAGTAGTTCTAACAATATTGAATGCCAAAATGTTTTGTATTTAATTCTTCCAAAAGAAAGAAAAAAAAAGTTGTTCTAAGAAGTTGATAGCCACTACTACGATATTAATAGACAATGTCCCTTTTTAAAAATACAATATATTAGGAGACCAATAAAAAATATAAGCAACCAGAAGAGAAATTGCACTTAAAATATGGAAAACTAATCATTTAAAAAACATTCAGTTTGTGGGATGAACTTTGCTCTCGTGCTTTCCAAAAGCACTACAGGCAGCCCCTCATAATTTGTCTTTTTTCTTATGTTTCTGAATGGAAGGAATCTTTCGTACTTTTAGCATCTTCCGGTTCCAATGAATGAAACAAATAGATAGGAAATGACTGGCTCTCGTAATTTTTGAGGAGTTGAAGTGAAATGATAAATAAATAACGACATAATATATATATATATACACACATATATATGTAATTTGAGTATAGCTGCTTTTTTATCTATGAAATTATATCTCAAGGATTTGATTCTTGAATAATGTCACTAACTATTTTATTAGTTCATGAATTTTAAAATTATTATATAAATGATCCAATAAAGATATGACATTGATTAGATGTCACAGTTGATAATGGGTAAAGTTGGCATAACAGTGACCAGTAACATGACATTAATTATTTTATTTTTTAAATTTTAAAATTTTTAAACAAACAATTCCTCCATTCAATGCCTTGACTTAGATAATAGATAAATGGACTATTTTGTAACAGTTTCAAAATTCAAAGAATAAAATAATTAGTGATCATTTTTTATTTTTTATGGACTAATGTCTTACCAAGATACATTTTTAGGGACTAAAAAATAGATTTAATCATATAATTTTAATTGAATAAATATGAGAGAGAGGACATGGAGTAGATTCATTTTAATTATCAAGCTAATTGAAAATAAATCAGCTCCAGATACCTGAAAACTCTAATTCTTTGTTAGTCACGGTTTTAATCGTGGTTAAATCAAATTGTGACTAAAATTTACATTTAATTACGATTTTAACTGTAGTTAAATAAATAAAATCGTAACTAATAAAAGATTAGAGTTTTCAAATACCTGGAGCTGATCTTGATCCCAGCTAATTAGTTATGAGTCTTCAATAACCATTTAAGCGTTTGCATAACACAATATTACGGGGAAATATTTATATTTTATACACATTCTAAGATGATAAACATTTTTGCGTGAAGGAGCTTAGGTAGAAAGTTGAAACACATTGTTTCTTGAAATAGGTAGGATATACAAATTATTTGGTTGTAGTCACTGTAAAAAAAAATTACAATCTCTCAATTTTGTCTCTAAAAAATATTTTTTTTAATTTAATCCTTGAGGGATTATATTTTTAAATTATCAAATATCTTTCTATTAAGTTCTTAATTTTGCTATTGCCAAAATATACTTTGAGAAAAGAGATGAAATTGAGATAAATATAATCTTTTATAGATAAAAATTAAAATGTGTAATTTTTTAGACATTAAATTGAAACAACAATAATCTTTTAAAAATTAAATAAATAGATGATCAAGAATTAATGTACAACTTCTTTGTTGTTTTTATGGACTAATTTGTACTGTTACTATTTTTTAGTATGCAGCTGATTAATATAGATTATTTGGCAAAAAATTTAGAGTAAATAACTAATGTGATCTTGAAACATTTTAGTTCTCAGTTTGGTCCATAGTTTTAGGACTTGGACGTGTTGGACCAGTCCAATTCTATTGTTTGGACTGGTTTGCAAATTATTTATAAAAGTTTTAGTGTAATAGTAGATATATTCTAGCTTTAATGACTTGTAAACATAACTCGTCATAATTTTTTTATTCCACGAAAAACTTCTGTTGATTTTTTATTTACAATTTGTTTGGTCCTAACTTCTTCATCAATCTTCGCAAGGTAATTTTTATTAATTATTTCGCTATATTCTTTTTTATGATGATTTGATTTATAGTGGATGAAAATATTTTTATTTATTTTATTTGTTTTGATATTTATTTGTGAATCTGCCTGGGTTAATAACCGGACGATTCTTAAAACTTTGATTTGGTAACCTGGAAAAATCAAACATCTGAGTTTAAGTATTTGTTGAGATACTACATTTGCTTCAAACTAGTCATTTTAGTTGGTGATTGTTAAATTTACTATTTCCAAAACGTCATCATAATTAATAGACAAATAGACAAATATGAAACATTCATAAATCTTTCATTAATTAAATTAAGGCGTTTAAATTTTTATTGATCAAATTAAGATAACTTTAATATTTTGAAAATTAAATTAATAATTTAGCCAAGAATTATTGCACAATAAAATCCTTATGTTTATGGACTAATTCGTAAGTTGTAACCCTTACCATATTGTGAAAGCGGATTTTCTCTTATATCTGAAAAATATAAGAGTTTTTTACTTGAACATAAATCATTAAATACATCATATCTAATGGTTTATATTTTTTTTGTTATTTTTATTCTTTTAAAAAAAATATAATAATAATCTGATATTAGTCAATAATTATCAAATTGATCAACATCTAATATAATTTTAAAAAAATAAAATATAAATCGTCAAATATATATGTATCTAATAATTCACGTTAAAATAAAAATCTCTTATACTTGGAGAAGAAATCGCTTACGGAATTATATGCCTAAACTTTAACATACGACGAAAAGAATGAAACTTTGGTGCGTTGTCATTTGCGCAGGAGTTGGCATTGTATCCATTCCATACGCCCTTGCCTCAGGAGGATGGCTAAGCATCTCCCTCCTCTTCCTCATCGCCATGTCCTGCTACTACACCGGCCTCCTCGTCCAGCGCTGCATGGACATGGACTCCAACATCAAGACCTTCCCCGACATCGGCCACCGCGCCTTCGGCCCCCGCGGCCGCCTCATGGTCTCCGTCGCCATGAACTCCGAGCTCTACCTCGTCGTCTCCGGCTTCCTCATCCTGGAAGGCGACAACCTCAGCAAGCTCATCCCGAACGTTAATCTCCACCTCGGAGATGTCCATATTGGTGGGAGCACTCTGTTTGTCATTGTTGCGGGGCTTGTGATCTTGCCGACTGTTTGGTTACAGGATTTCAGCGTACTGTCTTTTGTGTCTGCAAGTGGGGCTCTGGCTTCGACGGTGTTTCTCGTGGCTCTGTTGTGGAATGCGACGATCGATGGAACGGGGTTTCGTGGGAAGGGAAGTAGGGTTCTCGAATGGAGGGGGATACCTGCGGCTGTGAGCTTGTATGCGTTTTGTTACAGTGCTCATCCTGTGTTGCCCACTCTCTACAATTCCATGAGGAACAAAACCCAGTTTTCCAATGTGAGTACGTAATACTAGCAAGGGCCTTCCATAAATTTTTCATTGTTTGATTAGGTTTCAATATAACTTAATACATACTCTTGCATATAGGTCCATCCCATGACCCAAGCCCATGGGCCAGATCTGAGCCTGGGGCATATATATAGGGAAAAAGGTTACCAAAAAAAGAGTGTTCTCTTAAATTTACTAATTTGGGTTGCCTGCCAATAGCAACCTAAACTTTTGAAATTGACAACTAAGTCCCCAAACGTCTATACTAGACAAATAGGTCTTTTAATTTCGTTTTATTTCCTTCTAATAGTGTTAGATGATTTGTCAATTCTTTTACATTTTTTCCTACAGTATAATTCCATTTGAACTTAAGAAATGAATCTGTTCAACTGAATTTGACTACTTTTACAAATAAATCGCACTTTTATCTCAAGGTATTTTAGTTCAACTAGTCACACGCACTTCTTCATATTTGATTCATGAAAAAAAAAAAATTCAAACTTGTAGAATGAAAAATCAAATTGACACATAATAAAAGGAATACATATATATATATATAAAGAATGAAAACAAATAAGATATTTAATATAAATATTATTAAAAATGGATAAATTAGCCATGCATGTCATGGGTCTAATACTTAATGGCCCTAGGCCCATTAAGTTAGGCCCAATATACATTAAAGAAGTTTAATTCTGGCTAATTAATGTGTTGGCAGGTATTGCTAGTATGCTTCTCAGTATGCACCCTTGGGTATGCAGCTGCAGCAATTCTAGGATGCCTAATGTTCGGAAAAGAAGTGCAGTCTCAGGTAACCCTAAACCTTCCCGCAGGCAAGTTCAGCTCTCAAGTCGCCATCTACACCACTCTGGTCAACCCCATAGCCAAGTATGCCTTGATGCTCACTCCTGTAATCAACGCCACCAAGAAGATGCTTCCATGTCGCTGCTACCACAAACGACTCTCACACATCGTCGTGAGTACCTCGTTGCTTATTAGTACTGTTGTTGTCGCTGTGGCTGTTCCTCTATTCGGGTACCTCATGTCTCTAGCAGGAGCACTGCTTAGTGTGTCTGCTTCCATTCTTGTGCCCTCTGTGTGTTACTTGAAGATTTCTGGTGCTTACAAGAAATTTGGGTCTGAAATGATTATTAATTATGGGATTATAGTGATGGGTGTGGCTATTGCTGTTGTGGGTACTTACAGTTCTCTTGTAGATATTGTGAGACATTTGTAAACTTTGCATGGTGATGTTGTGTACTCGGTTCTTGTTTTGCTTTTATAAGAACGATGTTAAAAGTTTCATTTTTCTTCTTGATTGTTCTTTTTCGGTCTTTTTGGTTATGATGCTTTGTATCCTATTTGTTGAGGAGGATGAAGAGTAGTGACGTAAAAGATATTTTTGGCTTTTCAGAGACATTTTTTTACCAAGGGTAGTTTTGCTGAAGCATTACCGGATATTAAATGTTTACACATCTTTGAATAAGAATTTTAATGTAAGTTCACTATCTTATAAAACACTAAGTGTATAGTTAGGCAACACAGTTAAAAATAACTACTATCTAATTACTCAAAATAAAACAAAAAATATGATTTCTGAATTAAAATTTTAATGAAATCAAAATTTATCAAAATAATTAAACATGTAGAATCTGCATCATGCTGTCACTCTCCTTGAACAGGATTCTGGTCTTTAATTAATTTCCAGCGGATGAAGTACTCAGTACTCCCTCCATTTAACACACGCCATTTGTATCACTTTTTTTAACGTCATTTTGGTGAAATATCAAATTAAAGAGTAAATTACACCTCCCTTCCTTGCAAGTAATCAAAATTACAGCGCCCCCCCCCCCCCCCCCCCGCGGCTGGGCCGTCCCTTCAATTTTCAAAATATACGTTATCCTCTCTTATAACTATGAAATTATTACTTTAGCACAATTTTATATTTTCTGTTTAAGGGGGGTTGTGTTATAGCATTTTTTTTTTCTTATATTCGATAACGCAATGCCATATAATTTTTTATGATAATACCACCCCCATTAATCTAAGTATATATTGGATGTTTTTTTACAATAAAATATAATGTTTGTAATATCTTATCCTAGATTAATAGGAAATAAGAGTATTTCAATAATATGAAAAATAAAATTGCTGTTCTTAGGTTAATAGAAAGTATCTTTTATATATATATATATATATATATATATATATATATGATAATATATAGATAAAAGAACAAAAATGGGGGAAAAAAAAGAGGTACTATATATTAATATGTTATTAATTTTTATCGATTAATTCCTTCCACAACATAATTCTTGTTATAATTAATTACCATTGTCTATATACATGATATATATATATATATATATGATAAATTAATTTTTTTTATCTGTATATTAATTTTTATCCATTAATTCCTTCCACAACATAATTCTTGTTATAATTAATTACCATTGTCTATATACATGATATATATATATATATGATAAATTAATTTTTTTTATCTGTATCTGTTTTTTGAATATTTCAGGAGGTACTTAATTGAGATATTGATAGGAATGGAAGGGAATAATATAGGAGGGATTAATAATGGATCATCATCATCATCAAGCTCAAGAGGAGTAATAGGATTAGCAGAGAAGAAGCAAAGGCCACAAGAGCAATTGAACTGTCCAAGGTGCAACTCTGGCAACACCAATGTAATACCCTGATAATAAACAAGAACTATTTAAAAAAAATTATTTGAAAATTTAATTACATATTTTTTTTAAAAAAGGAAATTATGGAGAATTAAAAAAAAATCTAGAGTTAAAGAGGACTCAAGTGAATTTTATTTTTAAACAATGTAGTTTCATGTAATTAAACCCAAACTAGCTTTTGAATAGGGTACACTAAATGATTGCCTTCATTTACTTACCCGTGACTTCGACCCCTCCTTCCCTCAATTATTTTCCTCTCTTCCTTATCTCTTCCCTCAACTTTCCTCTCTTCTTCATATCATCCTTGGCTTCTCCTTTCATCGTTTTTGTGCATGCGGTTGCTCATCATTTCAGCCATCAAAAGGGAGGCTCATGTTTGTGTTTTGTTTGACAGGTAAGAATGAAAATTTCTAATTCTCTCTTTTCTCCTCTTACTCTTATTATTTTAGGGGATGCACTTTTATGAATTTCTTGTTGTTTTATTATATTTGAGACCTCCAAAGGCTATTCAATCCCTCTTCCCTGATTAGTTTTATAATGAAAATAGAGGGATTATTGGAGAATTTTAGTGAAAAATACATGCTGAAAAATAGGTGATACTGTTCACCTACGATTTTACTGTTCATCCAAGAATTTCTTCTCTTTTTGCTTCAATTTTGGGTAGAACCAACTAGATTTACTATGAATTGAATTGAAACAAAATTAAGAAGCTGAAATAAGCAAGATTGAGAGAGAAAAAGAACATCACAGTAAACTGTAGGGACTATACTGAAAATATTGAAAAGTTTTCTGGAGTTGATTTAATTTCAAAAGAATATATATTCTTAATCTATAGCTCTAGATGAAGTGAAATATGAGTTTAAACCAAGTAAAGAGAATAAAGAAAATTTACCAAGGAGCTGTAAAAGGATAATATGACAATTTTAAATGCATATGGTTTTTTTGTATTTTTGGATGACTAAATCAACTCCTAAATTCATGAAATTTTGTGAAGAGATTCTTTTTATTGTGACAATCTGATCTGGAAAGTTTTAAGTTCATTAAAATTATTTTGCTTGGTCAAATAAACATGAAAACAACACTTTGTTCAATACAGAGCAAATCTGGGCAGGTTCGAAAATTAATTTGGTTTTAATAGCTAAAGACCTCTTTTTAATCTGAAATTTTTATGACACTTATATAAGACATGATTCTAAGGATCTGAATAATTTCACAGCGTTTGGACATGATTAGCTAAGTCTAAAATGCATAACACCGTATCTATTCAGAATTTAGACAGCTCTGACCTTTAGTCACTAATAAGGTCTTTAGTAGGGTCTAACGATAGAATTAAATTCTGAAATTTTTACCCTAGTATGTTAACATACTAATAAGGATTGGTACCAAATTTCATAATTGTTTGAGCTATAGTTTATTCCCAGAAATTTCTTAAATATTAGTACTGATTTTAACCTCAAAACAGAACAAAGCTAAATGAATGATAGCCTATATTCTAATTAAGTGTTATCTCCTTGCTTGGCTTGATCTTTAGGCCTTTGATGAGTTTCTTGACATTTATCCTCTGATTTGAAGTGTAGAATTTTAGCTTGGAATTGAGGTGAGAGATCCTACCTTACCTTGTTTGCCTATTTAATGTATATATTAAAAGTGTACTATAAATATATATATATATATATATATATATATATGTGTGTGTGTGTGTGTGTGTGTGTGTGACATGAAATTAATGCATTTATGTTATACGTTGAAATGTGCAAATGTGAGACTATTGTGAACTTTTCCTAAAATAGAATGCATATGAATGCCTATGGTTGTGTAATGTGATTGTGTTTGATCTCGAAAGAAATGGAAGTGGATTTCATGGGATGAAATAAGGGTGGAATGAAATCACTATGGCCACGTGATGTTGAATATGATATTCGTCCTTTTAAGAACAGGGTGAGATAAGGTTGGATTACAGATTTGTCCCTTTGAGCACACGGGTGAAATAAGGGAGGATGCGGCAGGGGCCATGGGGCAACGGTCATTTATTGTGGACGGGACCCGAAAAATGTCTGGGAACTTGATTTGAAATTGTATGAATTGTGATTTTGGCTTGATCTTAAATGTGTTGTTAATAATTGTGAGGTGATTTCAATGTGTGTATCTTGATAAATATATTGTACACCAAAACTTAGATGATTATACCGTTAGATCAATTATGTATATATGTATGTATATATATATATACCTATATTGTGTGTGAATGTGGTAGGATTCTCTCAAGTAGAAGCTGTCTTCAGTTTCAGATATGGAGAACTTGCTAATCTGATGACGTTCACGCCAAGATTACTTTTTCATTTGTTTAGGATAAATGTATAATGTTTAGGACTTATTCTAATGTATAAATGTAGAAAAAGCTCTGTAATCGGGTAGGTTTGTTCAGCGACGTAATGTGTATAATTGTAACGTGTATGGGAAACTCAATTTAGCCATAATTTCTTATTATTTTGTGAGAAGGGAAATAGTTTTTTTTTATTTCTTAAATTATGTAATTTAAATTAATTGTATTTAAAAGAATAACCAAAATAAAGTTTAGTATTGTGTTTAAGAGAAAGATAGGCTTACGGAGGTGAGGTGAAATTCACTTTCCGTGCCGGTCACGTGCTCATATTTTGGGACGTGATAACCAAGTTCTGTTACTACAACAATTCTAGCCTCACACAGCCTATATACTTCTGCAAAACTTGCAAAAGGTACTCGACTGAAGGTGGGTCCCTTAGAAATGTCCCTGTTGGAGGAGGTTCTAGAAAGAACAAGAAGCCCATCACTTCTTACTAAGAGGGAAAGTTGTTTCCCACTACATTTCTCAACCCAAAATCAGCAAAGACAAGCAATATTGCACAAAAGGAATGGTTAAATAAACAGAATAGCAAGATTTTATGAAGACTAAGTTCATCCTAGCCATCCTCCACGATTAGGGTCTTAAAAATTCATATTCAAGCTTTGACAAAACATTCTAATCCATTGGAAACAAGTCTAATCTAGGATTTAACTGAAAGACTCATGTTCATTTTACAACAGCCCACATTCATCACTGTTCTTCCCTTAGTTAAACCCTCACACACACAGAGAAAGATGAAGATTTTAAAATGAAAATCAGCTTTATCCATGCTTACCTGTTGTCGGATAATTTCACTGCCGTGAACCACCCCTCCGATAGCCTTCACGATGGAGATTTACCAAAAACAACGACGGCGTGAGAAAGAGACGGGATCTGGCCGAGTGGGTCGAACAAGATCTATGTAACTAGAAAAGGTAATAGCTTTAGTATTTTCTAGAGTAAAAGAGAGGAGATGAGCGAGACCATGAGCAGATTTGAAGAGATGGAAGATTTGGGGAGCAAATTTACTCCAAATTAAGTATTATCTTAAATTTTTGACAAAAGTACTATGACCTTGAACTTTGATCTATGTTTCAGTTATAAATTTAGTTCTGTGTCAATTATAACTTATATGTTTTTAATTAGTTTTAATTATACTATGAATTTGATGATGTCAAAAAATTTAAAAACAGACGCTGATGTGACATCCAATCTTATACATATTAGTGTCAAATCATTCATATTGGATGTGCCAGATACCTCTTAAAATTATTAAAATCTAGTGTAATTTTCAAAAACTTATATTGGGTTTAGAAAACATTACTCTATATTTTGTTCATTTCAACCTAGCATATGATGTTTGGTACATTTATTGAAGATAATTTGGCATTAACATATACAAAATTGGATGTCACGTTAACATCTGCCGTTAAATTTTTAAATCATATTAGCTCAGAAGTATAATCAAAGCTAATTAAAAATGTATGGGTTATAATTGACACAAAACAAAATTTAAGGTTATAATTGAAATATGAGTCAAAGTTCAGGGATATAAATATTATTTTTGCCTAAATTTTCTCTTCATTGAGACACTATTTAACATGTCATTTTAGTTACTGCCTTGTTGCGGTTCCACATATTTGTTGAAATGGGAAGGTGTTTTCTTTTTTTTTTTTTTTTGAGATCCTATTTGCTGGCATAAGCTTTTGGATATTTATATGTGCGCTTCCTCGAGAAAAAGCCCACAACATTTGGTCTTGAAGAATGGAAAATAATGTCGAGTTTTAGGGTTTGTATGTAATTCAAGGATAGCAGTAGTGTTGGAAGAGGAAATCACTTAATTTGCTAAGTCAGTAATGTTACATTAAAGAAATAATAATACATAATGGCATGTCACGAATGGAGTATGAGTATTGTGTCCTGGTCTATACATCCCTGTTTATACCACAGTTAGTCCTTAAGAGCTTTTTCCTTTATCTCCTTTTAAGTTTCTAATAAATCAGCATTTATCTACCATAGTTTTTTAGCGCAAATATTATGGCATTTATCTACCATTTTTTTGTCATGTATTTTTTAATAATTTTTTTTATAAAATTCACTTAATCAAATTTTAAATTATATTTGATTTGCTAAGGATCAATGTTAGGCTGGGCCTTGGGCCTTCTAGAATCTAGCTGGCCTTGCTTAATGCTTCTGATCCAATATTACAATCAATTACATGAAGAATTTGAATTATATTTTGATTGATGTCATCTATTATTAGTATTATTTTCATTCATATTTGGTCTCATATTTTATTTTAATTTTTTTTTATAAAATTCACGTAATCAAATTTGGATTGAAGTAGAAGGGAAGAGGAAAAAAATAAAAAAGATAAAGAATTTAGAGATAAAGTTGTCATTTTCTCAAGCGTTTGTTAAATAGTATATATATATATATATATATATATATATATATCTATATCTATGCATAAGAACAGAAGAAGAGTGAGGAGAGGGAAGAGAGAACAAAACGAAGAGAAGAATTTAAGAGTAAAATTGTCATTTTCTTATTCATATGATGTGTTTAACATGTGTGACATGTTACTAGATTTCATAGAAGAGTCTATGTTAGTATTTTTCATTCATTACATTGACACCATTAGTTTTAAAAATGAAATTAAAACAGATTAAAAACATGTGAGATAAAAATAGCACATAGCATCAAAATTGAAACTCTATCACAAAAGCGAAATCTTCTGCCACTAGATAATTATTGACTGCATATATATTTAACAAGAGTTCTGGACTATCATCGTCCATTACAACCATGAAAAATTACAATCAATTACAAGACAACGATCAAATACGATCTAAATTAAATTATGGACATATGATCAATTAGGACCTTCAACCTCGCATCACTCACGCTTACAGATGCTTGATTATCTCCACAAGAGAAGTATAAGTCCCCACTGCAGCAATCGACACACCCATAAGAATGATGGAATAATTAACAACCATATGCCACCCAAACGTTCTATAACTCCCCGAAATCTTCAAGTAACACACACATGGCACCAAAAACGAAGCAGACACACTCAACAATGCTCCAACCAGAGACATCAAGTACCCAAAGAATGGAACAGCTAGGGCTACGATCACAGTACTGATGAGCAAGGTGGTGCTTATAAGCAAGTGTGAGGCTTTGTTTTTGTTGAATCTTGAAGGGACTGCGTTTTTCACTGCATCAACGATTGGTGTGAGCATTAGGGCATATTTGGTGATGGGGCTCACTAGGGTTGTGTATATTAAGACTTTGGAGCTGAGTTTGCCTTTTGGGAGATTCAGTGTTATTTCTGATTGAACCTCTGATCCGAACATTAAGTAACCCAAGATTGCTATTGCTGCGTAGACCAAAGTGCATAGGGTGAAGCACACTAGCAGGACCTGGAGGACGTATATGAAAATAAAAGAAAAGCAAAGTTAGAGGAATTAATTAGATTTAGTTTCAAATCTCATTTAAAATGAATATATATAGGAGTTTTCATTTGATCAAAAAATTAATATTGTCATATGGGCAGCCTGGTTTGCAATGGGCTGGGCAGGTTTGTAAACAGGCTTGAGACATGATATCCAAGTTTGCTCGTACTTGGCCTACAAGTTAACGCCTGTGAACTAAGTGTAATTTTTTTCTTTTTTTTTTTTTAATTTGTTCTATTTTTTTAAATTTTTTCTACTTAAATACAAATAATATTATTTTTGATATGCCTAAACTATAATTTACTTAGTTGGAGATATATATATTTACTTAGTTTATTAAAATAAAAATATATTTTGTATATTCTTTATTTGATTTTGTTTACAAAATATGAATAAGTGAATTTAATTATAAATAAAAAAATATTTAAATAACTATACATATATATATATGATAAAATTAATTTAATTATAAATAAATAAATATATAAACAGTTATATTTATATATTATAAATCAAAATTAAAAAAATCTTGTTTAATTCGACGGGTCAACTTGTTTAACCTCATTGGGTCTAAATTATGGGATCCAAGCCCGCCCATAACATACGGTCTCATGCTAACCCACAGGCTATAAGTAATGCTATTCAAAATCTCCTCCCTTGAAAATTTCTTAAATAATTACACATCAGTCCCTTCTAATTCTCAATATCACACAAACTCCCACAGAGCCTTAATATGATTAAAATGCCCTCAATGATAATATTAATTTCTTTTGTTAAATATATAAACTTAACTAAAAATAGTCTTTAAATTTTTATTTCTATTTTTTAATTATATATAAAGTTTAAAACGTGATTATTTTTTATCATTAAAAATATATTTAATACTTGTTTTATTATTTAAATAATTGAGATTTTTTTAGGAAATATTTTGATTACAAAATAGAAAATGTATATTTTAAAAAATTAAAAAAAAATCCATGTAATTTTTACATCATAAGGAGGAGAGTATAATTTAACTTTTTACTATTGTGAACTACACCTAATTCCATCAAAATGTTATTTTTTTTCACCTGTGTTAAAGAACACATAATATGTGATCATTGGTTAGCTAAAAAGTATAGTGATTTTCACCCAAAAAATATATATATATATAGTGATCAGGAATCTACAGTGTGGGAGGTAGCTTTTCCTGATGACCTTGTCTGGCTTGCTCAGAAGGATGTACCTCATTTGCTTTCACGTGAATGAAAAGGCAAATTTACGAAAAAAGAAAATGAAAAAGCTATTTTGTAACACATAATATGTAATATTAAATTTGTCTACATTCCCAAAAACTTAATTATTTTGAATCTATATTTGATAGAAAAAACTTAATTAAAAACCACAAATAAGTTTCCTCCAATATAAAAATATATATTTATCTCTATATATTTTATCTTACTAACCACTTATAACTCTTTTAAACTCTAGAAAAATAAAAAAAGAACCTTGTAATTAGCTCAAGTTAATAAGAGTAGATAATACCAAGTTCTTTGGGCATTAAACACTAAATTCACCCGGTCCATATATAAGAGAGTGTGTGCATAGCATTACCCAACGAGTCACTTATAAACAGGTCAAACTTGGCTTATTTACTAAAAGAATCACTTTTCAATGTTTAAATTCATTCTCATGGCTTGCAGGTTGATATTTTTAAATAATATAATATTAATTTTTTTGTAAAAAATTTAATAATTTTTATTAAAATATAATTTATACATGTAAAATAATATTTTTTTAATGTTTGTAAATAATTAATAATTTTAATTTTTTATATTTTTTAAATTAACTACATTATTTTTTAGTTTAAAATTTTTATATTTATTTTAAAAAAATAAAAAAATTATATTCAAATTTATTATATTTATTAAATATAATGTTATAAAATATAAAAATATGATAAAATAAAATTATTCATATTAAATAATATAATTTTTATAAAAAAATATAAAATAAATAAATAAATAAATGAGCTCATCTACAGATTAAACAGACTTAATTTTTAAGACCAACACCAGTCAACTAACTTGATCTGACATGTGGGCCGGGAAAGATTATGACAGTACGGTAAGCCATAAAATTACGAAAAAAGAAGACCCAACTTTAGAAAAGCCAAAACATGCCCTGAATATTATAATAGCCAAAAATAGAAAAATAAAAAGGGTAAGAAGGAGTAAAAGGGTAGTGTAAAGAGTAAGAAAGAATAAACTGTATTGTAATAGCCAAAAATAGAATAAAGTAAGAAAGAATAAAGTAAATAGAATAAAGTACGTATTATAATTACGGCCGAAGATGGAAAAATAAAAAGAGTAAGAAAGAATCAAAGGGCAGTGTTGTACTTGTACTTACATTAGAGAACTGATGCTTCTTCTTCATGGAAGTGTAAAGATTAGGAAACACAGGATGAGAACTGTAGCAGAACGCATAAAGGCTAACCGCAGCAGGTAATCCCTTCCAATTAAAAAGCCTCCCTTTCCCATGAAACCCTGTTCCATCAATCGCTCCATTCCACAGCAAAGCACACATAAATATCACAGAAGCCAGAGCCCCAGTGGCCGACACGTATGACAAAAGACTCAGATCCTCCAACCACACAGTGGGCATGATAATCAAAGCAGTGAGAATCACAAAACACTGTGTGCCCCCAATCCTCAGCCCTCCTATGTCCACGTGGACATGGGATATCAACTTGTCGAGGTTGTCTCCTTCCAGAATGAGGTAGCCTGTGACGACGAGGTAGAGCTCGGAGTTCATGGCTATGTTCACCAGTAATCGACCTTTCTCTCCGAACGCACGTTGGCCTATGTCTGGGAGAGATTCTATGGTGGAATCTTTGTCCATGCATGTCTTTATTAGTAAGCCTGTGTAGTAGGCTGCCAGGGCGATTATGAACAGGAAGATCAGGCTCAGCCATCCTCCGGAGGCTAGGGCGTATGGTATCGACACGATCCCGATTCCTAAAACAAGAACAAAGAATGAATTATGAATATGAATGACTAAAATCTTATTTTGTTCCTCACATATGTTTGATTTTTATTCTTAATTTAATCTCTTATATGTTATATATTATTAATTTTGTCCCTCAAAAAATTTTATTTTTAATTTAGTCTATCATAAATTAATATATGATCAATTTAGTCTCTTATTCTCAGTAAGAGATCAAATTGAGAATAGATAATTTTTAGGGACTAACTTGAAAAAAAAAACATCTCTGTAACAGATCAAAATGATGTTTTGGTTGAATATGAATAGAGTTAGTACTAAATATTCAACTTGAGAAAAAAAAAAAGGCATCTGTGTTGGTCGAATATGAATGGACTAAGTACTGAATATTGGATAGTAAAATGAGTAGATGACGTGTGTGACAGAAATAAAGAGTGAAACAAGAAATAACGTCAGAATATGAATAGAGATAGTAGTGAATTAGTTCGTGAAAGAACTGTTGATATGTGGGGAATCTCAAAGGTGGTGAAGAGGAATTACCTGAAATTCCATTGACTCCATGGAAGCAGGTCTTGAATAAGGAAGAAGAAGGAGGATGAGGAGAAGCAGTGGGGCTGGTGGGGGTGGACATGGTGTTGTGTTGTGTGGTGTGTGTTGAGATTTGAGAATGAAGATAATTTTCCGAGTAGTGTGGAAGTTTATAAAGAAAGCTGATGGAGGACGTTTCAGCATCAATACTCTTGTACCATCAAACAGCTCAGGACGACTAGGTGATAGTCGTGGGTCAACGTTTCTTTTCTTTTAACTGAGTTTTTAAGTTCAAATTTTATGAATGAAAAAAATTAGAGTTAGAAGAGTTTTACTCTTTTATAATTAGATTAATGAGATCCTTCCAGCATTGCAAGAATTAGTACTGAGCTTTTGAATACTGATGATTTTAACTTTAAAAAATCAGTAATACTTTTAGTAATATTTTATGGCATCATCAGTCTATTATGTTGTTTTATAAAATTTATAAAGCTTAAGTTTTAAATTATTTAATTATTAAAAGATGTATAAAAATAATATTATTTTAATAATATTAAAATATTAAAAAGTGGGAAATGGTGGAACTGTCCATTGCTTGTTTAAAGGCTATAAATAATACACCGCACTAACATGCCCACGTGGCATTGAACCTTTTCCACTTATGTTATTTTCAAACCGCCCTTTCCACGCTCTATCCATCAATTTTGATGTTCTAACTCATCATAGATGGGAGCCAATGAAACTTGCACGGAAATCAAAATTACTTCAATAAGTTTAAAAAAAAAAGAAGAAGATAATATCTTTTGTTAATTTTCCAAATTTAATTTCTTTTGAGAAGCATTTTATTCGAAACTTATATGCATTATATTAATGTAAAAAATGTTTCTTCAAAATTAATCCTGAAGTCTCAATGAATTTCTATATTATAGCTAGAAAATAATTTATTTCATGAAACGTGTGAATATCTTGAATTTTCATATGCTCCAAATATATTTATAAAAAATTTGTTAAATATATGTAAAAAAATTATTATCTCTGTATTAAATTTTAAATTTTAAATTTACTATATTTAAATATTTATAAATAAATTTGCAGTCGCTTGAATTATATATCGCTTCAATAATATCAAAACGAGTTGAAGTCCATAAGGTAGCTTGTGATGGCTTGAAAATAGGCGGGTTTAAGCATTTCATTTTTTGCCAGACCAGTCCACGGGTTGTCCTTTTACATTTTTTATTTTTTTAAAAAATATATTATTTAATATAAATAACCTTATTTTGTCATATTTTAATATTTTATAATTATATTTAACAAATATAATAATTTTAAATATGACCACTTTTATAATTTTTTAAAAATAAATATAAAATTTTTAAATGTAAATATGATATAATGAATTTAAAAATAAAATATAAAAAATTAAAATTATTAGTTATTTAAAAATATTAAAGAAATAATATTTTATATATATACATTATATTTTAATTAAAAAATTATTAATTTTTTACTAAATAAAATTTTAAAATTATATTATTTAAATATAAACTTTTTTAAAAAATAACCCACAGGCCCATCCATCCATTGAGATCCAGAGTCCTACAGATAAAATTTAAAGTCCGTTTATAAATTGATCAACTTATTTATATTTGATGTGCGACGGATTTGACACCGGACCGGAAATTTGGCATATTGCCAAAATAGGAAATTAGTTAGATGTGACAGAAAGGAAAAAGTCAGGTAAAATAGAAAAGGTGCTAAACTCACGGAATGGTTGTTTCAAATATCTATATATTAACAATACAAAGACAAAATAATTTAAAACTAAACCTCTCTACTTATATTTAGAAACGAATTTTTACATATTAATTTTTTAAAAAAATTTGTTTAGTTTTTATCGATGTGCCACACTAGCATTAATTTACAGTATGTTTGGTATAAAAAAAAGAAAAAATTAAAAAATAATTTGAACAAATTCACCATCTTTCTTATTACTTTATACCTTACAATGTATTGAACCACACATGTTATTAGATAACCCTATCTTTGGTTAAAACAAAATTAATTAATTATTTTGTTTGTACATGTAAGAATACCTTAACGGGACGATATGCATTGAATTTGAGAACAATGTCTCGTACTCAAAGTCATAGTATAAGATAAATCCAAAGGCATAAATAATTAATACAGGGTCATATAGGAACTTGTTCAACAAGCTAGGTCAAAAATGGCGTGCCGGCAATCACTTTATTTATTTATTGATTTTTTTTTGGGTAAAAATGCAACCACTTTCTTGATGTACGTGAAAGGCTGTCCATTATTAAAGTTGTTACATAACGCTAGGCCACTCCCTTCAACTCCTGAAGCCGCCTCTTAGAACTTAGCACGGCTTCAATCTTTCAAATTGCAATATTATATTGGCAAAATTGGTATTTTAGAGTGTTTTTGACAAAAAAAATTATTAATAAGTTAATTAAAAGTTTATAAATTAATTTTTAATTTAAAATTTATAAATTAATTTATTAAATTAAAAGTATTTAAAAAAATAATTATTGAAGTAATTAAAAAATATAAACTGACATAAAAGGCTATATAGTTTATAATTTTAAAATAATATAAATAAATATATTATTTTTTGTATTTTAATTAAATTAATTTAAATTATTATACATATAAAATTAATTATATGTATTATATTATATATAAATATATTTTTTATATATATTTATATACATTTTATTCATTTAGTGTTTGGAGTTCAACTATCGAATAAGTTGATCTCTAATTTAGGGACTTATTATAAATTAGTTTTTTTGTAAGATTAAATAGTATATATTAACTTATCTTCATCAAGAGTATAATTTAATAACGATATGTAATAAATTTATAATATTTAAGGACTAAATTGTGTAAAAAAATTGAACTTTAATTTTAAAGACAAAAAAATCAATCCATGTTTTTTTTTTAATTTAAGGACTAAATTATTAAATTATTCTTATCATTTTGGCTCTTTAACTTTGTTGCAAATTTTATTTTAGTCTTTTAACCTAATTTTATTTTAATTTGGTCATATAACACTATCTTAAATTTCGCTTTGATCTTATAATTTTATTTTGTTCCAATTTGATCCATCAACTTTAGCTTAAATTTCAGTTTAATTAGTATCATAATTTTAGCGTAGGTATTACTTTTATTTGATCCCTTTATTTTATTTCATTTAAATCCCTTATCTTTTTGCCTTAGATTTCACCTTAGTCTTTTAATTTTATTTTGTTTCCATTCAAAACCTACTTACAAAATCTTAGATATGCTTAATAGAAAATTTTATGTGCTTTTCTTAATCAACTGTGATAGCTTCATAAAATGTTTAGTTGAGCAACTTGGGTATTATTAAAGAGAGAGGAAAAATATTTGAGTTCTTTTTCAAAGTTACAAGACCAAATTAAAACAAAATAAAATTAAAAGACTGAAGAAAAATTTAAGATAAAGTTAAGTGACCAAAATAGAAAAACATAAAATTAAGGGGTAAAATAAAATAATAAAATAAAATAGAAATTAAAGTTAAAGTGGTCAAATTAAAATAAAATTAAAAAATAAAGTAAAACTTAAAGTAAAGTTAAAGAGTTAAATCAAATTAAATTAATTGATTATATATAATAAAATTTGTGACAAATTGAAGAACCAAAATAATATTTTAACTTTATATAAAATATATACACTAATGGATGATTGCTGAGTGGCAGCCATTATTGCCACGATCCTCTGATCATCTGCCATCTCCCTCACGCCTTGAGAATATATTATTTTAATTGAACCAGAAAAAAAATGCTCAAAAAAAAAAAACAAAGACAAAACACAGAATCGGATCTTCCCCTGACCTAAATCCTATTTTTCAGAGAACAATATCCTCACCGATATAAGATAATTTTGTTCGTTTTACACAGTTGATTTTTAAAATAAATTAACGGTCAAAATTTTATTTTTTCTCCTGAATATATGTTATATCAATAAGGAATATTATGAATTAATTATATAGTGTAATTTTTTACCCATGTTATTATTTAGCATTAATCAATTGCTGATACTTATTAGCTACAGACTTATCAGAAAGGAAAATCAAAGCTCGGAAGATAAATTAAAGTTTCAAACATTTGTCCCTTGTTCTTCTCAAATAAAATTTCAAAATTTTCAATTTGGACTGGATTTAATCACGTGATTGATGGCATGTAATAATTTTATTACGAGTAAATCAACAAATTGATTCCCAAAAAAATAAAAACAAAAATTTACTTTACACGATTCAACTTCTTAATGTGTAAAACTCACTTTAATGTGATTCCTACGTCAAATTTTCGTTGTCACCTGCCTAGAAAGTTCTCACGTGTCGTTAAAAACTTGTGTGGCTATTAATATGCTAACATGGGAGTATTTATGGCAATTGAATCCGGTGTTATTCCCGCAACATGATTGTGCGGTGGAAAACAAGCATGCATCTCGGCCATATTGTCGTCCAGATTAATTGCCCCATTGCATGGATTTGGATCGCTTGCTGCGCTCAGAATTAATTATGACTAAATTTACTTGGAGTTACGGTTTTTTATTTTTTTTAAACCACGATATTTTATTTTACTTTTAATTGTGACTTTTTTATAATACATTAAAATCGTGGCTAAATGTGTGTAGGGCACAAGAGACGATTCGTACTCTCATTGCATACAGGATGGTTTGCTCTTGGAGCAAGATTTGAATCCACTACTATGTGGCCTCAACAAAATGCATCCATCCCCTAATTTGCAACCTAATCAAAAGTTTGTGTCTGGTATGTAGAAAAAAAGTAGTAATGGAAAGGGAAAAAAAAAAAAGGAAGGGGGAAAAGTTTATTTAGTATGCAATGAAAAAAAATAAAAGAAATGAAAGAAAACTTTGTTTGGTATATTTTACAAATTTACCTCTGAAATAATTTTTTAATTTCAGTAAAAATCATTATTTTTGTAGAAAAAACCCATATCCAATCTCCATATCTCGCAACGGGGGCATGACTGCATTTGACCTTTTTTCATCTTTCTGCCTTGGACGGAAGACGTATAGGTGGCGGTGGGCAGTCCTTGCTTCTTTTCTCCCAATTTCCACCTCTGCTTTGCTTTCTCCCATCTTGGTGTGTCTCTCTTGCAATCTTTTTGCTTCTCTGTCACTCCGTCTTTTGTTCCTCACTCTCGTTTTGTCTCTTTTCTCATTGTGCTCTCCGTCAATCCATCCATTTTCTGTGAATCTATTTGTATACAGGTGGCCGCACAAGAGAGGAAGCAGAGAGACTGGAAGGGAGAGGAAGAAAGACAGAAGGCACCGAGAGAGACAAGGCCAAAAGGGAGAGGAAGAAAGAGAGAGGCACAGTTGAGGGAAAACCAGTAATTTAGGTGTGTTTTCCATCACTTCAATGTAGTTTTTCATTAAGATTCAAATGGAAGAAGTTGTAAAAATATATATATATATATTGACCCATTTTTCTATCAGTGACTTCTACCTTTCTATCACCTTCAACCAACCAAGTGTGAGATGGAAACAGGAAGATAAAATTTCGTCCACAAAAGATGGAAAGGGCCAAACCAACCACACCCTAATTATTTCCTTTAATTCTCTCGCCCTTAAGCCCTAATGTCTACTATCTATAATCTCATTTAAAAAGATGCCCCAACTTATAATAGACCATTTAAATAGTTATTAATCCTATCTTTAATCTTTATAAGGATAATAAGTGACTCAGGCTTTAGTTTTTTTTTTTTGCGCTCTCTTTTTATTTTTATTTTTCTTCTATAACATCGTTGTAGGGCTCAAATAAGAGATGACCTTTAGTGAATTTTCATGAATATGCTTTTATAAATTTGTAAATAATCTCCCTCTAATAATATTTTTAGACCACACTCATGTTTAAAAAAATTATTTTAAGGCCATCTTTTTTTTTTTTGCTAGAAGAAAAGAGAATCCGAGCCCCAAAAAAAATATACGAGGAATTAAAAAATTAAATTTATTAAAGAGTAATTAATCATTATATGATGCAGTTAAAGAAAAGTAAAAAGATTATATGGAATTTATATTTATTCTTTTTATTTCTCTCTTATTATATTATATTAATCTCTTAACCTTAAAACACGTATTGCTGTTTGCAAGCTCACGTGGCATTTTGACTCCACTCGACTCATTCTGACTTTGTCAATAAATTCCTTTTTATTTTATTTTATTTCATTTTATTATTATTTTTTGTTTTCGTGTGTACGCGAAACGATGATTTGCCACAGATTAGAATATCCTATCCTGCACTGACACAGATTTATTTAAGAGAAAAAAAAAAATTCATTGTCTGCGACCAAGAAATTCTGTTGAGACATTGTATGTGGGAGACAGAACATGTTTTGAAAAAAAATAAATGTATATATTGATAGTTTAAGCTATTGATATAAGAATTCGTTTTAGGTGTGCCGTTAGATAATATAAATATTATACCTATAAATAAGAAAATATCTTTTATTATTGTTTTTTATAACGATAAAAGCTTTTTTTCTTTCGTTGGAAAGTTGTATCTGGACATCTGTATTCAATAATTTGCTTGCAGATTGAAAATCATGTTATATATGTTTGTTTCAGTTAACTATAAGTTTATTTGATTCAAGTATTTGGCCTTTTAAGTAATCTATATAATAGATTAAAATAATTTTATTCTAAAATATTAATTGTTAGTAAGTTATTAAATTATATATAATAGAATAAATTTAAATAAATAAGTTAGATAAATTAATCACATCACATTAAATGAATTTAAAAAAATTATAGTAAATTATTATATAATTGGTATATAATTGCTATATAATCACATTAAATGAATTTAAAAAAATTAAGGTAATTTACTATATAATTGTTATAATTAATATAAATTGATATATAATTGCTATAATTACTATATAATTGATAAATCAGGTAAACTTTTCTATTTAAATATAATATATTGTCATTTAGTAAATTAGCATTTATTATATACAAATATTCAAATAATTTATTGCTATATATCTATATTCAAAAGTGATAAACTACAGAATCATGTTCTCTATCATGCCTATCCATTTTCCTTCTCTGAATCTACTGGTGCAACTCGACATCACTTTCTCTCCCAACCAAACTCTCGCTGTTTATCTTTCGCCATTTGATCACCTCTTCATGTCGATTTGGAACCCAACCGACAATTGATGATATGGCCTTTTAAGGCTCCAGCCTTTTTTCCCTTTAGGTACATTTCTTCAATTTTTTTTGGTCCATATATATATATATATATATATATATATCTTTCAAAGAAGAAGATCATGATACAATAGACTAGTATTATTTTCCTACCACCGTTTTTCTGAATCAGAGAAGATCATGGTCCAATGAACTAGCACTATTTCCCTAGCGTCGTGTTCCTCTGCAGCTTTAGAAAACTATCCGCTCAATCTTCATGCCTATTACTGCAATAATTTGTTTCCTTTAAGAGATACAAAATTTCTTGCAAGAAGAAGGTCAAAGGCATTAACTTTTCTATAATTCTCACATTGGTAAGTTCTTTTGATTTGTGTTGTAAGTATATTATCACTTCTCTTACACATGCTGTAAAATTTATATTTTTAACATGTATCCTTACTTCGTGAACTTTTTTTTTTCCACATTTGCATGAGTTTCAATATTTTTAAAGATTCACCTCTATCTTATTCCAAATCATAGTAATTCTTATCTCAAAATCTAAATTTATTTTCCCATATATCTCAAATGCATGTGCTTTCCAGTTAGCAATAGTAAGAAGAGTAGTGTTATCGTCGAAGCAATCCCTTTGAACTTTTCGAGGTATGTAAACTTTTATCTTCACCATATCTTAATTTTTTTTATCTGACTTTCGGAGTAGATTCTTCTTGAACAATTAATTTTATATAAACTTGAACCTCATGCTACACTATATAATATCCCCGAAATTATGTATTGTAATTGCATTGTCTAAACTGTGAGGTAGTGGAAAACCTTGAATTAGAAATTGATACACGTGTCATAATTTTTTTCTTTAAGTAAACTAATAAATTTGGTAAATTAATAAAATCACATAACATTAATTATTTGAATTGAATTGAAATTAAAAAAAATAATTACCTTTATTATTTGATCATTATAGGATAATTAATGATATCATATTAAAAAAATATTTGATTTGAATTGAAATATATACATAATAAATTATTGAAATATACATATACGAGGATCAAGGCATATTGACATTAATTCTTGATCAAACATATAAAATTTCCTTACAGTTGATTATCTTAAAATATTTTTAATTTGATTATTATTTTTTTGTAAAAAAATTTAAATTAAAAACTTTTTATTGATTACACATACGTCTCATTATTTTATTCCATTTGATAAATTATTTTATATCATAATATAATATAGTTGTTTATTATCATAAATTTTATACTAAAAATTATAATTTATATTTGTATAAATAATCAGAATTTATATCAGAATATTTATGTTTAAAAATTATATGTTATAACTCATAAGTCTCATAAGTTTCACAAATTTATAAATTATAGTATTATTATCATATTATGTGGGTCCCAATGTATTTAATATATTATGTGAGTTATTATTAAAGTGAATAGTAGAATATATTTTTATCAGAATATATTATCATAATTATTAATTAGTGAAATTTATAATTAGTCAATTTCATTATTTTATTTGATTTGAATGAATAAATAAATTAGGTAAATTAATAAATTTGGTAAATTAATGATATCACATAATATTAATTATTTGAATTGAATTGATTTAAATGATTTGAATTAAAACTAAAAAATAATTATCTTTATTAGTTGACAATTGTAGTGTGTTAAAAGATTTTTTTAGTAAGTAAAATAAAATTGATTGTGGAATTGATATGTGAATTAAAAATGTTGCTTTATTTGACTTTATTTTGATTTCTTTCTAAAATAGTTCATAATTTAATAGAAATCATAGTTTGAGATATGAATTTTTAAATTATAACCTTTTGACCGAAGAAAGAGATAAAAATCAAACTCTTGAATGACGAAATCTAAGACCTGGAGGTTCAATCTAAACGTAACAGCAAACTTTAATGTTTTTCTTCTTTGGATATGATTGAAACAAAAAAATGTACATTCAAAAGTAAAGACATAATCAATATTCAATCAATCACCAATCTGTGTAACAAATAATCCTCAAACTAACAAATTTACCTATTTTATTCATTAAATTTATTTTATTACATAAATAAATCAATTCAAATCAAAGTTTGAGTAGGTAAAATAGATTTGACTAATAAATCAATTCAAAATATTTATGTTTAAAAAGTATATGTCATGACTCATAAGTTTTATATAAATTAATTATAATTATTATTATTATTTTTATAAGTTACGAAAGTTTTTAGAGTTATGTTTTACTCGTACATCGCACAGGTCACAATACTAGTTGTTCTAATAACTATAACATGTTTGAAGATCATTATTTTGATACGTAAATTAAATTTAGCATAAGTTTCTAGTTACCCATTAATTAATTACACTTTAATTTTATTAATTTCTGAGTCTTGTTTTAATTTGATCTCTATCTATTTCTTTACCTTCGTATATAATTTAATTACTTTCGCACAAATTAGCGTCAGTCAGTTTATACAGAGAGCATCAAGTTGCTTTGTTTTGATTATATTAAATTTTGGTACATGCTACAATATTGTTTTGATCTTGTAAAATAAATTTATTTTTGTGAAAGTTTGATCAAAATATTATGTTTAATTTGATCTCTTACTAGTCATACATAACAGTTTGCATGCATCGTAATGAAAGCTCGATCCCTCCTGAAATATCTAGACATCCATCCTTCTTTCTATCTTTATTTTTTGAGTAAATTATTGATATAGTTAGTGAAATATTACAATTATGTCCTTAAAAAAAATTAAGTTTTTCAATTTAATATCTAAAAGATTATATTTATCTCAATTTGATATTTCTCGTTGCTTAGTTGCAAAATTTATCATTGCTAAATAATCTAAATTTTTTTTATAGACAACAGTCATTTTGATAAACAAAAAGACCAAATTTAGACCTTAATGTTTTAATAATTAAATTGATATAACTATAATCTTTTTAGGACAAAATTAATAATTTACTAATTTTTTTTCCAGTGAACCACACACACAAACATATATATATATATATATATATATATATATATATATATATATATATTAGTTGCTTATAGTATGCATTAATATATGTTAATTTTTTTAAACACTTTTTGAATTTAAAAATAAATTATAATACTTTTATTATTTTTTTAAATAATAAAAAGAAGTAGCAAGAAGTTAGTTAACTTCTCATTCACCCCCACTTTCACACCTGTGTTAATTTTTTTCTTACATACATACATGCTTATATGCATACCTACATATTACATGCATACATGCATATGTACACACATACATATAAAGTATTCTTATAACATAAATTTAGATATAGATATCAAACTCGCAATTTAACTTGTGTAAAATCGCACAAGTTTATGTTATTACTTTTAAAATCGTAGTCTTAGTCAATGTAAAATCATATCGCCACAATATCAATCAAAATTAGATAGAATCAGTTAGAATTAAGCATTTCTACCCCTTTTTTTTGTTTTTTTTTTTAGATTTTGAACCTATTTTTTGCACCTCACATCTCAAAATCAGTTTGCACTACAAAAAAAAAATAGAAATTTAGTGGTAGTTATCAAGCGTCATGAGCTATTTTGTGGCGATCTGCAGCAACCACGGGAATAACCACTACTAAATATAGCTAGTGGCTACCGTTACTAAACCTTCAATTAGATGAGAAAATTGAGATTTAGCAGGGAGCACCAACAGTGAGGAGAGACAAGAAAAATCACTTACAAGTGGCAATTGACTTGTGGTGGTGCGAGGGTGAGCAAATGGCGCCAAATGAGAGAGCAATGGCGAGTGAATGCCAATTGGAAACAGTAGCGTGTAGATGTACATAGCACAGAACAGCGACAACCAAGTCTCAAACGAAAATGTGAGATTGATTTAGGTTTTAGAGATTTTAAAATGGTAATTTGACCAAACCGCCACTATTTACTAGGAATTTCTTTCAAACAGCCACTACATAGTGGCGATTTGAAACAAATCACCAGTAAAATGTGGCGGTTGCCATAACTGCCACTAATTTTTATTTAGTGACAATTTTTGATAACTACCCCTAAACAACTGTCACAGCGCCTTTTTTTTTTCTTGTGTAGTTGTTATGTGGGTTCACTTTCTCCTGCCTAATCATTTTTAATTTGTGGTCAGTTTTCTTCAATTTTCAAGTCCATGTTCAGTGACTAGATTCAATTTAAATGCATTGAACCAGAAGGAAGTGATTACATGATCATAATTTGTATAGAACTTATGTAAAATTTGTATGATATTAATAAAACTAGTATAGTGAAGATTGAATAGTATGGGATTTATGCATGTTTAAATGAATAGTTCCATTTTGATATAATTAAAACTTCAATTGGTATCCAACTATGGCAATATGTTTTTGTTAAATTATAGTTAATATCAATATGTTATTATGCTTAGTTGTCAATGATCATTTAAAATTCATGATCTTTGTTGAATTTTTATTTCTAAACCTATGATCATTATTGAATTTTTATTTTATGTACTTTATTTTATGTTAGGTACTTTTGATTTTATAATATGTTATGATTTATAAATTGATAAATGTATATTATTATATTTTATAATCTTATAATATATTAAATTTTATTTATTTTATCAGTTGTAAACTTTACAATTCTATGTTACGAATCTTGCCCTCCACGTGTTTGATGATAGATTTGGGTATTCAAAAGTATACTTATGATCAATATATAATGCTTCTTGAGGCTAGATTTGGGTATTCAAAAGCATACTTATGATCAATGTAATGCTGTAAGTTAGACATCCAACTTAATTTTATCGGACATTATATATATATATATATATACACTACCCATATAATTATTGTCCAAACCAATAATTCCTCATATAGGTGTTTTACAAAAAAATAGCAATAAATGAAAAGTTTACATTATATTATATTGATGTGGATAAAAAAGCTAGCTTATCTTTGAATATCTTTTTCCTTTTCTTTTTTTATTTTGTTTATGTCTAATCCTGCATGCATGCGTGATTTTCTTTCTTGCAAGTTATAATTAAGCTTAAGAATAATATTTTTGCATGTCACGCATTATCAAACATGATGAATTTACAATTAATATTAAATTCGACTGCTTTTCTTTAAAAAATATTTATAATAATGATTGTACTTGAATAATGTTTTGTTGTATAAATCTAACAAATTATATTTTTAAATAGATCTTGCATTCATTTTTTGATCGTTAATTAGGAGTTTTGTTATGTTTGGAGTTCCAAACTCTCCATTATTAAATGCATTTTGAGAGATTCATATAATTTATTAAATAATGAGTCATGAGTCTCAAAATTATATTTTTATATATAATGCTGTCCGCAGAATATCCACTAGCAACTTGTGGGCTTCTTTAAACTTGGAGAAGATAGAAACCAAAACTTTAGAGAAGCCTCAGGATGCATAATTGTGGTAGGTGATATAATTCACTTTTAAATCATGTCAAACTCCATATTCGAACACTAGCAAGTACACATTTCAATATCTTTACATGAAAATGTTTGTAAAAAGTAAAATGTAGTTATATTTACCAGAATCCGTTGACAAGTTTCCCTAACCAATTGAAGTCTTATAACATAATCATTATTACACATTCCATTAGATTTTTTACAAAATTCTTGTGAAGAAGTCTAGTAACTGTTAGACACAACAAAGGGATTTGAATTGTGTTTAAAATTTTTTATTAAATTTATTTTTCAAGAAGTAGTTTATCTTCTTAACAGTGTTGAAATAAAATATTTTGTGATAGACAAAAGTGAGTGAGAAAAAAAATCTACACAATCAAATTTAAAGAGGTTTGGATCATAACTACTTGGATCTTACGTACTTCTCTCAACGCACATAAGCAAAGGAGATTATCTATAAATTCAAAGTTCTGAACTTTACAAGAAAACCTCATAAGGTACAAGCTTCCTAAAAGTTTTACTTTCTAAAGCAACAGACCATAAATGTTTTATCCAAGGAAGATGAATTACAACATTTAACCAAAGGATCAACTCAATAACTTTTACAACCTTTGTAAAGCAATTAAAAAAACTCGTAATAAGATTTAGTAAAATAAATATGAACCCTCTCTCTAACAATAGTATAGCACACTTAAAATTCAAGCTCAAGCTCATACAGAGTAGTTGAATGAAATTTTAGAAAGAAGTAGGTAAAGGAAGTGAATGTTATAATCAATTTTTTTCTTAGCTTCGTTAAAGCCAAAATACAACAACAATCCACTTAAATATACTTCCAGGAATATAACTGTTGAAGCGCCAACAATATGGCCAGGGAAGTGCAGTATGAGGAATCACGAAAAAAGCAAGCAAAATTTGCATAACATATACTTAGAAGTTAGCACTTAATTTTTTTTGTTTCTTGACAACACACTTTTTATGTTAAAGATTGGGTAATTTTATTATAACACCTTTTTATAGAAGAAGAAACAAACAAAAAGCTGTCAGGAGTAGAAGTCAAACAAGAAAAACTTTATGGAGAGAATAGAATGGGCCAAATATATTACATGAACTTTTATTATTTCCTCGCAAGATAGCCCAACTAAACATTATCAAAAATATTGAAGTGGGCTTAAAATATATTTAAAACTATTAAAATTTAAATATATTTACCCAACAGCAACATATTCTGCTATCGGAACGTGAAATCTAGAAAGTAGAAAATTTTGAAAAGGCTTAATTCTCAGGGGATTCGACTAAATGAAAATGTCTTATATTATTTTATTGTATTTTATTTATTCTATTAGTTTGTCAGAAGCAAATAATGGTACGAATTAAAAGTGACAATTCCTCCCCTCAGGCTTATTTGGCCCGTGCTAATCTTTTTCAAAATATTTTTTACAGTATTAAATTTTTAAAATATTTTTTTATATACTAAAATTTTCAGTAACTCAATTAGAGCTATCAAAACGTTGGACTTAGCCCATTTAGCTCATTTTTTAGGTGGCCTGAGTTTTCTAAATTGAGACCCATTTTTTGCCGGATTTTTTAAGCCCGGCCCACATAACCTTTTTTTTTTATAATATTGTTTTCTTACTTTGCTATCATGCAAATGTTTATCTATTTGTATAACAATATTAATTAAATGATGAGTATTAAATGATTAGTGGTGTATGAGCTTTCAATTTTTCTTCTTTTTAATATTACATCTTGGATAATATTAATAAATTATTTTATATTGTAAGACTTTTGATGTTTTAAAATTAATTGTATTGTCCTTAAATGTTTTTAATTTGCCCGGATTGATAAAAAATAAAAGAAAACTAAAAAGTAAAAAAAAAAAAGATTGGTTGGCGTACAGACCTGTTTAGCCTGTTAGCCCGCAAAAAATGAGTCTTGCTCTCAAAATTTCAACCCGTCAAAAAAAGTGGGCCAACCCACTTTTTCCTTAACCCGCGGCAGGCTAGTCCAAACGGATCGGACTAACCCACTTTGACAACTCTAAATTCAACCAAGCCTTAGTCAAGTTGCTTTCTATTTTTATTTCTTTTAAATGTTGGGCTGGAATTCAAGCAGCCAATAATAAATTAAAAAAAAAATCAGTGCTTCATAGATCGAAGACCGGTTGAAGATTGAAGCAATACTGAATTTTTATACTCTATTTGATGGGAGACCTATTATAAGAGACCAATAACTATTATTAGGATAAATAATAATTATATTTTGTAATGATATTTTTAAAAAGAAATTAGTTCAAAAATATTATTCTGTTAATTTTTTATACTCTATTTGATGGGTCTCACCCAGTTTTGACTGATTTTATTTTGTACTTTTTAAATTAAGCTGAAATCTAACCAACTCTTGGTCAGATTATAGCCCAATTTTTTTTGTAAAAAAAGATTAAGTTGAAATGCGACCAAAGATTGGATGGATTCCAGTCAATATTTAAAAAAAAAAAAAAGACAACTCTACTAAGATTTAGCCAATTTGTTTAAACAATTTGACCTAGCTTTGGTAAAGTTACTACAAAAATTAATAAATAATTCAACCTAATTTTCTATTAAAAAAGTTTGTATCTGCGAAAATACGTTCAAAATGTTAGTTCTGTAGAAAATATTTTAAAAAAGATTAGTACCAAGGTAAATAAGCCTCCCACGACCTCATTTATGATTCTCTTTATCCGCCATAGCTTGGTCTCGCTAGTCTTCACATAAACAATTGATAGCTACATGTTTTTAATAATTAGCTATACATATGTATATAATGAAAGGATAATGACATACAGATATATTTATGTATACTCATATATATATATATATATATACATAAATATATCTGTATGTCATTTTATATATATATGAGTATACATAAATATATCAATATGTCATTTTATAATTAACTTAAATGTATCCTTTCATTAATGGAATCTAAGTAAATTTCTTAGATTCATTCCTTTTCAATTGTAAAGTCAAGTTTTATGCTAGCTAACGAACTTTATACAATATTTAGTACAAAAAAAAAATCATAATTTCAACATGAACGTGGTTGCCTTGGCTTCTTTATAAGGAACCTTGTCAACTAATTCTATTATTAAAGTAAAATTATTTTTAATTCTTATTTCTTAAGACATTCATATAATGTAAAAATATTCTTTTTTTTCATTGTATATATAAAATCATTTTTCTTACCTAATTTTATGAAAAATTACAATGAATTAAACAAAGAGTTTACCTTAGCATATGTTGTTGGAAGAACATATTGCCTTATCATATTAGAATTGAGTCTTACAATGAAAGAATGTGCTAAGTATATATTATCAAATACATATGAATTAATGACGTCGTTAGCTTAAGTTCTTTTTAGCATAATTTTAGAAACCAACTTGGTCATTGGCATAGGCTGGATTTTTTGCTACTGAGTCACTGGTCCAACCACCGAGTTACCAAATTAATTGTTAAACCAGAGAATATATATATATATATATATATATATATGCTCATAAATAAATATCAAAATAAGCAAAATAAATAATTTATATGAAAATTTAATAATCAAAATATCCTAAAAATGCATCTTAAAGTAATTTAACACACAAATATCATATTTAATAAATAGATACATAAAATATTTTATATTATATCAATAAATTCTAAAAATAAAATTAAAACTAATTTATTTTTAAATATCTAATGGTTATTTAGCTATTTTTAATTTTATATAATATTATAAAATTTGTTACTAACATTGTTCAACTTTTGTGAATTAATTAAAATCATTTTAGATCATAATAATAACATTTTATGTTTCAAAATACCATTATTATTCCTATATATATTTTTTGGTGTATTTATATGATCATTATAACTTGCTTTTTTTATTATTAAATTTTTTTTCTATAAGATACTGAGTTCAATAATGGTTAAACCATTTTTTCCTTATATATATTTTTTGTTGAAATCGAAAAAAATAAAATACAACCATGAATCAAGCTAGGTCACCAGTCTAGTCAAGTTTCGATTAGATCAACTGAGTTTTAATCAGGTCAATTATAACTTGGTCTAATAAATTGACTCGAACTTGACTGGACTTCGAGTCAATCCAAATAAGTCACTCTAGGTCCAAAAATAGTGCTTTTTAGTCTGTGTGTTGATGTTATTGATATGTTATATTTTGCATATACTAATTGGTGTTTTTAATATTATATAAGAAAGTGAATTGACTGGAGAAATTGTGGATAACGATGGCCAAGTGCTGCAAAATCATAGTGAGGAATGAGGTAAAGATGAATGCTATGAAGATGCCAGTTTTAATATGAATGTAGACGAAATATTCAATACTTTTCTGTTAGTGATAAACAATAAATATGTAAAAAAAATGGTGGTATAAAAATAATGAATTGCAAATATTAAATGCCATTATAAAAGTAACTTTGTTAAGCATCAGTAAGATTTGTGAAATGCAATGAAAATACTAAAAACCGTTGCCAATGCAACGGTTAAAAAATATGGCTTATAATTTGTTAACAATGTAGAAATTTTTATTGTAACAACTTAAAAATATTGTCTAAAATGATAAAAAAATATTGTAATCTTTATTGTAATAATTTAAAAATGTTGTCTAAGATGATAAAAAGTATTGCATATAACAGGATAAAAACTATTGTATAGTGGTGTTGCAAACAACTGTTACATTTGCTTCCCAAAAGAGCTGTTGTCCAAAAATAAAAACAACGACAGCGAATGCAATGTGTAAAAAATATTATAAACCTGTTAAAAAGCGTAGGCAACAATTTTTATATTTTTTGCAACAAATTTTTAATGTTACGTTTCAAATAAAATGTTGTAGTCTTACTTGGTTGAAATAAGTTTGATATATATATTTCAAATTTACATTAATAAATTCCTTTTTTCTTCTCTTAAATGTAGATTATCATTAATAATTTGTTTTTCTTACATGGTCTTATTAGGTTTAGGTTAAGTTTATTCTACTTTGACGTTCAAACTATAGTTTTTCTTTTCTTTTTTTGTTTTTCTTGTTTCGTTTTTCTTTTTTATTTAAACTATAATATTGCCTTTTTGTCATGCTCAAAATGGTTCAAAATTAGCAAGGAATACAATGTTGAAAATTTTAAATATAGAGATATATCTAAAAATTCATTGAATTCAAGGGATCATCAGCTTTAGTTGTTATTCTTATCCACTACTATGGCAAGGGAAGAATTGTCGCCTATGCATCTGAATTGTCGCATCAATATTTGGTTTGAGTAAATTGATAGCCTAAAAGGCCATTGTCAATGACTTTATTATGTCAGTAATAAAAGAGCTCAATTATTATTTTAAGAAGAGAATCCTTTTAAGATAGCAATGGATTTATATATACTAAAGTTGATATTAATTTTTTAAATTTATTGAAAAGTGAAAACCAAACTTTTTTTTTTCTAGAAGTAATGAATTAAATTTAACTACATTCATACTTTTATGGGGATAAACGCAGATATAATCTGAATACTCCCTTTTATAATATGCTACTTTTCCCAAACAAAATCTTATTAATATATTTTAATTAGTGAAGGATTTGCATTCACTATCCGTGTCACGACCCGTTTTCTGGGCACATGACCGGCACAATGATGAATCTCTCATCACTGTAAGCCTTCCGATAAATATATCAAATTTTCTTATCTGAAAATCATAGAGATGATTTGCATGTAATCATAGATTATCAATTTAAAATACATTATTATACTGACATACAAGCCAAATGTCGAACCCCTGAACTAGATGTCCTAAACGATTACAGAGCAACATAATCTATAACAAAAGAGGGGTCTACCCGACAACGGGAAGGTCCAAAGTGATCTACTCCTCTAGCAGATATTCTTCGATGGCAACCTGATCTGAACAAAAAGGTTGTACAAACAATGTGAGCTTTTAAACTCAATGAGCGAATCGGCCTCGCATTAATAAAATTCAAATACATTACCAGTCATGCAAGCATATCCAAAGGCTCATACTCAACCAATAGACAGAAGATAAAAATTCATCCAATTCAACAAACGTTACTAGTACTCGTCAATGGCAATATATCCCGGAGAGCGCACACAGGCCGGCTCACCAATTATGTATATTTCCGCCATGACGCACAACCTCATCCTCTTAGCTAGGGCGCTTCACGGATTTATCACCAATCCGGGCTATATCCCTATTGAGGGAATCGTTGTCTCCACACTCATTGGTCAAGACACCCTGTCAACCGGGTTTTCCGCCTTGCCGTGAGAGGGGGTACTGTCCCGCTCAATCACAATCAATAGCATTTCATATCATAATCAGAAGCTCAATATAATATTCATCCATATAACAGGTATAGTATATAACTATATTATGGATTTATAAACCACATATCAAGATAACAATTAATCCATTTTTGAAAACATTCAAACTTCACATCATCATAAGATACTTATTTCATTTTATCCATACTTATGGATTAATTATCTCATTTAGATTCGTCATTCTGAATCCAATTTCCCCCTATGAATCTTGGGAGTGTCCTACGACATACTTTTTATCACCAGTAATGCTAAAACTCTATTAAAACGGGGTCGTTTCACTCACCTGGATTCCGTACGAACATCGCTTCTCTAAGTCATTACAGACAAGAGTTCTCAAGTGAATTTCGGTGTTCTGCTACGGAGATTTTCATGAAAGATTAGAGAAAATACGTCAGGATTGTTTTCGTATAGATACTGTTCATATGTACGGTTACTGTTCATATATACGGTTACTATTCAAGGGTACTATTTGACACTATGCGCTAATAAAATATTCAATTTACTATTCATGAAAATGACATTTCTAATAATGCAGTTACTGTGCAAATAGCGGCAACGGCTAAAAATTTTTCTGTTATTACTATTGAAAACTTAAAGGAAAAACTATCCTTTCATCTTAAACCTTTAAGTTTCTTTTCAAATCAGTCCTTTCAATTTAGTCCCTGAGGGTATTTTTACACATAAAACGTCATTTTCTTCTACAAACTTCTTTCTAGTTTTCTCTTATGACCAAACCACATCTAGTACTTGACATTTCGATTGTATAATGAACAGTATCATATACGTAAATAGTATTATACGGGTAAATAGTACCGTATACTGAAATAGTAACAGTAGTTTGTAAACAAATATTTATATTTTATTTTTCTTGGGTATTACATTATCACCCCCTTAAGAGAATTCGGTCCCCCGAATTCAAAACTCATCTCAAGACTGAAATAAATGTGATTACTTCGTCCATATCTCATCCTTTGCATCTCTTTCTTCCAAAACCTTATCACACCCTTGGTGAGATTTACAAGAATAGTATACCATTGACTGTGAACTCTAAACCGCATTATCAATAATTTGCATAAGACTTTTGCCTTTTCTAGACAGCAAGTAATCTCTTCCTCATCAGTTTAATCTTCTCCACAACCTTTTGTACCATAAAGTGTCTCATCCTCATAACCTTTACCAAACTCAAACCACCTAATCAGAGACGAACTGTCTCTATGTAAAACCTCAAATAGGTGTCATCTCAAAAGTGGCACGTGGTCTTTCCAGTTCACATTGAATATCAGAACACATGTTTCCACACACATAGCTTATAACTTTTACGAATACAAGCACCCTATCCGAAGGCATCATTTTGGTCATAGATAATACTCTTGCCCGAAGGCGATCCTTCTACCTTAAGGCAACACTCTCAGCTGAAGGCGTTATATAAAATGAAATCATTACATAATTCTCTAGGAAGAACAATCCCAGAAAATGAGTTAAGTAAATAACATACTCCTCATGCATAATTATAAAATAAATATATATAGAAATTCCTCTCACCTCAATGACTCATATAGAGTCGTATCCCTTCAATGATTAGGGCAAACCCATAGTTCTCTATGTATAGGTTCATAAAATACTTATTTAGCATTCCTCCATAGCTCAGAAGTGCAATGAAATATCATTTTAGTAACTCTGCTCAGTCAAAAAGATATTACTATACTATGTTTTAGAATCAAGTATGAAATATAACAAGTCCAATATCTTCTCATTCCTCAAGTTCTTTCAGTAAAATGAATCACTTCAACAAAGAAGATCTAGATACTAACTTAAATTTTATTTCTAGTACATAGATAATTTTAATACGTGAAGCTTACACCAAATGTAGCTTTCACCAAATGTAGCTTTAGGTACAAACAAAAGAAAAATAAATTAAGGACGAGGAGGCTTTTGAAATGTAAAAGGTGCTCCAGGTCTAGAAGAGGAAGGTGCTTCAGACCTTAAGGAGGAAGCTAATCGTTGCAGCCTAGAAAGAGTTTCTGGAGGAAGCGCCTGAGAAATTTGGCGAAGAGCATAAGTCACTCCGTTCATACAGTCAATACACCTTGCTTGTTGGTCACGAAAATTTTGAGTTGCAAACATTGAATGTCTATCAACTCGATTAGCCAGTTCCCCGAAACGACGGTTTATCAGTTTCTCTTGGTTTTCAAAGAGACGACTTATTAGTCGCTTCTGGTCCTCTATCTTGTATTCCAGGCTCTCTATCTTACGTTCCAGGAATGCAAGCTTATTTTCTGAGGATGTTGCAGTACTGTCCTCCTCCAACTCTATTACATCCCTCTTTCTCTTCTTAATTTCTGGTGACCTGTCTACAGGTCTCTTCCCTTTGTTGTTTCCGAGACTTAGATTTAAATCAAGCTCTACATTGCTAGTCTCAAAATTCAAGTTGAAAGACTTATTATCGGCCATTGCTCTAGGGATATCAGAAATAACTTCGAATGAGAAAGGAATGGAGATTGAGAAATAGGTATGTAATGAAAAAAGTAGGTTTGCTTGGTGCGATGAGTAGGGTAACGGGCAAACAAGATTTATAGACAACCCGAAGCCCCTGGAGCTAAAGCCACCACAACCTACACGCCGCTTGCTATAAGGTTTACAGATCACATATGTCGCAATGCCAGCAATTAATGTCGGACATGCAGATAAATAGTAAATGCAATTAACATAAGTCAAAGATTTCCTCAAAAAATTTTCGGCTAATCTTGACCTTTCTCAAACTTTTGACTAACTACGCTCTTCAGTCTGAGATTTTCTCCCTCTAACTTGTTTTATCCTGTAATCCCATATCACGATGTCCCTCTATGATCGGGTAGTCTCATATTGGCCGTATCTTAGATTCTAATCGGTGTCTTTATTCTGGATTTACACATAATATATGTATATCGATATATTAAAACAAAGTTAACTGCTTACGATCACATGCAGTAAGTATTATCATGATGTAAGGAAATCACTGCCTTTCATTTGCCCACGAGAGCATTATATGTAAGTATGTGTAACCATGAAGATATATCATCATCTACACATTTTATTCTGTCCAAGTCATTTTGATTTCACATCTCTATGAGTATATGTAGGATCATCACATATTCTCCTTGATCGTAGCCTTCACTCATTATGCATGAATAACATACATAAATGTAATTACAACATGATTCAATCAATTATGTATGTTATACTCAACTGAAGGCTCTTAAGAACAACACAATAAAACGGAGAAATGTATTTCAGTTCATCATAAAAGCATCCAAGGCAATCTTTGATGGCTATGTTATCAACTTCCTTGAATTTCGGAAAATGCCAACGGGAGAAATGGGAAAACCAAGTAAAATCGGCCGCAAATCCACCGAATACTGACTTTCGTGGTTTTTGCATTAATGCGACGCATTGTTGGTGTGCACGCCTACCCTAGACTTCTGGCTTCCAGCTTGCAGAAATCCATAGGTTGATCATGTAGGGGTGCGGTGAAAAGATATCTTCTTTGTCTCTAAGTACTAATTTTTCTCTATAAAAACCATCCAAGCGTTCTCAGTTACCACACTACAAAGAGTAATAATCTCCGAGCCTACAATCCCCCAGTATTCCTCTCGCCTCATACTCTTACAAAAATTTCTAAATTTTTCCAAATCATGGCCTCAAGGAAGTACATTGATCTCACAGTAGAGGCTAAGGAAGAAGAGCTCGACTTAAACTTAAGTCTGGGCAAAGACAAGGGCAAAAGACCTTTTGAGGGGTCTCCAGAGAAACAGAAGGAGAAGAAAATGAAGAAGATCGAGGAAGCTGAGGAGACTAGCACGGGCCATACCTCGGAGGACAAAATCGCCTGTCTAGAGCAGGAGGTGAAAAATCTGAAAAAGATGATAGGAGACCTGGAGAAGTTAACTAAACGCAATCATGCAGAAATGACTTCAAGAATAGACAGGTTCTTCTATTGGTCTACCCAGTGCTTCTGCAATCAACAACAAAGAAGTGTTGATTGTATGAATGGGATTTACACTACCCTCCGCGACATTGCTATGTCCCTTGCTCCAAGGAATGGTCGAGGGGTGATGATACAATACAACCCTCCTAATCCAAGACCACCTCGCTTTTAGATTACTCATGCATGAGTAAACTTCTTCTTTTTTGCAATGTAATCCTTCAGTTTTTTTTTTGTTTGTAATGCGAGTGGTTTCTTTTATTGGCTGTTATCCTAAAATAATATAGCTACACAAATTCAATCATGAATTCAGCTTATAAAATCCACCATATAAAAATTTGATCCGACAACAACGGAATCAAAACAAGTAATAACCTTTCCTTTACTAAGTTCAAAAGTGTAGCCACATATATCTAAAATTAAACCTGACAACATAATTTCTAAGAAGAGATAAGTCTCGGAGGGAAAGGACATGAAAACATCCTACAGGACCTTCAGTAGAGCCGTCTCTCTATAGTTGTGCCCGGGTTCACAACGATAGAGGAGGTCCCACTAAGGTTACCTTACTCTGTAATCACTAGGAGACCTAACAACCATTGCTCTGATACCAACTTTGTCACGACCCGTTTTCTGGGCACATGACCGGCACAATGATGAATCTCTCATCACTGTAAGCCTTCCGATAAATATATCAAATTTTCTTATCTGAAAATCATAGAGATGATTTGCATGTAATCATAGATTATCAATTTAAAATACATTATTATACTGACATACAAGCCAAATGTCGAACCCCTGAACTAGATGTCCTAAACGATTACAGAGCAACATAATCTATAACAAAAGAGGGGTCTACCCGACAACGGGAAGGTCCAAAGTGATCTACTCCTCTAGCAGATATTCTTCGATGGCAACCTGATCTGAACAAAAAGGTTGTACAAACAATGTGAGCTTTTAAACTCAATGAGCGAATCGGCTTCGCATTAATAAAATTCAAATACATTACCAGTCATGCAAGCATATCCAAAGGCTCATACTCAACCAATAGACAGAAGATAAAAATTCATCCAATTCAACAAACGTTACTAGTACTCGTCAATGGCAATATATCCCGGAGAGCGCACACAGGCCGGCTCACCAATTATGTATATTTCCGCCATGACGCACAACCTCATCCTCTTAGCTAGGGCGCCTCACGGATTTATCACCAATCCGGGCTATATCCCTATTGAGGGAATCGTTGTCTCCACACTCATTGGTCAAGACACCCTGTCAACCGGGTTTTCCGCCTTGCCGTGAGAGGGGGTACTGTCCCGCTCAATCACAATCAATAGCATTTCATATCATAATCAGAAGCTCAATATAATATTCATCCATATAACAGGTATAGTATATAACTATATTATGGATTTATAAACCACATATCAAGATAACAATTAATCCATTTTTGAAAACATTCAAACTTCACATCATCATAAGATACTTATTTCATTTTATCCATACTTATGGATTAATTATCTCATTTAGATTCGTCATTCTGAATCCAATTTAACCCTATGAATCTTGGGAGTGTCATACGACATACTTTTTATCACCAGTAATGCTAAAACTCTATTAAAACGGGGTCGTTTCACTCACCTGGATTCCGTACGAACATCGCTTCTCTAAGTCATTACAGACAAGAGTTCTCAGGTGAATTTCGGTGTTCTGCTACGGAGATTTTCATGAAAGATTAGAGAAAATACGTCAGGATTGTTTTCGTATAGATACTGTTCATATGTACGGTTACTGTTCATATATACGGTTACTATTCATACGGTCACTATTTATACCAGAAATAGAGAATACAATCTGTAAAAGAGTACACCAGGTAAGTTCCCAGGAAAGAGTGGAGGGTCACACTGGACACACTTAAAAACCATGTCTTTCCTTAGCCAGAACTTTCCTAGACATGTATTCTTCACAGTTTACATTCTATTTCGGTAATCAGAGAATCAAAATAACATATAAACAGCTAAGGACAGTTTTTCTGATGTGGAAGATCAGCCAAGGCCGCAACCACAGAGCATACTTAAGAAATTAACTTCTAAAATTTGAAAGACATAGAAAGGGCATAGTATCCTTACCTAAGCTGAAAAGGAAAGGCCCAAAATCTCATAGGCCTAGCATTGAAGTAAGAGAAACTTAAGGAGAGAAGAAGAGAAGTTGAAGGTGTGAGTTTAGAAGTGAAATGGAAGGGCCTATTTATAGCAAAAGTCAAGGGTACTATTTGACACTATGCGCTAATAAAATATTCAATTTACTATTCATGAAAATGACATTTCTAATAATGCAGTTACTGTGCAAATAGCGGCAACGCTAAAAATTTTTCTGTTATTACTATTAAAAACTTAAAGGGAAAACTATCCTTTCATCTTAAACCTTTAAGTTTCTTTTCAAATCAGTCCTTTCAATTTAGTCCCTGAGGGTATTTTTACACATAAAACGTCATTTTCTTCTACAAACTTCTTTCTAGTTTTCTCTTATGACCAAACCACATCTAGTACTTGACATTTCGATTGTATAATGAACAGTATCATATACGTAAATAGTATTATACGGGTGAATAGTACCGTATACTGAAATAGTAACAGTAGTTTGTAAACAAATATTTATATTTTATTTTTCTTGGGTATTACTGGCAAAGTGCTCCTTTAATTAAAATAATAATCAATAATTAATTCATTAGGTTATGATGGCTTGTGATTTGTGACTTGTGACTCATTAAGCATTACTCAGCTATGTGTGCACTAAATTAATTAATTAATTTCCTTAATTACGTGTGACTCATTAAGTTAACGGATGATCTTCTAATAAACAAAATGTGGAATTAGCTACTAACATTCAAAAGAAAAAAAGGAACAAAATGGAGTATAATCGATCTCTGGACGTGAATAATATAAAATTAAACTATACAAAATTGAAAATAGGACCATATATATAATTCAAAAAATTGCATATAAAATGAATGAACTTTACTCTAATTATTATGTATACTCGTTTTTTATTTTTTAAGAAGCTCAAAAAGCTATCTAGGTGAGTCTCTTTAAATCCATAGGGTTTGGATAAGAATGGGATGAAAGATACATAATCTAATATTAAAAAACTCGTAACGAGAAAATCTGCCAACCAAAGAGGAAACAATAATGATGTGGGAACCTTTTTCCTTATCTTTATCATCCACTTTATGTACTTTCTGTTTGGTGTATACAAGGTAAGGGCCCTGATATAAAAGCAAAAAGAAAAGAGCCACGGATGGTGGCCTTATAGTGATTTCAATTAATGTCTATTCAACTATTTCTAATTTGTTTAAGCAACGGTTGGTGGCGTTACAATGGTTTCATTTAATGTCTATTGATCTGCTTCTAGTTTGTTCAAGTAATTTGATGCTTAAAGCGTGTTTTGATGAGCGTTGGAGTACACCAACACTCGTTTATAATGTTATAATTGTGTGATTACATAAAATTAAACTCGTTTGGTTCTGCGATAAAACCAGTTTCAAATCAATTTCCATTTGCAAGTCTAGGTCTGCTTCATTGTGGTATCTATCAGCTTCTGTCATTCCACTGTGATATTATTTGATGTATTTCCCATAATACCCTCTCGTTCTCTTCCCATTTTTGTTGGTCTCTGTTTTTCAGTCCCTCTCTTGAAACTATACTCCTACTTTAATGTGTGAAGGAGAAAGGAGGAGAAGAAGAACAGTTGATCGAAGGGTGGAACCTAGTAGTTGACGATGGCAGAAATAATCGTTCGCCTCTCTCTCTCTCTCTCTCTCTCACACACACACACACACTAGGGATGGTAATGGGGACCCGAATTTGAGAAAATTTACGGGGATCCCTGCATTCGCAGCCCCATTGACAGGGAATTTTTTCTCGCGAGAACGGGGGCGGAAGAAAAAATTCTCCCGAAAGTTAAATGAGGACGGAGACAGGGATCACACTCCCTGTCCCCGAAGGATATTTTAATAAATTTATAAAATACCCCTAATATTTATATATATATATATATATATATATAATATTAAGGATTTTTTAGTCATTTATATTCAAAATAATTAAAATAAATTTAATAAAAAATAAAACCCTAATCTCATTCCTCCAAAATTGATTGATTTTGTTGGTCTTGCATATATGAGTGCTGAATTTTTCTAATTGTTCCCCAACCTAGAAGAGAAAAGAGAATATTTTTAATTAAAATATGTACTATTATTTTTTTTTTTACATCTTAATATTTTTTAAATAATCCCGTGGGGAATGGAGATGGAGAAAATTTTTTCTCTCCAACGAAGATCGGAGGCAGGGACGAGAACAAATTTTGGGAGCAGAGACAGAGCCATCCCTAACACACACACACACACACACACAAGGAGAAAGAAGGAGAAGAAGAACAGTTGATCGGAGGGTAGTTGTTGGCGATGGCAGAAATCATTGTTCGCAACACACACACACACACACACAAAGGTGTGAGTTATATTGTAATTTAGTCACTCTTCTCTTTTAGTCCCCTTTATCTAGCTCTTCTTTTTACTTTTTTTTGTTATTTTATAATTATCATGAAAAGTTTTAAAAACAAAAATTGTTATTATTAAAACATTAATAAATTTATTTTCTTACATTTAGATATGAGTAAAATTGAATAAGGGTAAATAAAGTAAAACAATATAAAAAATTTGTTATTATTAAAACATTAATAAATTTATTTTCTTACATTTAGATATGAGTAAAATTGAATAAGGATAAATAAAGTAAAACAATATAAAATTCATATGCTTTCTAGTATATTACAAATTCAAAAGTAATATACTAGAAAGAGTATGAATTTTCAAACATAAATAATGTTTATGCAAACTTAAGTTTATTCAAAATTAATTCTAAGAATCAATTCTGCTCAAAACCTAAGTTTACCTAACTGTTTTTCAAACAACCTCTTTTTCTCTTTAAACAAAATTTCATATTGCGTTTTGTAAATTAAAAAAAATAAATATTGGAGAAGTTGCTCAACTAAAATTAACTTAGCCGAGTTTCAATAAATTTTCATGTATTTGTTGATCTAATAAAATAATGACAAAAATTATATTTTGATTTTTTGATTATTTTATTTTAATCTTTTATGTTTCGTAATTTTACTATTTTGATATTTTTCTATTAGAATCGTTAACATATGTAACATGATTGATATATCATCATCCAAATATCAACATGGTCGATCTATATAGCTGCTAATTGAATACTAGTATCTCATGGAAATTCTTCAAATGTCTAAAATGTCTTTATGCTTCTTCCCTTTTCTCATGCATTTGCTTTAGGCATTTTGGGTGAAAGCATAAGGGCATTTTAGAAATTATTACATATGAGACATTAATAACTATATCAACATTTAGAGAATTAAATATTAATTTTATTACATAAATTAACAATTCTAATGATAAAAGGCTATAACTTTAAAACATATAAAAGGCTCATATAAAATTTTTAAAATATAAAGAAATGAAATAAAATCTAAAATAAACAATGGAGATCAAAATACCATGATTGTCCAAACCACCTCATTTGGTGAAGGGGACGTGAAGTGATAAATGAACGACGTATAGATAAAGTAATAATGCAGAGCTGCGTCATTGCTGATTGCTTATTTCAAGAAAAGATAGAAAGAAAGAAAAGAAGAAATTAAAGGTAAAGCTGCGTGCACGCATGATCTGATCTGAACAATACACAGATGCACTCAGCTCCATACTACATTGATACATTCCTCAAACAAACTACAAACACGTCATACTCATGCATTAACTCTGATTGGGAAAATCCCATAATAATATTCTTACTAGTGGATCAATATGGACATTCGTATCATCTTTTTAATAGTATTAAATTTAGTATAGTGGGTATCTTAAAAGATTATGGGTATGATTGTTTTTTTTTAAAAAAAAAACAATTTCTGTTTTTAAGAATACAAAATAAAAAAAAATTTAAGAAATTTGTTTTAAAAATTGTTTTATTTTAAAAAAACAGAACATATTGTACATGTTTTGGAGAATGGTGCTCTAAAAGAAAAAGTAATGGTATTTTCGTAAATAAAAAGGTTCATTGACGGTATATATGTAATTACAACTTTTTAAAAGAAAAAAAATCTTCCAAATGCCTTTTTTTGTTTGTTTTCTTAAGTTTTAAAAATTTTTTTACAACAATCATCTAAACCATATTTTTTTGGTTTTTATTTCTAAAACTAGTTTTCAAAATAATTTTATAAACCAAACAGTAGTTGTTTCAATTTAATTTTTAAAATATCAACCATTTCAATATAATTTTTAAAAGGTTGTGTTTATTCTAATTTAGTCAATTTTTTGTTAAAATAATTTTTTGCAACAAAATTTTAAATTTAACAAGAGTATATTTTGTGATTTAATAACAAAAATGATCAAATTAAAATAAATTAAATATAATTTTTTAAAAATTAAATTATAATACTTAATTTTTTAAATTCAAATTAAAAAAATTCTTTCAATAAGGAAATAAGTAATTTAGTAGTAATATCACATTAAAAAACGGTATGGTTTTTTAAGGCGAAATTTCATTTATTATCTTATATATAATTTGGTTCAAACTTACAGTGTTTTTTTATGTTGATTTAAAAATAAAACGTGGAAATTGATATTGTATTATCATGCAATTATATATTTTACATTAATTAATCAGATAAATAATCACATCAATATATTATTAGAAAAGAACGGAAAAGACGTTTGCTGGAAAGCGACGTAGGGGCACCAGCCTTGGTTGTCTGCTATTTAGCAAAATTTGGTTTTAGATGTATATTTTTTTTATAAATTTAACATGTGGCCTCTTTAAAAATAAAATGTGGAGATAAGTCCTTATTAGATCATATATGGTTCTGTCAATCTTATTTGTAATTTGTTGCAATATATAACCCATCAATTAACTTTTTAGTTCAAAACCCTTACTCTATATTAGTTAAATAAACAAAATTACATTCAACATATTGTCTTTTATTAATTATTAAAGTTGAGGGGTTAAATTGCATAAATCTTTTAGTTCATTTTTTTTCACTTTGACCTTTCTTTTTATTAATTAGGACTTTGTTTTTTCATTTTTATGTTATTTAATTTTTCAACTAATTGCTTTGCTTTATTATTTTTATCAACTAATTTTTTATTAGTTTATTATTTATGTTATTTGAAATCAATCAAATCATTCATATTTCTTAAAAAGTCAGGCAAATGACATATGGGCTGAATGAAATAGGACTATATATTAATAAACAGTTTTAATACAATGAGTTTTAAATTTTAATTATGTAAGTATTAATTTGATCTCTTTCATGAAGTATGCGTGTATCGCAAAAAGTCATAATTTTCTTTAAACAAATAATAAAAATTGAAAAGCCTTCGGCCCTTAAGAAAATATTTTTGTCTTTGCCCTAACCTATATATATTCACAAATATATATATATATATAGTATCAAATTCCCTTCATGTTAAGACTTAAAGAGTAATCCCTATCCAAAAAAGTCCCCTAGCTAGTGCTTAGTCTCTAGTGTTGATAGTTTATTTCACATATATTTTTTTAAATTTTTTATAATATTGTTGGCCTGCTAGCTCATGTAATTATGTGAATAATTCTTATTTCTCAATCTAAATTTAGTTTTATAAAATTATTTAAAGCATAAGCGACTAACAATGCTTTTTGTGAAAGTAGAACAAAAATTACTTTTTCATAATTAAATAATAATAAAATAAAACTCATTTGTGGCTGATTATGTATTTATATATTAGAGACAAGCGGGTGCATAAACTGCTTTTTTTTAATTAGACTTTTACAAAGTGGAGTCTTTAAAATGCACAAAATCTCCTTAAACTTGGTGTTTAATGTACTTTACTTTCTTCAACTTTTAAATTTATCAAAATAACCCCCTTCAATTTTTGGAGTTGTGCGAAAAGCCCCTTTAGTTAGTATTACCATTATTCAATGGTCATATCAACAAAATGATATCTCAGTCAAATTAAATTTGTCCACATGTATACTAATGTGAAAAAAACACTTTTTTGATATTTTAGCAAAAGAAAATTATATTAGAAAAAATCTTCGTTTACCCCCTAACAATGTTATTAAACTTTATCGCTTTGCACGTAAAATTGTGAGATCATACTATCTTGCATGATCTTAGTAAAACAATTTTTTTTGACAAGATATTAAATCGGCATCGTTTTTTACTTTTTTTTTATTATTTTTTTCAAAAACTCTCTCCTAAATAACGTCATTTTAGTATTATCCTCCTACCTGAGCCTATCAATCTCTAATTTCATTCAATCTAAATCAATTTGTGTTTTAACCAATTTGTGTTTTAATCTTCCTTGGTGGTTTCTCTCGTTCGTTCACATCTTCCTTCTTCATCAGTCCGTCTGACCTCCGTGGTTGTTGCTGTAATGACTTTGCTTCTCTTCATTGTCATCACCAAAACTGGCCACCTGCCAATATTCTGTAATCTCCTCTTCCATTTTCAGTATTTCGTTAACTATTGGCGTATCTAAGACCCCTTGGTCAAGGGGACAAAATTTTTATTCATTTTTCTAGATCTAATAACAATTCTTCTAAATTAATTTCAATTTATTGTTCATTTGATGATAATTTTCTCTTAAAAAATATTTTCATTATAAAAAAATCGTTCTTCTTTTAAATTTTAATTTAATAATCAATCAACCAATTTAATAGAATTAGGCCTATGTACAAAAACCACAAATTTCAAACTGTTACAGATATGTCTCTAATAATGAAATGATAAATTAACCTTCATCAAGAAAAAAAAATTTCATGAAACTGACTTCACAAATATGTTACTCATGATCATAATTATATGATAAATCAACTAATTTGATAGAATTAAACCTATGTACAAAACCCCAAATTTTAAACTTTTACAAAGAGGTCCCTAATAATAGAATGATAAATTAACCATCATCAAGAAAAAATTTCGTAAAATTGACTTCACAAATATGTTACTCATGATCCTTATTGTATAATCAATCAACTAATTTGATAGAATTATACCTATATACAATTACAAAGAGGTCCCTAACAATAAAATAAGAAATTAACCATCCTCAAGAAAAAATTTCATGAAATTGACTTTACAAATATGATACTCATGATCCTAATTACATAATCAATTAACCAATTTAATAAAATTAGACATATGTACAAAAACTCTAAATTTCAAACTTTTACAAAGAGATCCCTAACAATGGAATGAGAAATTAACTATTATCAAAAAAAAATTTTGTGACTTTGGAGAGTTGGAGTCTTGTGACTGTGAGCAACATAGAGGAATTGAGTCACTAGGGTTCAAAAAAATATTAAGGGGGTTCAAAAAAAATAAAGAGAGGGGCAAAATGAAAAAAATTACATAAAAATTTGTAAATTTCAGAGGGTACATGAAACAGTGAAATTCTTGTATGTTGCCCTAGTTTTGATATAGGGTTTTCAATTTTTATTAATTGTAATAAATAAAACTCAGTGTCAAATATCAATGGATCAAATTCAAATGTTAAATGTGATTATGTTTGGTTTATGTATTTTAATGACTTTTTATTTAAGTTTGATACTTTGATTATCTATGTATAACTACAAGTCTATGACATATTAACATTTGAGTTTGTTTTATTGAAATATAATTAAATTTTGATAATTTTATATTATATACAAAATTTGTCATTATATATATATATATATATATATATATATATTTTATATTTTTGATATAATCTTACAATTTGATATTTTTTGTGCAACTTACAATCTTGCATATTACAGTTGAACCAAAATTACTTTGAAATAATTAAATAATAGTAAAATAAAACTCACATGTGGCTGATTATGTATTTATATATTAGAGACAAGGGTGCAGAAACGACTTTTTTTTTAATTAAACTTTTATAAAGTGAAATCTTTTAAATGCACAAAATCTTCGTGATCGATGAACTTTACTTTCTTCAACTTTTAAACTTATAAAAGTATCCCCTTCAGTTTTTGAAGTTGTGCGAAAAGCTACCTTTGTTAGCATTACCATTAGTTAAACTATTATTTGTCAATGGTCATATCACCAAAATGATATCTCAGTCAAATTAAATTTGTCCACATGTATACTAATGTGAAAAAAAAAACATTTTTAGATAATTTAGCAAAAGGAAATTATATTAGAAAAAATCTTAGTTTACCTCCTAAACATATAAGAGAGAGTACATTTCTCGTATGATTATATGTGACTCCCTCTATTTCCTTCAATTGTAAAAAAATAAAAAATAAAAAAATTCTTAATCCTTTAATCTCCAAACACACAAAATTACTTCACCAACAAGATAATGGGCCCTCTTTGAATCTGTTTATCAACTAATAATGGGCCCTCCATTAAGAGGTAAGCTGGGTTGGTTACCTACTTATTTTATTGGGCTAATTGTTGACAAAATTGGGCTTAATTTGCTTCTGGAAAATGTAAAGGGAGATAAGAGTGTTCAGTTTATTTAAACAATTCGGGTAGTCCTCTTATTGTCCAATACAAAATGGGTCTCCTTCAGTGAACACATGAGATGTTTTTTTTTTTCCTGGTCTGTTTTGGTGGTTTCTGGGCATTAGCCCATTTAGGATCTTCCAGCATCTTGATTTTTTTTTTTCAAGAAGACTAGCCCAATTTCCTTTGGGTTCTGCTGATTAAAAAAAAATGGTCAGCTTTACCCTCTTGGTTTAGGAGTGTACTACCTTTTTTAAGATGTAGATACTATTTTAGGATATATTGTTCTATATTTATATACATATTATCACATGAGTTCAGATCTGAACTATAATTATTTATCTCTAAATTCTATATTATCTCATATATTTCAAGCTCAATGCTTTTAATGAAAATCATTTCTATTTGTCCAAAAAAAATATGAGTTTTTCTTTTCTTTTCTTTTTTTTTGGGCAAAAATACTCTTTATGCTCTTTAAACTTTGACTTATATTTTATTCATAAGTCATACTTTTATTTCGTATGAATTATAACTCATATATTTCTAATTGGTTTTTATTATGTCTTTAAGCTAAATATCAACCAAATATTTAGTAGCAGATGTTAATGTGATGTCTCATCTTTCATACATCAATGTCAAATTATCTACTATAGATGTCTCACGTTAGTACCAACTTAAAATGATAAAAATAGTATGTATTTTTCAAAGACATATTTTGGGTTTAAAGAAATTAATAGTATATTTTGGTTATTTTAATTTGCTAATTGATGTGACACATTCATGGTGAATAGTTTGGCACTAATATGTGTAAGATAAAATGTCATTTCAATATTTTTCATTAAATATTTGGATTGCATTAGGCTTAGGGGTATAATCAAACTACTTAAAAATATATATGTTATAATTGACACAAAACAAAATCATGTGGTTTGAAAAATCCTATGAAATAAAATTATGAATTATAATTAAAAAAGGAGTCAAAGTTGAGAATAATGTTTTTACCTTATATTTTTAGGTATATCTCAAAATATATAAATATAGAGACTCATGCAATGTAATCTTTCGAACTTTAAAAGTTAACAATTGACCTTTTAAATTTATAATTCTGTCCAAAATAACCTTTCAATTAACCTTTTTGTCCAAAATTGTAATATTACTTGTCTACGTAAGTTAACAATGGCGGAGCCACATATGGTTGAGGCATGGATTTTACATAACCATATGTAAAAAAAAAAAATTTCATTTTGCCTCCCCTCTTGGTTTTTTTTTGAACCCCCTTAGTATTTTTTTGAACTCCTTCAGTGACTTAGTCCCTCTCTACTGTTTACAGTCATGAGACCCCCACTCTCCAGAGTTACAAAATTTTTTTTGATGATGGTTAATTTCTCATTCTATTATTAGGGACTTCTTTGTAAAAGCTTGAAATTTGGTGTTTTTGTGCATAGGTCTAATTCTATTAAATTGGTTAATTGATTATGTAATTAAGATCATGAGTAACATTTGTGAAGTCAATTTTATGAATTTTTTTTTATGATGGTTAATTTCTTATTCCATTGTTAGGGACCTCTTTGTAAAAGTTTGAAATTTGGTATTTTTTGTACATAGGTCTAATTTTATCAAATTGGTTAATTGATTATGTAATTAGAATCATGAGTAACGTATTTGTAAAGTCAATTTTATAAAAAAATTTCCTAATGATGATTAATTTCTCATTTGATTGTTAGGGACCTTTTTGTAAAAGCTTGAAATTTGGAGTTTTTGTGCATAAATATAATTCTATCAATTTGGTTAATTGATTATGTAATTAGAATCATGAGTAACATATTTGTGAAGTCAATTTTATGAAATTTTTTCTTGATAATAGTTAATTTCTCATTTGATTGTTAGGGACCTCTTTGTAAAAAGTTTAAAATTTGAAATTTTTGTACATAGGTCTAATTCCATCAAATTAGTTGATTGATTATACAATTAGGATCATGAGTAACATATTTGTGAAGTGAATTTTATGAAATTTTTTCTTGATGATGGTTAATTTATTATTTCATTGTTAGGGACCTCTTTGTAAAAGCATAAAATTTGGAGGTTTTGTACATAGGTCTAAATTTATCAAATTGGTTGATTGATTATGCAATTAAGATTTAGAAAAAAAAAATTTTTTTGTAATGGAAATATTTTTTGAGAAAATTACCATTAGATCTAAAAAAGTGAATGAAATTTTTACCCCCCTGATCGAGGGGTCTTGGATACGCCACTGTAAGTTAACTTTTCAATTAACTGTAAGTTAACTTTTCAATTAACGTGGGCATGTCGATGTGGTCTAAGTGGAGAAGCTCTCTATTTGAAATAGATGGGAGCTTGCATTGTAGAGATGATATGGCTTGCTTAAACGTGTAAATGAAGGTCACATCAATTATCATGCATGTATCTTTTAACGACAATTTAACTTTTTTTAATTCAATATAATGAGAAATTTTAGAGATAAATTTACAACAAAATAAAATAAAGGAATCAATTTATAATTTGTGAGAAATTATAAGGACTAAAATTATAATTTAACCAAAAATATTTTATTATTATTCATAAATCTTAAAACTTGTTTGTATATGTAGCCTAAGAATATAAAAGTCTCACTTCAAAGGTCATTTGTTCTTTTTAAAATTAAAATGTTTGAATGTGAATACTCATCTAATTACTTATTAAGATATTATCTCTAAATTTGAATACTAAATGGTTGAGAATGTTTGTTTTTCAATATTTGAATACATATAAATAGTTTATGAAAAAATTATATTGAAATAATTTTTAAATAAATTAGTAACTAAATATTTGTTGTTAATTATTATTTTAATATTATATGATATTATAAATCTGTTGTTAATGTTTTTTATGTTCTTATAATTTAAAATCATTTTATATAAATAATAATATGACTTACAGTTATTATATTATGTATAAAAATTTGCCCTTATATAATAGTAGCTATTTATGGGCTAATTGGTTGAAGCAATTTTTCACATTTAGTACGGCAAACATTTAGGGCCTGTTTGGTTTGAACATTTCTTGTTTTCATTTTTCACATTTATTTCATTTTTTTTATACAGAAAGGATGATTCTACCGGCAATTCAAGAGGCATGGTTTTGAGCACAACTATGAAATCTTTGGTGAGATATTCAATACTAGCACTGCAACTGGTGCGTTAAGTCATGCCTCCACTCAAGAGCCACCAAATTTAGATGAGGAGCGAGAGCTAGAGGAAGATTTTCTTTCAAAAGGTGTGCATGTTGTTGATGTTGAGGATGAAGGTTCTAAGGAGGGTAGTAAAAAAAATAAGGCAATTAGTTCATCAAGTGAACGTCGACAAAAAGAGCCAAAGATATCGAAGTTAGAAAAACTAGAAGCATGCTTGGAACAATGGTCTGAAACAATGAGTGCAAGGACAGAGGCGAGTAAGGCTAGGGCAGAACGATATAAAGCACAAGCAAATCCTGTAATTGATCTATAATCTATTGATAGGTGCATAGAGTTATTAGACTTTATGGATGACGTTTCAAATTTTTTGTACAACAAGGCAAGAAAAATATTCAAGGATCCAGATTGGAGATGCATGTTTATTAAGATGTCAGCTTGTAGACGAAAGGGTTGGCTAGAATCCTGAGTAAGATGCGTTGCTTGATTGTAGAACTTATCAATATTATTGTTATTTCTTATCATTTTGGCTTTTGACACATTATTTAGTACTTATAAATTGTATAACTTTATTATACGTAATCGATATATTTGAAGTGATTATGTTGACTACAATTATGTCTAAGTTATGCTAGTTTTACATGTTTTAATAGTTTAGTATTAATTTATGTTAAACTTTTGAACAGATCAGTATGTCCATGGATGAAAATAGAGATAACTTACTCATTGAGAGTAGTACAGAGTCAAGTGACTTGGATGATGATCTAGGATACTTAATTATGATTCAATTAATCATGGAGTATCAACAGTCTTTTATTGACAAGGTGCCTTGTAGAACTTCTATGTTGACGAGAAAGATGTATACTCTTAATTTTTGGTTGACCATGAAGCTATATGTTATGAAAGTTTTCAAATGAATAAACATGTATTTCTAGACTTTTGTGATGTTTTAAAAAATGTGGCGAATTTCAAGGATAGTAAAAAAGTAAGTGTAGAGGAAGCAGTGGCAATGTTCTTGATCATAGTTTGTCATAGCTTGCGGCACAGAATTGTTGCAAAGCATTTTCAACATTCTCTTCATACAGTAAGCAAATGGTTTAGAAGAGTACTTCGGGCTGTTTGTGTGTTGGGCACAACAATCATAAGACCTAGAAATCAAGGGAGTACTCAGACGCATTTTGGAGAATCGAAAATACTTTCCCTATTTTAAGGTAAACTATTACTTATGTTGTTATTGTATTTTAGATAATGAGTTTTTTTAAGTTATAATAGTTAATTTTTGTTTCAATTATAGAATTGCATTGGTGTTATTGATGGCACACATGTTGCTGCTTGGGCTCTTACAACAAAACAAACTGCCTTTCGTGGAAGAAAAGTTTTAGTGACACAAAACGTCATGGCAGTATGCAATTTTGATATATTGTTCACCTTTGTGTATACTGAATGGGAAGGGACAGCAAATGATTCAAGGGTGTTTTTAGATGCCTTGAAACCCGAAAACAATTTTCCGAAACCTCATGGAGGTATATCAACATATTAAAATATTAGTAGTTAAATTAATATTTTATGAACATTTGAATTATCTCATCAAATCATTTGTTTTTCTTTTAACAGATCAATTTTATCTTGTTGATTCTGGTTATTCGAATATGCCTGTATATCTTGCTCCATATTGTGGCCAGAAATACCATTTACGAGATTATCATGGATAAAGTCGACCTAGGGGCAAGTATGAATTATTTAATCATAGACACTCTTCATTACGGAATGTCATTGAAAGGTGTTTTGGAGTATTAAAGGCAAGATTTTCCATTTTAAAATTAATGCCAAATTATCCAATACGAAGACAAAGACAAATTCCTACAACATGTTGCACTATTCATAACTTCATTAGGATGCAATATGCTACCGATAGGCTGTTTGAAGATTATTCTCAAGAAGGTGCAATAATACCAGGAGAACATGGATTAGGACACCAAGAGGGCATTACTATTGATGTTGCTCAGACTGCTCAAATGGCACAAGTTAAAGAAAATATTGCCAATGAAATGCGGGCAAATAGAACTCATTAGTATTATTTTTACATAAAAAAGACTTTGATTAGTAGAGCTAATTTTATGTATTTGATATGATTTGGTTAAGTTTAATTAAATATATTATTTTATTTGGAAATCTATAAAGTTATTTGTAAAGTTGAACAGAATTTTTTTTATTTCTTTTTTTTATTTCTTTATATGTGTGTATGTGTAAATATGATAAAAAATTATTTGAAACCTTAGTTGAAAATTGATAAGAAAGAAGTCGAAAACACATTAGCCAAACATGTTTTCAAAATTTTCATTTCCAGAAATATTCATACCAAACATGTTTTCATTGTTTTCATTTTTTGGAAACAGTTTTCAACTTTACTGTAATACCCGTTAATTTCGGAATATAATTCGCTTGAGAGTATTTTAGAATTTTACAACGTTACTTTAGTTATTTATTTTGGTCATTTTTAATTTTCATATTTAATTTTTCTCTTTGAATATTATTTATGAAAATTGAGTTAAATGACTGGACTGAATATTTGCACCATGTGGGATATATTCTTAGAATGGTGAAATTCATGGAAAAGTGGTTTAAGAATAATCAATTAGTCCATTTATTGTAAATTGACTGGATGTGTTTGGATGTTGGGTTATGGATACCCATGGGTTATTCAATAACCCATTAGAAATATTTAAAATAAAACTTCAATAGTATCCTCTCATAATTCACGATTCTGAAGCAAAGCAAAAGTGAACAGTGGCATTTTCTCTCATTTCTTCATCCTCTTCTCAAATATTTTCCTTAGTCTTCAGAGTTTTGATTATTTGTTCGGTTCAAAAGCTGTCATGTCCCAAAATCTGAGCATGTGACCAGCACGGAAAGTGAATTTCATCTCACCTCCGTAAGCCTATCTTTCTCTTAAGCACAATACTAAACCTTATTTTGGTTATTCTTTTAAATACAATTAATTTAAATTACATAATTTAAGAAAAAAAATAATTTCTCTTCTCACAAAATGATAAGAAATTATGGCTAAACTGAGTTTCCCATACACGTTACAATTATACACATTACGTTGCTGAACAAACCTACCCGATTACAGAGCTTTTCTAGATTTATACATTAGAATAAGTCCTAAACATTATACATTTATCCTAAACAAATGAAAAAGTAATCTTGGCGTGAACGTCATCAGATTAGCAAGTTCTCCATACCTGAAACTGAAGACAGCTTCTACTTGAGAGAATCCTACCACATTCACACACAATATAGCTATATATATATATATATATATATATATATACATACAGATATACATAATTGATCTAACGGTATAATCATCTAAGTTTTGGTGTACAATATATTTATCAAGATACACACATTGAAATCACCTTACAATTATTAACAACACATTTAAGATCAAGCCAAAATCACATTTCAAACAATTCAAACAATTCATACAATTCCAAATCAAGTTCCCAGACATTTTTCGGGTCCCGTCCACAATAAGTGGCCGTTGCCCCACGGACCCTATCGCATCCTCCCTTATTTCACCCATGTCCTCAAAGGGACAAATCTGTAATCCAACCTTATTTCACTATGTCCTTAAAAGGACGAATATCATATTCAACATCACATGACCATAGTGATTTCATTCCACCCTTATTTCATCCCATGGGATCCCATGAACTCCACTTCCATTTCTTTCGAGATCAAACACAATCACATTACACAACCATAGGCATCCATATGCATTCTATTTTAGGAAAAGTTCACAATAGTCTCACATTTGCACATTTCAACGTATAACATAAATGCATTAATTTCATGTCACATATATATATATATATATATATATATATATTTATTTATTTATTTATAGTACACTTTTAATATATACATTAAATAAGCAAACAAGGTAAGGTAGGATCTCTCACCTCAATTCCAAGCTAAAATTTTACACTTCAAATCAGAGAATAAATGCAAGGAACTCATCAAAGGCCTAAAGATCAAGCCAAGCAAGGAGATAACACTTAATTAGAATATAGGCTATCATTCATTTAGCTTTGTTCCGTTTTGAGGTTAAAATCAGTACTAATCTTTAAGAAATTTCTGGGAATAAACTATAGCTCAAAAAAATTATGAAATTTAGTACAAATCCTTATTAGTATGTTAACATACTAGGGTAAAAATTTCAGAATTTAATTCTATCGTTAGACGCTACTAAAGACCTTATTAGTGACTAAAGGTTAGAGCTGTCTAAATTCTGAATAGATACGGTGTTATGCATTTTAGACTTAGCTAATCATGTCCAAACACCGTGAAATTTTTCATATCCTTAGAATCATGTCTTATCTAAGTGCCATAAAATTAAAAAGAGGTCTTTAGCTATTAAAACCAAATTAATTTTCGAACCTGCCCAGATTGGCTCTGTATTGAACAAAGTGTTGTTTTCATGTTTATTTGACCAAGCAAAATAATTTTAATGAACTTGAAACTTTCCAGGTCAGATTGTCACAATAAAAGGAATCTCTTCACAAAATTTCATGAATTTAGGAGTTGATTTAGTCATCCAAAAATACAAAAAAACCATATGCATTTAAAATTGTCATATTATCCTTTTACAGCTCCTTGGTAAATTTTCTTTATTCTCTTTACTTGGTTTAAACTCATATTTCACTTCATCTAGAGCTATAGATTAAGAATATATATTCTTTTGAAATTAAATCAACTCCAGAAAACTTTTCAATATTTTCAGTATAGTCCCTACAATTTACTGTGATGTTCTTTTTCTCTCTCAATCTTGCTTATTTCAGCTTCTTAATTTTGTTTCAATTCAATTCATAGTATATCTAGTTGGTTCTACCCAAAATTGAAGCAAAAAGAGAAGAAATTCTTGGATGAACAGTAAAATCGTAGGTGAACAGTACCACCGATTTTTCAGCATATATTTTTCACTAAAATTCTTAAATAATCCCTCTATTTTCATTATGAAACTAACCAAGATAGGGAAGAGGGATTGAATAGCCTTTGGAGGTCTCAAATACAATAAAACAACAAGAAATTCATAAAAGTGCATCCCCTAAAATAATAAGAGTAAGAGGAGAAAAGAGAGAAAATAGAAATTTTCATTCATACCTGTCAAACAAAAACACAACCATGAGCCTCCCTTTTGATGGCTGAAATGATGAGCAACCGCATGCACAACAACGATGAAGGGAGAAGCCAAGGATGATATGAAGAAGAGAGGAAAGTTGAGGGAAGAGATAAGGAAGAGAAGAAAATAATTGAGGGAAGGAGGGGTCGAAGTCACGGGTAAGTAAATGAAGGCAATCATTTAGTGTACCCTATTCAAAAGTTAGTTTGAGTTTAATTACATGAAGCTACATTGTTTAAAAATAAAATTCACTTGAGTCCTCTTTAACTCTAGATTTTTTTTATTCTCCATAATTTCTTTTTTTTTTTAAAAAAAATATGTAATTAAATTTTCAAATAAATTTTTTTAAATAGTTCTTGTTTATTATCGGGGTATTACAAAAGCCTTGTAAGGATCAAAGGTAAGCTTTAATCTCATTATTTTCCTTAAGTCTAAGTTTATATGGAAGATTAGAGGAGATTTTGTTCTTGAAGATTTCGATGATAATTCTTGAATCTTGGTTGTTTTAGAGGTTATTTTTGAGTTAGGACTGAGTTATGGTCAGTTAAAAGAGACGAGATTCTGGTTTTGAAACAAGGAATCAAAGGATAAAATTTTCTGAGAAATTTTTTTGCAAAACTCGAATTTACTGTAGCAACTAGAAATTTTGGAAAAATTTTTCGAGTTACTGTAGCAGTTACTGTAGTGTCGACAGTCAACGATACTGTAGCAGTCAACGTACTGTAGCGAAACCGTCACTATAGCGAACCGTTACTGTAGCGAACCGTCATTGTAGCAATCAAAAAATATTGCATATTTTCGTGATTTTGTTTCCTTTCTTATGTTTCCTTGTAATATATTTTACTAGGAAATTTTCCTACACAAATTCTAGTGTGGAACAAGGTAAACTTGGACAAATATCAAGGTAAGTGAATAACCTTGCTAAGCTAGTTTGATATTATTAGTCAAAGTACAATATAAGTCTCATTTACAATATTATTTGGATATTAATCAATCAATTTTTCATATGACAGTATATGACAATTGGTATATTTTTTTTACAGAAATTCAAAGGAATAAGAGTATGTATAAATTATTTTATTTCATGGAAATTGTACTATGTGATAAATTCTCACTATTTTATTAATGAGTAAAGATCTACGGGATCTAATACATGAGTTTGAAAGGGTTAAAGTCTCATACTACTCAGTGCATAACTATGAAAATCTATACACAAGTTTGAAAGGGTTAGAGTCTCATACTACTCGGTGTAAATAGATGAAATTATAAATACGAGTTTGAAAGGGTTAGAGTCTCATACTACTCGGTGTAAATAGATGAAATTATAAATACGAGTTTGAAAGGGTTAGAGTCTCATACTACTCAGTGTATATCTATGAAATCTTATTCACGAGTTTGAAAGGGTTAGAGTCTCATACTACTCGATGTATATCTATGAAATCTTATTCACGAGTTTGAAAGGGTTAGAGTCTCATACTACTCGATGTATAAGACAATTAATTATATGAGTAAATGTGGTATTTGTACTTTTGATATTTTATATAGTACAGTTATTTACTTACTGAGTTTTTAAATAAACTCACACTCCCTATGATTATCTTTTCAGATACAGAAAACAAGGAAGAAGAGTATCCGTTTGAAGATTAGAAGCCCCTTGGAATTATTATCTATTTCTGTCTGGTGGGATATCAGTACTTATTCATGTGAATACTAGGAACGCTCTGTACTTTCTATAGGTTTCCTAGGCTTGCGATGAGATAAAAACCTCAGATTATGTATGCCTATATTTGTTTATCATATGAATATAATTCTGTCGTGTGGAATGAATAATAGAGGTTGAATGTAAAACCTCACAGAATATATGTGAATAACTCATGTTTGAGAATTTTATTAAATAAGTAGTTGTGGATATTAAGATTGTCAGGATTTCGAGATACCACTGAGGTTTTTCTTAAAAATAGTATCTTTCACATGTTAAATTTTTGGGATGTGACATTTACAAACCAAACAAGTTTCTTAAAATAATAAAAACTGAAACTGAACATGCATTTCAAGAAAATAAAGACTGAAAATAAAAACAAGAAATATTTTCACAAATCAAACGGGCTTTTAATTTTTCTTAAAAGATCTTTTTGTTAATATTTAAATAAAACAATGAACACTAAACAACGCACTTGAAAAGTTTTCAGACTTATCTCAATGTCTAATCTATTAAACTCTATTTTATTTGGACCTATTAAGAACTTAATAAAAAAAAATGCATTTATTGGTTTGAAATATAAGCAAATCATATTTAAATCTCCATTAAATGCAAAGAAACGCTCTTTGAATCTCCAAAAGGCAAACATACAACAGGATGGTAAAACATTAGACATTGGTGGAGATTTTTCTAATCCTGATTCACGTGTAGTCTAGTTCTAGAAGATCTCTTGGAAACATTAGTTGAAAACCTGATGGTAAAACTGAACTAGAAATTCAATATGAGATAATGATGACGATGGTTGCATTATAAGAATTTCATGGCTGATTGCATTTCGTTTATGTTACTGTGTTCTGTTCTGTTTTGTTTAGGTTAGGATGAGTGTTTTGTTTAGTTTATGTTCAAGTCTTTAATTATGCAATCACCCCCAGTGGTAATTAGGCTGTAATTATTGTAGATTAGTGTTAAAATAATTAATTAGATAATTAGAAACAAGACTTAACAAGAAAATACGACCTAGGACGATCACTATACTACAAGTTGCTAGAAATTTAATTGGGCGATTCGGTAGTTGTAGTAGCGTGAACCAACTAGGTCAATCCATAATAAATAATGGGATGAGAATCTTAGTGCAATCCAATCCAACAAGGGTTGTAAGCTAAGTTTTTATGAGCCATTTTTTTTCAAAAATATATTTTTAATTACATTAAATAATATAAACTAAGAAACGAAACTTCAAAAAATTAGACTATAAAGTTCAATTTGATATAAACTTCTAAAAAAAGTAAATTATACATGAAAATGTTCAATTTTTCTTTTTTAAAACTATATTTTTAATTACTTTGAATGATAAAAATTAGATAGTAAGACTATAAAATTTCAAATCATTAAATTAAACTTCTAAAAAAGTAGACTATAACTTTAAAAAAAATAAATAAAGAACATTTAAAAAGCTCAATAAAACTAGCTCACTCAGTCCATTTAAGATTCAAGAGTTCTGATAAGTTTGGCTAAAAGCTTTTATTTGGAATAAGCTAATTATCCAAAGCATATTCAACCGTTGTAATAATATTAATTGTTTGCATATGAAAATATTAACTCGGGAAATTTTTATTCTTTACTTTTAATAAAGTCCAAAGGAATTAATTTTTATTTTGTTAAACAAAAAGCGTAAGTCTATGGAGAATTTGATATTGATTTTTTTATCATTAATTTATCTTAATATTTGTGTAAAATATTTTTAATTATTATACACTTAAATATTAATATAATATAATAAAAAAATACTTAGCTCTCTTTAAATGTGGAACTTTTTATAGGCATTTTTTTAAAAAATAAATATCCCAAAAAAAACTCAAAAACTTGTGGGGCCATTGAAATGTGGAAGTGTCAAAATCAAAAGGTTGGAATAGGTCGTACGCCGTTTTCTACTGAAACAAGGAGGTTGAGCTGTCTATTAAGCGATAGACGACACTGAAACCATGGCCCACTTTTAGGTCATGGCGTGACTGGGTGTCTCCACCGCAAAACGACACCTCCTACAATTCAGGATCAAGTCTTTGTAGTTCATACTTCACAGGCACATCATCATTTATTTAATTAATTAGTTGAACATATTATGTGTTTCCTAGTTATTTATATTTTGTTGTGTTTGACTTAATAAATTAGTTAAAAATTAAAAAATTAAATTTTAGTTAAAAATTTAAAAATTAATTTTTAATTAAAAATTGTTAAGTTAGTTCATTGAATTAGAAGTGTTTAGTAAAAATAATTATTAAACTTGTCAATAAATATAAAATGACATAAGGAACATATATTTTATAATTTAAAATGATAGAAAATAAATATTTTTTTTGTTTTTATTAAATTAATATATATAAAAAATTATTTATATATATATATATATATATATATATATATATATATATATATATATATATATATATATATATATATATATATATAATGAGGAATCAAGAGATTGACAATGAGGAGACGACGGTAAGAAGACGACAGATGACGTAGTGGGATAAGGGTAGAATATGATAAGGATATAATGAGTATTTTTATAAAATAATAAAAATAAAAAATATAAAAACTATAAGATATAAGTAGCATTTCAGAGTAAACTATAAACTAATGCAATAAACTTGTTTATCAAATATTTTTTACAAATTTATAAACTAGTCAAATAAATTATACATTAATCAAATAAGCTATAAATTGGTCTATTTGTATTGTCAAACACAACCTTTGTCATTACCATCTCTCACTCCCTCTCGTATTTAGGTAGCAATATAAATTAGATGATTCAGGTCAAAACGTTAAAGAGATATACTTTTTATTTTATCTTAGACTTTTCTTTTATTCTATAAACAATTCCTATGTTAAATTCATTTGTTGTCTTCTATAGCATCTTCTACGTAGAGTTGTTAAATTGGGCTAAATTTATTAGGTGGGGCTGGCTATATAAATAGAATGAGACAGATTAAAAAATTAGTGAATCATATTTAATAAAAACTTTTAGCTTAGTCTATTTAGGCTTATAAAATTGAGGTGGACTGGCCCCGTAAGCCTTTTTTTTAATAAATATTTTTTTAATAAAAAATATTAGTATTTTAGGTTTGTAATTTTTTTTTTGTTACTTAGGTCATGAGTTGTCAAGATAGTTCAAATAAAATAAATTGGCTTATAAAGTAATGTATATGATCAAATCTAATATCCTAATTTAAAAAAGAGGCTTCTAAAATTAAAAATAAAATATCATAAAAGCTATAAAAAAATTTTTCCTGTTTTAAATCTTTGACACTATCCTATGTTTCTTTTTTATTGAGTTTCATTTAACAAAAATGTCATGTATAATATGTTTTTATTTTGTTATGCATTATATTTAAATTTATAATACACACGCGTGCACACACACACACACACATATATATATATATTATAATAAAAGAAAATTATTTTTTAAATAAAAAATATGGGTTGGGCCAGGCTAGGCTGGGCCATAATTTTCAGTTCAATTATAAATTTAAGTCTGATCTAGTCCAATTCAAATTTTATTGGAAGCCATGAGTTTAGACTGGCTCGGCTTAATCCCAGCCCATTGACACTTAATGGTTTTTTAGAGATGAAACCAATAATTTATTGGTTAACTAATTAACTTACACATTTTTAATACACTAAATAATGTCGGAAACTAACATTCATTAAAAAATATATCAGTCATATGAATATACACATGTGCGTTACGCGTTCAGACATTTCAGAATAATATGATCATTTCAACACAACAAAATCTCCAGTAGAAATCAAAATATATAAATATTTTTTTCTCCGTCCACAGTCTCTATCACTCTGTGGGGGAAAATGTTGGAGAAGAAGTAATCTACTAATCTACACAATCCAATCTAAATCTAAGGTCATATTCAAAGAAGATTGGATATCTTTGTCTCTTTTTAATACACCGAACTCCAATTTGTGTACTTTTCTTTCACTCCATCCACATATGGTACTCATTCAATTCTAATACTGGTAACAACCTTTGTAACAAACAAATAATAATAATAATAATAATAATAGCATATGCCGTATCAATTCAATGTTTTCTAGTTTTAAATATTACATCTAGCTCCCTTTTAATTTATTGGTACTCATTCAATTCTAATACTAGTAACAACCTTTGTAACAAATAATAATAATAATAATAATAATAATAATAGGATATGCCTTATCAATTCAATATTTTCTAGTTTTAAATATTACATCTAGCTCCCTTTTAATTTATTTCTTATCATTGAAATTAATTTTTTTTTTCACAATGTGTTTCTTTTAGTAATAAAATGAAAAAAGTACTTTTATATCCTTAAATTTTGATTCATGTTTTAATTATAACTTACAACTTTATTTCATATTAATTATAATCAATCTGTTTTCAATTAATTTCGATTATACACTGAGCCAAATACCATTAAAATATTTAATGGTAGGCGTTGACATTGTATCTCATATTCACAAGGTCATTTTGGTCACTTTAAGTATCTGATGTGGCACATTTAGGGTAATGATTTGGTACTAACTTAAGCAAGATGAGATACCACATCAACATCTATCGTCAAGCATTTAGACACATATAGGCTATAATTGACACAAAATAAAATTCCAGGTTATAATTGAAACATGGGTCAAAGTTTAGTGGTATAAATAGTACTTTGCCAATATAAAATTAAAGTGTTGATTCGGTCCCTTAAAATATTAAAATTGTCTCAATTTAGTCTTTAAAAAATCAAATATCTCATCAATTTAGTCTCTAAAAGACTGCAATTATTTCAATTTAACCTTTTTTTGTTATTAAATCATCAAATTTACCTTTGCTAAATTCCAATAAATTTATTGTCCAAATTCACTTTGATAAATAGAGAGACAAAATTAAGACAAACACAATCTTTTAAGAACTAAATTGAAACACTTGATCTATCAAGAACCAAATTAAAAAAAAATTATAGTATTTTGAGGACCAAATTAATAATTTACTTTCTAAACAATGTTTATTGTCATATTAAAAGTTAAGCCAGTATTTTATATTAGATGTTAACATTAATTTAATTACTCTTATTGCCATGTTAAAAATAAAATTGCAATCTCAAATTATCTAGAAAATTAATTGACCTCGGTAGAAAACAAATTAGAGAGAAAGTTTTTCTAACATATATCAAAATGTTAAAATAGGTGATTGTAATAATTGAAACTAAAGAGGTCCTAATTGTAATTTAACCAAATCTCCTGGGATTAAAAAAATATGCCCTAAATAATAATATTTGAAAAGTTAAAAGGTTAAGTTTGTTCAGACCTAATGTGAATAAAAATAAAAGGTTTTAATTTTATAATATATACGCCGATCTTAGATGGTACAAATGTGGAATTGTGGACCTCTTCAAATATCCTTTTTGCACCTACTTTGTAATATTATATGAAGTTGGGCATTAGCGTAAAATTAAAGTCAAATATATTATATAGTATGATGTTAGTTTTGTTAGAATGTTAAAACATTATTTCAATTTTTAAGAATTACTTATTCTAATCAAATTTATTAAAATTATAAAAACTATTTTATATTTGTTATATACATATTTACTTATTTTAATTCTATAATATCCAATCTCATACTACTTAAGTTATAAGTTCAGTCGTAAACAAAGGGGACAAGAAATGTAACCAAAGAAAAGGATCCAAAAGAGCAAGATTGCTTAGTTTGGAAAATTAGGAGTCCCCCAAAGATTTTGGTGAGAAATTGATGTATGCCTTTAAAACAAATATTGTATCTTAGATATGTTTACTCACTCTCCTATAATTTGACTTTTGGACTATCTATTGGCCTAGACATTAAAATATGGGTGAGGTGTCCTACTTAAATAGTAGAGTTTTGGGCAGCCTAACACTGTCTGATCATGTCCGAGTGCCTTATGGCACTTGACAAAATAGTGTTATATTGCTCGATATTCTTTTGTCCAAACAGGGGATTCGACTGCCTTCCAAATTACTAAGAACAATGAAGCTAATTCTAATTAAGAGACCACTCTATTAATTTAAAATAATAATAATAATAATAATAATAATTATTATTATTATTATTATTATTATTATTATACTTCATTTTTTTTAGTAAATTACTAATTTGGTTTCCAAAAAATTACAAATGTCCCAAGTTAATCCTGAGGGTCAAGTATTTCATATTAATTCTTGAAAAATTGTATTTATTTTAGTTGGTCTCTCTTTTTTGTCAAAATGACTTATAGTAACAAAAATTTTGAGATTTAGCAATGATAAATTTATAATTTAACATTAAAACGAACTAAATATAGACAAATGTAATTTTTTATGGACTAGATTGAGACACTTAATTTTTTAAAGATTAAATTAAAAAAACTGTAATATTTTACCAACAAAATTAGTAATTTACTCTTTTTTCTTGTGATAGAAATTTGTAATATTTTTCATGATAATAAGAGAATGCAGATAAGATTTATAAAAAGAGAAATGAGAAAATTAAAAGAAGTAAATAGGACATGATTGCACGTGCGCGAAGAGGAAGGTCTCTGGAATGAGGACGAAGCAACTTATGATTATGTGTCTATATATATGTATATATAATTATATATACACACACAAAGATATCGCCGCAAACACAAACTCTATCTCAAATTCACAAACCCAAACATTGATTCATTCATTCATTTCCAGTTCTCTCATCTCTCAATGGAAGAAGACACGTGGCAGTTCACGCGCTCAAAGCTCCGAGTGGTGGTGTTCATGGTGATGCTGACTCTGTTTTCTGTGACCGCAAAACAGGGTGTCTCTTCGCCTCTGAACAGCGAAGGTACATCACGAAACAGAGTCTCTCTCTGTGTTTCTGAGACATATTTTGTTAGGTTTGTGAGATTTCTGAAGTGGGTTTGGTTTTATTTGATCGGAGAAACAATCGCAAAGTGCAGGTTTGGCGTTGTTGATGTTCAGAGACAGAGTTGTGAGTGATCCATTTGGTGCTTTGTCGAATTGGAATGACGATGATGGAGTCGTTGATCCGTGTTCGTGGTTCGGTGTTGAGTGTTGCAATGGCCAAATCGTCACCTTGTGAGTATATAATTTATAAGTTGTGTGTTTGAAAGGATGAAGGTAATCTTTTGGGGGATGCTCTGTTTCTGTTTCTCTGTTTTTGCTTTTGATTTTCTCACCATCCAAACAATTGGGGATCACATTAGGGTAGAGTTAATGCTTGTTTCCTTATCAAAGTCTTTGATTGTTAGCTCAATCCAACAACACATATAGTTAAAAGGAAAAAGAGAAAAAAAAAAAATATATATATATATATCATGTCTCATGAATGTGGAATTCTTTTTGTTTATTTTGAGGCATCAAGTTTTGATTTTAAAATCCAGTTAACTACAAATGTAAAATTCTCCCAATATTTATTTTTTCAATTCACAATACTCCAAGGTAATATCTTATCTAAAGGAAATAAGTATCAAGTGTGGTTCACTCCTGGTATTTGATTCAACAATGCAATTTAAATTACAGTGAGTGTTAGAAAAAAAATGATTTGATATTTGTATTTCTTTAAAAAGACATTGATTTTGAATCTTATGAATAGAGAAAATTAGTGATAAGAGAAATTTACATCTTTATATTTTATCACAACTTGAATTAAATTAATTAAAATTTAGTGAATTTTCAAATATTAGTAGTTTAAAATGAAAAAAAAAAAAGCAAGGGAAAGAATCAAAACATAGGAAAGAAGGTAACAAGAAGTCAACTAAAAGGGAAAGTAATCAAAATCAAAATAATGTAAAATAAATTTGCATTTAAATGGATTTTGACCTATTAATACTGCTGATTAGTTCAAGTGATTTTCTCTTTAAATAAAGTTTTAAATTTGAGTTTTAAAAATAAAAAAATTAACAAAATTTATATCTTTGTATATAATTTGACTTGTTTTAAATCAAATCATAATAAATCTCTGAACAATTATTGTTCAAACCAAAAGAAATAGATTTTGACTTGGTTTGCCTTTAGCCACCTTTTGGTCTCATTCAGCCGGCTATGGCCGTGTGGCACGTGAATCCCTCGTGCCACTTTCGTTAACTTGAAATATATACTATTACTTTAACATAAAAAAGCCAACTATCAACTTGGTCTTCAATATAAATCTTATTTTATTTTATTTTATTTTTAATATTACCAAAAAAGAAGGATAAAACTTTTCGGATAAACTTCTTGGTGGTGATAAAGAGAAGGAAACATTTGGGAGATATTTGTAAGTTAAATGACCAACTTGAAACAAAAGAAAATTAAGAGACCAAAGTAAAATCTAAAGGACCAAAGTGAACCTTAAAAAAAATTAAGGGATCAAATTGAAACAAAATAAAATTAAAGGACCAAAGCAGAACCTAAAGTAAAGATAAGGGGATGAAAATGAAACTTGAGAAAAATTTAAGAGACTAAAATGATAATTTAGACGTCTACTTGTCAATTTTTTTCAATTTTTTATTTTTTGACTATTTCCGTTTTCCGGCCGCTTTCGTTTTTCAAATAAATTTGTAGAAAAATATAATCTATTTAAGCTAAGTCAAACAACGTATTTATTTTTGTTCTTTATATTTGTTCTCATGCTATAATGATATTATAAGTTTCCCATATTTTTCAAAACTAGACTTGGTGTTTGCTTCTTTTTAGCCTCCAATTAGAAGTTTAATTAGCTTTTTTTTTTTGGTCCAATGAGAAAAGGATTTGCCTGAATTAAAAAATATTGAATTTGCAGGAATTTAAAAGACCTTGGTCTCCAAGGAACTATAGCACCTGAAATTGGGAAGCTCAGTCACATAAAATCCATGTAAGACACAAATTCTAAAGAAATTAATCAATACAAATTCTTCAAAACACATGCATTCACAATTTTATTTTTTTTTATGTGCAGAATTTTACGCAATAATTCTTTGTCCGGAGAAATTCCTAAGGAAATTCTACAATTAACGAAACTTGAAGTTCTTGATTTGGGATATAACAACTTTAGTGGATCATTTCCATCTAACGTTGATACCAATTTATCCTTCATTACCCTGTAAGTATATATTTTGGTCCTTTAAGATAGGTTATTTCTCAATTTCATCTCATACAAAATGTCTTTTCAATTTGGTCTCTTGTAAAATTATCTTTTCAAATTGTTTCTTCGCATATAAATATTTTTTAATTTGATCCCTCACAAATAAATGTTATCAGTAATGTACTAATGTTCTTTTGCCAATATGTTATTAATGAAATTTAAAAAATGAGTAAATGGTTTTAATCCTGAAAGATTATAGTTTTCTTAATTTTGTCTTTAAAAAATCAAGTATTTCAATTTAGTCCTTCAAAAATTATATTTATCTAAATTTAATCCTTTTTGTTATTAAATTATAAAATTTACGAATACTAAATTTTAAACTTTGTGTTGCTAAAAAAATTACTTTAACAAATAAAGGGACCAAGTTGAGAAAAATATAATTTTTTTAAAAAGACTAAATTGAGATGTTTGATCTTGTAGGGACTAAATTGAAAAATTATAATATTTTGAGAACCAAATCATCAATTTACTTTTAACAAATTTGATGTTGTGTAACATATTTTTTGTTCGGTTATTACTTAGTTATTATTATATAATATGTAAATTGACACATAGTTTTATTAATAGCAAATTAACATAAAAACATTCTCGATAACAATTTTATTTGTGAAGGACCAAAATTAGAAGGCAATTCTATAACGAACTAATTTGAAAAATGTCCTGTGTATGAGGAATCAAAATCAAAAGACAATTATGTGAGAGACCAAAATGAAAAATGTTCTATCTGTTAACGACCGAAATGAGATTTTAGTCTCTACATATCCTTTTATTTCATACCAAAACTCCTATATAAATTGTCATGTACTTCATTTTTATGAGCTTCTGTTGTTAAATTTTGTAATGCAGTTTACTGGATAACAATGAGTATCTTACAACCCTAACCTCAGGAGTGTATAAATTCAAGATGATCTCTGAAAATCATGCAAATGAAGAACTACTAACTGTATCTTCCACTAATGCAGCATGTTTAAGCAAATCTAGTTTCTGGTAAGTCATTTATCATAAACCTAGAAATAATAACATTAGGATAGGGAAGGTGAGGAGACAAGATGAAAAATAGAGAATTTGGTATTCTAGGGAGTCTAATTGGGATGAACGCGGATTCTCTATTTGACCACGTAAGTCATCCGATCATATTCTCATACGGTGAAACTCAAATGAGTCTTACCTGCCAAAATTGATCGAACGATTCTACTTGGCCAAACAAAAAATTTAAGTTCAATTGGAATAGGAAGAGAGGAGTGGGACCCACATAAGATCGCATAAACATTTTCCACTCTTTCCTTCTATCTCACTTGTATCGAATTTGTATTCTTTTTGTATTATGAAGAGTTCATAAAAAAAGTTGATGAGATCAATCTTTTGGGAAGTTAAACTTTTAAATTATTAAATTACTTTGAGATCCATGTTTATTGTAATAAAAATTATTTTACACAAATTTTAAGATAATCTAACGTAAAAGAGCTCGACCTTTCAAGATCGAACTCTCTAATTCAATCTCTTAGGAAGTTAAATTTATAAATTATTAAATCACTTTGAGATCTCTGCATATAGTAATAAAAAATAATTTGCACATATCTCAAAGTGATTTAATAATAAGAAAGCTTGACCTCTTGGATGATTTAGCTCAACCTTATGTTTGTACCTCTTGTTTGCGAAATCTATAAAAGATGAACACCAACATGAGCTTTTATGATACATTTTAAAAACAGATTTTTCAAGTGCATCCATTTCAATACTTTGATTTTATCAAGAATTTTCTGTCAATACTTGATAACGTTGTTCAGTATTGCCTACTTTTTAATTGTAGGTACAGGAGGCAACTTCTTCAAGCAAAAAATGCTGAAGAAGAGACAGTTTCACCATCACCATCACCATCACCTTTTTCATTACCACCAGATTCAGAGCCATTCTCACCCTCCGAACCTCCATCAAATTCTCCATCTGCATCATCTCCAATATCATTCCCACCATCACCATCTCCCTCCACCATTTTCCTCCCTCCTTCACCTTCACCTTCACCTTCTCCTATGACAGCACCATTTCCAGCAGATCCACCTTCTGTTGTGTCCACACCACCACAACAGTCCAATGGGGCTTCATCTCCTTCTCCTACTCCATTTTCAAACCAAGATAATTCTAAGAGAAAGCATCAATCTGTGGTTCTTTGGTCCACAGTTGGAGGCTTCTCCTTTCTGGTTTTGGTGTCAGCCATTGCTTTTGCTTGCTGCAGAAACAGTAAGGTTGTTACTGTAAAACCCTGGCCCATAGGGTTGAGCGGCCAGCTCCAAAAGGCTTTTGTAAAAGGTAATCTCTTGTCACTTGGAGGTCTTTCTGTTATTGATTACATTTTTTAACAGTAAATTATTGATTTAGTCCTTAAATATTATAATTATTTTTAATTTAGTTTTTGAAAGATGAAGTATTCGAAAGATTTTATTTGTTTTAATTTAGTCATTTTTATTTCTATAGCTCAAAATTTTTGTTATAGTAATTTAAAGTTTAAACAACCACAATTTTTTATAGACTAAATTGAGACATTTGATCTTTTAAAGATTAAATTGAGACATCTATAATCTTTTAAGGATTAAATCGATAATTTACTCTTTTTTTAACTTATAATAAACTCGGCAACATAATTCAAAGTTCAAACCCGAATATGCATAGTATGAATAAATACTCTTACGAACTGTCAGTTAACTATTTAACTAGTTTTATTATAATGTCTAACTTATCCTTTACGTGAAATTCTTTTTGGCTTAAAGCATAGACAAAATACAAATTTATCATACCTATGCTTAAACAATATCTAACTAGAACAATAGGTGACAAAAATCAAACTGTAAGTACTGTAGGCTACTGTTTTGACCATAGTTCACACTTCAAGTCTAAAAGGCTTTTGTGTGAGGAATGTGTTGGAAGGAACTACAAGCACTATGGATTATTGTTTTGTCCATGCTTCACACTTTTAATCTAAATGGCTTTTTTGTGAGGAATATGTTAGAAGTTATAATAAGAAAAGACTTAGGTAAGCATCTTTAGATTTTACTATTAGGTTCCCAATCAAAACATAGCATGTGGAGCAATTTTTTTCAAAACATCTTATATTGTAATGCCATGCTGTAAATAACTTCAACTTGTTATTCTTTTATTAGAGAACTTGATAGCTCTCTTTTTTAACAAGAGTAAATTACTGATTTATTTCTTGAAAGATTATAATTTTTCAATTTAGTTCTTGAATATTGCATTTGCTTCAATTTGGTCATTTTGTTGCTAAATCACAACATTTGTCATTGCTAAAAGTTATTTTGACAAATAGTGGGATCAAATTGAAGCAAATACAATTTCTCAAGGACTAAATTGAGGCATGTAATCTTTTGGGGACCAAAATGGTAATTTACTCTTATAATTGAGACAAGCAAACTTATTAAGCAAATGTGATTCAGGTGTGCCAAGTCTGAGAAGATCAGAACTTGAAGCAGCATGTGAAGATTTCAGCAACATCATTGGATCTCTCCCTGACAGTACTATTTACAAGGGAACTCTCTCAAGTGGAGTTGAGATAGCTGTAGTATCCACTTCAGTGACCTCATCTCAGAACTGGTCAAAACTTATGGAAGCTCAGTTTAGAAAGAAGGTATAAAATCTAGACATGTATTAATATTCTTCTTGATTCTTAAAGGTTCATAATCTTTCTTCTTTCTCATGTTTTCAGTTAGAGACATTGTCCAGATTGAACCACAAGAACTTTGTGAATCTTATTGGGTATTGTGAAGAGAAGAAGCCATTCACAAGAATGATGGTCTTTGAGTATGCTCCAAATGGAACCCTCTTTGAGCATCTACACAGTAAGTACCATTATTTTCAAACTTGCCATATTCAGAGGGCATTTACTTTATAAAATATCAGAAACCTAACATGAAGGCTACTTACATTTACAAAAGATAAGCAAACCAAAGAGTAAATTATTGATTTTGTTACTCAAAAATTACAATTCTCTCAATTTGATCTTTAAAAGATCAAGTATCTAGTCCTTAAAAAATGACATTTATCTCAATTTGATCTTTTTTCATAGCTAAATTGCAAAATTTACTGTTGCTAAATATCAAATTTTTCATTACCAAAAATCATTTTGACAATTAGAGGGACTTACGAGACCAAAACAACCTTTCAAAGATTACTTTGAGACATTTGATCTTTTAAATACTACATTGAATTAAATGTAATCTTATGAGCACCAAATCAATATTTTACTCAAAAAAAAAATGTTAGTCATCAACTTCTTAACTTACTGAAACACTAGAGATTCTTTTACCAAGGAAAGGCGAGGGAAATGAATCAAACTAAAATTGTAAAAATCAATAAAATCATTGGTGGGCATTCGTCAAAGTAACTTAAAGAGTAAATGATTAATTTAGTCCCCAAAAGATTACATTTATTTCAATTTAGTTTTTAAAAGATCAAGTGTCTCAATTTAATCGTCTTTGAAAGATTGTGTCTGTTTCAATTTGGTTCTTTTTTGTCAAAATGACTTTTGACCAAAAATAAATAAATAAATAAATAAATTTGAGATTTAACAACAATAAATTATGTGATTTAGCAAGGAAAAGAAACAATTGAGACAAATGCAATCTTTTAAGGACTTAATTGAGAAAAATGTAATATTTTAGTAACTAAATCAGTAACTTTCCCTAACTTAAACTCTTTGATTAGTTCGTTCACATCTGCATTATGTATCCTCTGCAGTTAGAGAAGCAGAGCAACTTGACTGGGGAATGAGAGTGAGAATAGCTATGGGAATAGCCTACTGTCTAGAGTATATGCACCAGCTCAAACCACCCATTGCTCACAGAAACTTACAATCTTCCTCTATATGCCTCACTGAAGATTATGCTGCTAAAATATCAGATCTCACTTTCTGGACTGACACAGCTAAAAAGGGTTCTTCTGCAGCCACAGATCTCTTGGAAAATCCAGCAGCATATCCAAAGGGCAATGTTTATAGCTTTGGGATGATGATATTTGAACTGATAACAGGAAGGATTCCCTATGCTGTTGATAATGGCATTCTTTCAGATTGGGCTGCTGAATATCTGAGATGGGGGAAGAAGAACTTCAGAGATGTGGTGGATCCAAGTTTAAGCTCTTTGAAAGAAGAAGAGATTGAGAAATGGTTCAAAGTGATAAAGGAGTGTGTGAATTCAGACCCAGAGAGAAGGCCAAGCATGAGTGAGGTTACTGCTAGGTTGAAGGAAATTACTGATATGGGGCCAGATGGAGCCACACCACAAGCTTCCCCTCTCTGGTGGGCAGAGCTTGAGATTATGTCTGGGAATTCAAGCTGAGACATAGATCAATGACAATAATATGAGCATTTATTCAGATATGGCAAAAATACCATTTTCGTCACTAAACTTTAACCCAAGTTTCAATTTCATTCCAAAACTTTATTTTGTGTCAATAGTGTCCTGCAGCTTACCAATTATTTTCAATTTTATCTTTGAGCCCAACAATATTTGAATTGTTAATGGCAGACACAGATGTAGCCACCTCTATTAAACAAGTCAATACCAACTCGTCCAATTGAGCACATCACATGCTAAATATTCTCTTGAAATGACAAAAGTGTCCTTTATTATTCAAGAAAACTGAAAGGTCAAAGTAAATAATGGAGGCAGATTTTATCATTTCAAGAAAATATTTAATGTGGAACAAGCCTAGATAGATGAGTTAACACTGACATGTGCAATAGAAATAACCACTTCAGCGTATGCCGTTAACAACTTAGACGACATTAGGCTCAAGAGCAAAATTGAAATTATTTGAGAATATATGGAACAAAATTGACATAAAATAAAATTTTGAAGTCAAAATTTAAGAATGAAAATGGTACTTCTGCCTTTTTCTTTTTCTTTTTTTTATTTTGGGTATATTTGCATTTGTGTTTATAGATTCTTTTGTATAGGCTAACAAGACTAACATGGAAAGAAGAGACAGCTTGTCTCATTGTGAGGGTTTGATTTTCGTAAATACTTGAGAAATGTTGTGTACTTCTTTGATTCTCTTTTATTTTCACTTGGTTTTCTCAAAGGAAGTATTTTTAAGGACACGGGGTTGGTCTATTCCACTATTTCTTTGGAAATGGATTGTCTTCTTTTCTAACGGGAAAAGCGTTCATTTTCGCGATCTAGACTGTCATTTTCCTTCATTTCATGATGGATGATTCAGATTTTTTGCCTGATTTTTTTAATAATGTCCTTCCTGTACCATCCGACTTGAAATGAAAGAAAACAAACAGCCCACATCGTGAAATGGACTCTCCTTTCCTTACCAAAAAACAAGACAATCCATTTCCCATTTCTGCTTATGAAAATGAAGACAATAGACATGTTCAAGACATCTATAAATGTGTCCTTTACCTAACTTAAATGTGAAACTTCAATGCCCTTTTGTCACTTCCCTTACCTCCAATTCAGGAAGTCTTGAGAAAATGATGTATATAGGATTACAGAGCAAAATTTAAACACAACGCATTGTCACATTGCAGTACAATAGAGCAAGAATAACAGAAAATGAATAGACGATGCTATAATGATTGGAATGTTTAGCTTATACTCACTTGGGAAAGCAGCATTCTCTCCTTTCCACTGGTTCTTGTTGATGGATATATGATTATAAATGGCTATTTCAAGGCCTTTTTTTTCTATTTTTGTTTTGATCTGAAGGAAATTAATCTGAGGACATTTCATCACTTTTCTCTTCTGCAAAATCTGAGAGATAAGCTATTAGCTACCAAAATAAAGTAAAAATCATGGGAAAAATGATATATGAATCTGCTTATAAATATCACTGTACAAGAGGGTGTAATTGGTGAGACAATGGCTCACAAGAATCCAAATCAATGGAGTTTCCACTAAGAAAATCTTCTGATTTTCACGAAAATCATCTTCCTCCTATTTGATCGAATAAAGGCATCACTTTAGTCTCTCCCATCCATCCATTCCTCATGCCATTCAAGTATTTCTTATTGGGTTTGCTTTTCTTTGAACAAATCCACACTCTATGTCCACCCCTTTTCTAACCAAGTTATGAAATCTCTGAGGTGAAATTTTGGCATTTTTTCAACCCTTGATAGCTTCACATTTCTAGATTTCTGACAAGCATAGCTTGATTAGAAACTCAATTTTCGTGTCCGACTATACAGATTAAGAGTATCAGTGTGGTTTGGGTCTAAGCAAAGAGCAGCTTGACAGTCTTGAAGAGCCAACGATAGGTCCCCCATTGACTCGTAAAATGCTGCTCGGAGATGAAGCATTTGCAGGTCAGGCTTGAAGTTTATGGCCTTGGTGAGTTCCTCCACAGCTTCAGTTTCTTTTTGTTCATCCATCATCACTGCTCATAAGGGACACTGCATGTAAGTAGAATCCCTGGTTTCACAGGTGATGTCTGTATATTTAGATTGAACATTAAATAACCTTTTAAGTAGAGGTTATGTGTGTTTATTTATGAGTAAATTACTAACTTAGTACCCAAAAGATTACAATTGTCTCAATTTAATCCTTAAAAGATCAAGCGTCTCAATTAAGTCCTTGAAAAATTGTGTTTATGTCAATTTCGTCCCTTTTTTTGTCACAGTGGCTTTTAGCGACAAAAATATTGAGATTTAGCAACAGTAGATTTTGTAATTAATAGCAAAAAAGACCCAATTGAGCCAAATACAATTTTTTAGGAATTAAATTAAAACACCTGATCCTTCAAGGACCAAATTGAGAAATTTGTAATCTTTCAAGTACTAAATCAATAATTTACTCTTCATTTATTTATTATTATGTTTCCTCTTGCAGCAACACACGCACTTCTGTTCTGATCTTTTGTAATAGAGGGACATGGAGGATAAAATTTCTTATAATTGCATTTACCATCCTATTTCTCTTTTTCTATATATATATATATATATATACATACACATATACATACCCAGCTGACTACATAATGAACTATTTACTAAAACAAAATTACCTAAAACTTGACATAATAAGCCGAAGCATAATAAAGAAAATGGTGTCAATGGAGAAGAAAATAATAATAACAACCAAGAAAATGGTGATACTTTTTAGAATCTGGATACAGAAAGTTACCACCAAACAAGTAATTACTTTTTCAATTTTTACTCCCTTATGTGGAGTCAAGCAATTTAATTACTTTGGCTATTCAATAAATTTCAATGCAGAATGCCTGTCTGGCAGGGCTGCAGTACCTAAAAAAATTTTTTTAAGGGTAAAAAAGTACTTATTATATTGTAAATGTGCTTAGCCAAACCCAAAAAGCAAAAAAAAAAAAAAAACTTTTAAATGGCAGCAAGATCTTTTCTACTATGAGAGAGAAGCAAGAAAATAGAAAATATGTGGTAAATCCAAAAAATAATATATAGCTAAAAGTGCTTGGTGGATTTTGCCAATTGCTAAACTGTTTCTTTGTCATAACCTTTTCCCAATAAAAAGATTTTTAAGGACAAATTTTGTAGAATGGTTAAATAGGCCCTGAAAACTACTTTGGATAAAGGCTTAAGCACAAAACAGAGGAAAAATGTACACAACAATTATTAAATTGCATTAAAGCTTTAACAAACTTCCTTGTAAGTGTGCCAAAACTTCCTTTCATGATAAATCTATTCAGGGAACGATGAATCCTCACCATTAAACTAAATACACAACCCAAAAAAAAAAAATTAGAGCCAAGCATGAAGCATCATTATTATGAATGGACAATCATAAATTTCCACTGAGAATCATTTTCTAGACGTCGTAAAACTGTAACGAATCTCATGGAACAAGGGAAGTAGAATGACCATGACACCGTTGATAAAATAACTGTCCTTTCATATTTCTGATTCAGTGAACATATAATTTAGTTCCACCAAAGAAACCTAAAACTATGTGCTTATGCAAATCTGATATAATTATCGACATTCTGTCTCAAATTCAAATTAAATGGCACCTGAAGAAGAGTGAAGGACTGGGATGTACCTGCAGCCCTGTATCTGTAGGGATATGTCCTTAAAGGATCCAGTTGTGTTGCTATGTCAAGATCAGTCTTTGCCATCTCACGGTCACTGTATTCCGATCGTTTCTCATATGCTGAGGCATTGTTCTCTGCCTTCTCAATTAGCTTAGTCATTTCATCATATGCAGATTTACGTTGATTTTTCTGATGATAAACACGTGCCAGACCTTGATGAGCTCTTGTGTGTCTAATTGCAAGAGCGTTCGTGTAGCACTCTTTTGCGAGGTCTAGTTTACCACAATCGACATAAATACTCCCCAAGTTATTCAATGCCTGCAAAATATTACAGCACATAATCAGATTACAGCAGAAGACTGGTTTGGTGAGTACTGAAGACAGGAGAGAGCCGGAGGTCACTGACTTGTCCTTTGCGAAGCCCGTCTGAAGGACATTTAAGAGCCTCTTCCAGAAGTTGGATGACATAAGAAGAAGATTTGAGATCAAGGTTTGCATCTGCTAACATATATGCTTTTAGAAAAAAGGCTTCAAATGATCTCTGAATTGAAATGGACCTATCAGCGAGAGCCAGTGCTTCTTCACGATAGCCAGTGTCATAGAGAATCCATCCTTCATAAATAAGTCTTTCTTGCAAAGAGCTAGAGTGGTTTCTCGCCAACCGAAGACTGCGCATTGCAGCCTTTTGACAGTTTAACCTTGAAATTTCAAAGATGTGAGAAATTCTCATTCAAATTGTATTCAGTAATTAAACACTCAAACCCAAGGAATCCGGATCGTCTTTTGTTTTGGTACGAACATGAAGGTCATGTTCCTCGTTCTCGTTTAGGCCGTTCATTTCAGATTGAACAGTCCAAATCAAAAGGCTATTTTTGGGTTGAGAAGAATGGAAGAGTAGAGAAAGGTTAGGTCTAAGGCAGATAAGTCCTATAATTTTGATTTACATGTATTAAAGGTTCAAGACAGGCAATAACTCCACAGTCCACAACAATTGAAAGTTCAAGATGAAAGAAACTTGCAGGTTGGGTTTTTGGACGCTTACCTCAAAAGGAGCAGAGACTGGCGAAACTCCAGCAGGCTCTTTCCGGGTTCATTTTCCAGCATCTGATGTATAATAGCCAGAGAACCGATATCATCTACTGAAGACCATTGTTCATAAAGTTGCATCCAGCAGTCAGCTTGAGTCTTTAGCTGAACCCTGTGGCTGACAAGCTGAACCAAGTATTCCCCTTTGATCTTCCCATGCAACATACCATAATTCGGTTCTAAAGTTAATAACGCCCGGACATCTCTCATGGCGCTTTTATAATCCTTAAGTGCAATAAACAACCAAGCCCTCAATTCAAGGCAATCCGGGGACAACTTAAATCCAATAATCTTGTCTAGTTCCAAAATCCCTGCCTTCAACTGCTTCTCCTCCACCTTTGCCAAAGCTCTGTACTTGTACGGAAACGAAAGTGAAGGATCCAGTTCAGTTGCAAAATCCAAGTCAAAACTCTTTTCCCTTCCCATATTATACAAAGCTCGTTCCTGATACATCCACCCAGCTGGTTTATACTCAAATATGATAGAACTAATTAACTTATAAGCCGAATATGGCTGACCTAACTTGTGCTTTGTTCTGGCCACACCAGCCACAGAATAAACATGACCCACCTCTGCTGCTGCCTCGAAATATCGCTGTGCATCCTTATATTCTTTCCTTTCAAGCAACACACAGCCTAACTGATGAAAAGCTAAGGCCTTCTGCCATTTTTCAACAGCACACTCTCCTAACCTTTCTAGTAACATCAATGTTGTTTTAGATAGCATACTTTCTTCCATAGCAACCTGACTAAGGAAATAGTACAACAAGAAAGAAGCATACCCGACATCAGCCAAACGTTCCTTCGCTTCCAGGCTACAAACGAGTTTGATCACTTTAGAATTATACAACAGACCCGGCAACTCCCTCAGCAACACTTGTAAACATGACCCTACAAGAAGGGTGGCTCTTTCTTCCAATCCATAGTCAATGAGAATCAATGCTTCTTCAACATCACCAACTCTTGAAGCCAAATGGGCATCACAATCAGACTTCATCTCCTCACAGCAGAACCTATTAGCAAACGATAGAAGCTCCAAAACCGTCTCGACGTCGAGAAGGTCCAATCTTTTCGTCCTGCTGTACATGTCCACTGCCCTCATGGCCTTTGGACATACCCCATTTCGTGAAAATTCAATCTTGCTCATTTGGGACTCTGCAAAACCACCATATAGCATAGCCTTAAATGGATCTGATAAAGCGGCGATTCTGTACCTAACGCAACGGATTTCTTCGTTGCCAATACAAAACGAAACATCACTTTCCCCTTCTGGTAAACACACATTTTCTTCAGTAATTTCCTGTTTTGGACACTTGCAGCGACTATTAACCGAAGAGGGACAATACCCAGAAACCAAATTGGCTTTGGGGCATTCGAGAATGTACCCATTACAGTCCATGGAAGAGACTCCCACAAACTCATCCTCCCTCCTTTCGAATCTCAGCCATGCCGAAAGGACAACCTTCGAAGGGACATCCTCGGCGTGCCGTCGGGCTGTTCGGAGACACCGACGAAGTAATTTCTGGTCGCCAAGGCCGCGAAGAAGCGAATATTGCTCGATGCAGAGCGATGCTTTCTGGGACTGAGGACAGTTTTCTAGTCGGGAATAGAGGTCCGATAATGTCTCTACGAGGTTGATGGGCTTGAGGTGAGGGTCTATGGAGGGTTCGAGGATGTCGGAAGAAGGAAGAGGAAGAGGAAGATTGTCGTCAATTTCAGAGATTGAGGTGGTTCTGGATTTGGGTTTTGACCCGAACGATTGGATTATTCCATATCTGCTAGACTTAGGTTTAGAGGCTTTGCTTGTACCTATGGTTTCTGATGAATTGACGGCATGAACTTGAGTGCTTTTGAACCGCTCTTTGAGCTTCAAATCTAGCATTTTCTTCTTCACCTTTCTTCTCCAGTGATTATATACTCTGTTTTTCAAAACCTTCTGAGAAAAACCTGAACCTGTGAATGCCCATAAACTGAACAAGCACTCAGGATAATAAATCTCTATTCACATCACATACAACACATAAAGCACAGAGAGAGAGAGAGAGAGAGGAGTAAAGCTCGTAGCACAAAAAGAAAGGCGAATTATTTACTACTTTTCAAGGCTAATTTGCAGGGAAAAGAAAGTGGGGTTAAGCAAATCGAAGGCATAAACAGGAAGGTGTGGAAAATTGAGGTAATATAGCAGATTGTGATGGGCTTTCATGTGTTCATGAATGCTTTCACAGAAAGAGAAAAGAGAGGAAAGGACACGATGTCCTTATGAGGAAAGAAAGAAACCACTCCAACTTGGGACGTCACTTCAAGCAGGTTTTGGTCAACTGGCTCCATTAATCAGATTATCGCATTCTTCTTTTCTTTGGGGAAGTGTATTAGAATGCCAACTATTTTCTCCTGCTCTACACTTTTCTTTTTTATTACTTTTGTATGATTATGACATATCATTTACTATGAATTTTAAGATGATTGAAGTATAAAACTAACATATGAACTAACACAAAGTATAGGATAATAATAGAAAAGGAAAGAAAATAAAAAAAATTATTTGGCATAAATAAAAAAATTGGAAGAAAATTGTAAATGAGTGAGTAAATTTATTATTTTACCTTTTAATGTAATTTTCTAATTTTATTACATAAATTTGAGAATCTTACAGATTTTGTCCTTTGTCCAAAATTTTTTTTGTTTATTCATTTAGGTTTATAGCTAAAATTTTTCTTTTATCATTTGCTTGATATAAACTCTTCAATTATATCATCTAGGTCTCTAATTTAAAAATATATTTTATTCTTTGTTAAAATTAATTCCTATAAATTTTTTAATTTATTCACTTTGGTAGCCATGAAAAGGCTCAAAAAGATCAATTTATTGTTGTTGTATCTCAGGTCGCCAAGATCCTACAAAGTCCTAACCAAGCCATTGCCATAGCCAGCACACATATCTAGGTCTATTTCGGCTTTTTGAGTCTTTCGTGCTCTCAAATTCTTCAAGCTAATGGGTAAGCTCCTCTATTTTGTCTCTTAACCTAGATGCCCTCAAGTCAGCCAACTTCAAAGATTTCTCTGTTGCATCTCTTTCTGCCATGGCAACAATAGCTGTCTCCTCTTCAACAACACAGAGAAGATGAACAATGAAGGCACTACTATAAATTTATCTATTTTCTGTTGAAGCCATGCGATTTTCCATTGCTTTTGGAAGGAAAAGCAGTGAAGGAAAACAATGTCCATTTTTTCTAGGATGGACAGTCGGTTTTCTTCCCTCGAGCTAAACCAAATGATGGAAAGTCCACTGTGCATTGGAATTCTATGTTCTATTCCCCCTCACAAACTGAACCAAAAGTGGTGTAAATGTTTGAAGAAATTACTCACTTAGTTCTAGAAAGATTATAATTATATCAATTTATTTTTTAAAAAAATCAAATATTTTTATTTGATTTTTAAAGGATTGCATCAATTTTAATTTGATCATTTTTTATGTTAAATCATAAAATTTAGGTTGGCAAATTTTATTTTTACTTTTTTTTTTCTACAAACGACTATGACAAATATGAACAAAATTGAAATAAGTGCAATCTTTTAAGTTAAATGTTCTTAATCTATATATTAATTAATTTTTAAATTTAAAAAATAAATTAATAATTTATTTCCTATAAAACTATCATCCTTTTTATTTGGTAATCTAAATCTAAAGTAAAATCTTTCAATTTAATTTCAAAAAAAAAAATCACTCCTTGCATTTTGATCTTTCAATGAAAGAACACTCAATATAGTCTGCTTAGATTTTTTTTTTTCACAATCAAAATAAATTTTCCATTAGGCAAAAATAAAATCGCATGCTGTCATTATCTAATTATATATATGTATATTCTATGTGCCTTCAAAACCTAGAACAATGTCATTTTCAAGACAAAGATGGACCATTTTGATTAGAGAAAATATATGTTGGGTTAAATTGAGGTACTTTATTTTTGAATGACTAAATTATAAAGACTATACCATTGATTAACTTAAATCAATTAAATTTAAAATTAGACATAATCATTTCCCAAATCCAACATTCAATTTATACTAAGAGCATTTACAGTGGTAATTCTTAAGGGGTTCTTAAATTTAAAAACATGTTCTTATTTTGGTTTACCATTATAATTCGTCATGTTGGCTGCCACGTATAAGAACCAGTTCTTATACAAAAAGTAATAATAAAGTAATTAGCTCATAATAAATATTAGTAAAGTTAGTGAAGAGTAATAAATACTAGAATAGTTGAGAGTTAATTGTGAGATCCATTTGTGGGTTTTTAAGAGGTTTACCACTGGAGTGGAGAATTATTTATAGTGATAAAGAGTTATTTAAACTAATATGACACTATAAAACTTACAATAAGAACCGAAATGTACCATTTTAGATGCTCTAAGCATCATTATTACAGTCCAATTTCCTTGACACTTTGTCATCAATAATAACTACTATTAAAGTCCGTGCCATATTTCATTCTATTTTAGAATTTTTGAAAATGTTTTATAATATTTTAAAAAATATGCATTAATTTAATAATTAAGACTTGATTCAAAAGCAAAATATAATTTGTCTTGTTTAATTTTATTATGGATTAATCGAACCGCAAAATTTGCGACAAGATGGAATTGCTTATCAAGCAAAGGTGTATTGGGTGGAGAAAGTTGGGATAACCAATCCAATTATTTTCGGTTAAGACGTCTTTTCATTACCAAACAGCCCATTTCCAATTTAAATTAAAGTTAATCCAAATTAAGGAGAATTAAACTTGTTAAAAAGTTTAATTATATATACATAATTAGATGTAAAAGATCATTTAAATATAAATATTAATATGAAACCACAAAATGTATTTAAGGCTAAAATACCCAAAAAAAAAAAATCCTTAATTTAGAGAACTGTGCAAACTATTTCCTTAACTTTGAATTACTTTTTCGTCCAAAATATCCGTACAGGCTCAAAAAGTTAAAGTAGTTTAAAAAAAAACAACCAGTATATAAAAGCCTATTAAATTTTAATTAATTTAATTCGAGTCGAATAAAATTACAAAGATGTAAAACTCTTTTAACTCTAATTTTTACTATTTACAAGACTTGAACTCAAGATTATGCTTTATTAGAATCAACTAACATTGGTTCATGAGGATTTTGTTTTCTTTTTATTGCAAAAAAAATGAGAAACATTTTTTAAAAAAAAAGCTATTGTTTTGTAATCAGAAATGATATATCAAAAATTAAATTTTTGTTAATTTAGGCTCTTTGAACTCATATGAAGTAGTAGATTTAGAATTTTGAACAATTCTATATTGAATCATAAAAAGAAATTTGTATAAAGTCAAACTCTTTGTAAAATTGAAATTTTAAATTTTAAAAAAAATTAATATAATTCTACGTAAATAAATATATTTGGAATAAAAAATATTACGACGTTCAGTAAAAAATTGTTAGTTCAATTCTTTTATGTCTTTTTATTCTTAAAGTGTTGTGCCTCTTTTATAAAAAGAAAAAAAATCATATTTTACCATTAAAATACTCCTATCCTCTCCAATCTCAAGAAGGCTATGGAAATTTAATTACTTTTTTTTCACCAACAAAAGCAAATTGTCACTTTTCTTCAAATGGCAATCACATTATATAATTATATATAATATAACTTTGGCATATTGGTTGGATGTCTAAATCTCGGACCTTTTTATTTTTTTAATGTTTCTTAAGGCCCCATTATGATGCTGTTTTATATTCCCTATACATCAGATAGTCCAATCAAGCATAATTTTCATAAAATATATGCATGAACAGATTAAAATAATGGCCACAACATCTCCACAACACGTGAATTGAGTTAAAATATGATTGACCACATCTCCACAAAAAGTGCTAAAGAAAAAGAATCAAATTAAAATCTTCACATACAAAAGGATTATCACTAAGAGACAAAAGGCCTCATTATTGATGGGTTAGGAAGACATTACATCTTGCATCACCTATTTTTTTAATAATAACTTTCACATCAGAACTCATTATTTTTATAATTAAATTATATATGTGGTTCCACTTGTTCCCCTAGCAGATTCTCTCAATAATTGGATTTATAGACTGTTCATGACAAGTTTATAGATAGTTGTAATATATTTTAAAGATATATCTTATTAAGAAAATATGAATAATATGTTTGTATTGTTATTTTTTATTTGTTAAAATCGTCAAACTTATAATTGAATTTTCATTGAATATTTTCCAAAATTAATTTTAAAAAGTTTCAAAAATTATAATTATCTCAAGACTTAATCAATCAAGAGTGTCAATTTAATGAAAGTCTTAGGTATTTATTTTATTTTATTTTTTTGTCTATTAAATTAAATTTGGCAATTATAAATTTAAAATTTAATAACGGTAAATTTGACATTTTGATTTAGCAATAAAGTAAATTAAATTGAGATTAATATAATTTTTTATATACTAAATTGAGATGATTGATATTTTAATAATTAAATTAAAATAAATGTAGATATTTGAAAATCAAATTAATAATTACTCATATTTTAATGCTGCATTCTTCTACAACAATTTGTTGCAAGGGTACTCTTGTTCGTACTTAATGGAGATCTAAATTTGATTCATTTATATTTCAATTCATTAAGTACATTTATTTTTTTTATTAAGTGTTTAATAGCTCTAATTACATCTTATTAAATCAAATCACATGAAAAGTCTAAAAATTTTTCTAAAAACTTTTTAGACATTAATCACTCTGAATACATCTTTATTTACTGACATATTTAATGTGCATAAATGTTAAAAAAAAACACTATTAATTATTTAGTATTCAAACTTATAGATAATATCTTAATAATCTTAAAAATAAATAAATACATGTCCCTAACCTTTAATCTCATAGTGTTCACATAGTAGAATTGTTATTGAATTTAAATTGCTAAGGGGAACTATATATCTTTTATTCTTATTAATTGAGTTAATTATTTTATTGTCTATTACTAATTCTTTAAGAAAACATTCTTGAATGAATAGACAGTGATGATAATTGAGGCCCATGATATATATATAATATATATAAGCAAATGTATGTTAATTAGAATTGAATTTTTGACATTAGTACAAAAGAATATTGTATAATATATATAATGCCTAATGAACACACAAGTTGGAGGTCTCATGTTGAAGAGAACAAAAAGCAACACACGGAATATATACCCATCTCTCTTACATACATTGCAAAATGACAACAAAGGATATATCATGTCCCTACAATCTCCAAGTGACACTACTATATAGAGTAAATTACTAATTTAACTATAAAATATTATTGTTGTCTAAAATATTGTATTTGTTTTAATTTAGTTTCTTTTTTTTTTTAATAATAACTTTTAGCAACGAAAATTTTGAAATTTAACAACAGTTATTTCACAATTGAGCAATAAAAAATATCAAATTGAGATAAATGTATTTTTTTAAGGACTAAATTGGGATATTGATCTTTCAATGATTAAATTAAAAAAATTGTAATTTTTTAAGGACTAAATTAGTAATTTACTCTCTATATATACACAAACATAGGATGCTTGCTAATAATTGTCTTTGATATATATATATATATATATATATATATATATATATATATATATATATATATAAGTATTCATATTTTTATGGTACCAGATATATAGAACACTTTCTTGACAGCATTTCTGGATATTTTAGGATGTTCAAAATCGATTAAAATTAATATCTCATATCCAAACAATCACACAAACTTAATTAGGGTTTTAACAGTTTTGAATTTTATGGTATTTAAGTGGTTAGTTTGGTTTAGTTTAGTTAGAGACTTAAAGAGTATCATTTTTTTTAATTTATGTCTAAAATAATAAACATGTCAAATATTAATTAAGTAAATTGAGCTCAAGAAAAAAGAGTCCCTAATAGCCCTAAAAGTTTAGTAAAGAAATTAGTCTGAATGCTGTTATAACATTGTCCTTAATGATTTATTTCAATACACCAAAAAAAATAAAGTGCAAAAGATTTTTAAGATTGAACAAACTCTCCTAAAAATTACAAGAACCAAAATAATAGAAAATCAGAGAATTGTGTAACCGAAAATAAAATTACTGTTAAAAAAACACAGGAGAAAAGGGAATAATATCTTTTTGAAAATTGATCAGAATATGGAAGATATAATGGACAGTTATGGGATGACAATTAAGTAAATCAATTAATTATGTTAATTTCAAAAAGTCAAAGTGGCTGTTATATTTTCCCACTTATTTCGGGATAAGGATCCACTTTAGCGTCCCCGAAGTACGAGAGAATTTAGTTATTTTCAAAGTCATTGTATCATTTGATATAACGATTCTTATTTAGTATTTTTTTTTTTATAAAAATTTTACAAAAAATTTACAATTATTTTATCATTCTGTGTTTATTACTGTTTACAACTATTATTAGATCAATTAATAATTATAAATATTTTTTAAATTTTTTTAAAAAAGAAAAAATACTAAAAAAATTAGAGTCATTAGATTAAATAATCCAATAGCTATAAAAGAAACTGGATCCTCCAACGCCTCAAGGCGTTGGAGTAGATCCTTATCCCTTATTTTGAAAGCTAAAGTAAATTTTTGTAAAAAATATTTCAAAAATAAAAGAATAAAAACTAAACCTACTTAGTTTGATTACAAGGAAGGAGACATATTTACAACTTACATTGCACTTAGCCTCTTAGGTAGCATTGTCAATTAGGCCCATAACTCACGGGCCAGCCTAAACACAATTGTTTATGTGCAGACTTGGGTCTTTAAATTTATGCAAATTTAAAAACGGGACTACATGGGTTGGCTTTTTTAACGTGCAGATTAAATGAACGAGACTCGCAGGCTAACCTAGTTTTTTTTAATTTTAATTTATAATATATAAATATAGATGTTTATATACTTATTTATTTGTGATTAAATTGATTTATTATATATAAGTATAAATGTATATATATTTATTTATCTGTAATTAAATTTACTTATTTATATTTTGTAAACAAAATTAAATAAAGAATATACAAAATATACAAAAATTCATTTTTATTTCAATAATCTAAGCAAAAAAAATATATCTCTAACTAAATAAATTATAGTTTAGGCATATCAAAAATAATATTTATTTGTATTTAAATAAAAATATTTTTAAAAAATTAGAACAATAATTTAAGAAAAAAAAAGACATTGCACTTAGCCCACATGTCAAGTACAAACAAACTTGAATATCATGTTTTAAACTCGTTTTATAAACAGATTGACCCGTTTAAATGTTATTCTGATAGTATTATTCTTAGGGCATATGGGGCCCCACACTTCTCTTAAAAGCCTCCCACTTTTGCGCAATATAAAATGAAACCAAATTCTTTGTTGGGTACTTAGTATCTAGTTGGGTGTTAGATATCTTAATACCGTCTTAAGCTAAGAAATTGAAGTGGACTTTACTTATTTCACCCCAATAGTAATGGAAAGTTTAACAATAGATCAAGTTACAATAATTTTTTTGGAAATACGCTCACACACCCGACAACAAAAACTAAATAATAAAAAATAGTATTAAATTAACCAATTAATGTGGCTCAAAAGTAACACACATGCTTGGCTTTCTCTGGCAGTAGACAATGCGTGCTAAATAATAAAGAACAAAACCTAACAAAACCATCGTTTTTTATAATGGTCAAACCATCCAACTGTCTCATTAATGCATACCATATGGTACATATACATGCATCGCCAACCAAAAATTACGACAAATCAACAACATATATAATGTAGTACATTGCAATCACATGTTTTGCTATTATAGGTTTCATTGCAGACATTCATGTGATAAAACACTATGTTCCAGATTCCCACATATGTGGTTGTATTTCTGATGATAATTTCCTCGTATGTCCTCTTTGAATTTAGAGGGAATTAATGTTTCAAAATTTAAAAGATGCTAATTAATTTTTTTGGCCAAATATCTCAATTTAAAGGATTGTACAATTTACCCGCTTACTTTAAAAATTAAAATTAACAATAAATTAATTATTTTAAAATTTTAATTTTTAATGCAATATATAGTTTGTCTGTTGATTTTTTCATCCAAAAACTTGTCTGTCAATGGAGGCTGTACAAGGTTAAATTGAGAAGAAAAACAAATATGACTTATTATATGTGATAAAACATTTTTTTTTGTTATTTCCCTCTACAATTTTGCAAGAAATAAATTTCTGAGGATTAATATATCTATATATATATATATATATATGTTAAATGTATTTTTTGATAATTTGGTGTTTTTTAAGTCTACTTGAATCATTAGTGTGAGAATTTTTGAAAAAAAGTTAATATATTGATTATGTTATACAAAATTGACATTTTAAGGTGGTTTATTGATAACTAACTTTTAAAGTTGAAGGATAAATTATATAAACACTTATGTTGATCAATAGGAATTCATTGCAATTTGATTATATTTTTTTTTTCAATTTGGTTCTTTATTTTTAAAGTTTCTCATTGTAGTTTTCCAAAAAGTGAGTTTTTTTGTCAATAATACAAATTCACAAAATTAAATCTATTAACTTGTTAATGTGAGAATTGTCTTGGTAACACAAGTCATTTTAAAAAATTAATTATAACAATATGCCGTTAAAATAAATTTAATGAATCAAAGTAACATTTTTTTTGGAGATTAGAACATTAATTAATTGATTGTATAATTTATGAATATTTCTCAATGTTTTAGGAGTACCATAGTAACATTTAGATGAAGGGTCACAATATATTTATGAATTTCCTGATGGCTTGATTGAGAGAAAAAGTGACACAATAATATTCTTTGTATGTATTGAGCCAACAATAAAGCTTAGCTTAATTAATTGGTAGGATCAAATTATATTAATGCAAAAAGTAATCAAGGTATTTTCACCTAATGGGAGAAAATTAATTTATTTAAGGCTTCTTAAGCACAAATGATAAAACCCTTCATAAACATTTTCAAAAATTTAATTATTGTTGTTTCTAAGGTTTAAATAGCTATTATTGTTAGTAAGTTTCTTTATTTTGTGGACTCGCATATTTAAATATACATAATAATATTTAGTAAAAATTTAAAAATAATTCAAAAAATAAAAATAAACTGATTTGATTAGTTTTTTTACTAATTTAAACGCTCACCAATTCTCAAATCAGAACTAAATAGTTTGATTCAATTCTCTGAACCATGTTCTCTCGTTGAGTTAATAATTTTTTAATGATTAGTAATCCTTTGGAAGGACCTTACTTTTATAAAGCTTTCTTTGTTATGGTTTAGGTATGCAATTCAACCTCTTGTTGACAATGATTAAAACAAAAAAAAAATACTGCTTTCTAATCTTCTGAATTGTATATCCTGTTATAATTGAATAATGTATTTGATTCTGTGAATTTATCGAAATCGAAACTTGAGTTTGTGAGAACATTAGGTTTGGTTCTTGAATTTTATTTCCTTTTATTCCATCAATTATCATCACTATTAGACAATATGAAGTTAATCAATTCAATTTCACTCTTCTGATAATAACCATTCACTGATTGCCACATAAACACACATCAACAATGATCTACAAAACTTCTTAATTCTTACATAAATAATGGATTTTTTTTTGGGGACAACAATATTATATGGGTCCAACGAATTCTTCTCTCTTCATTAAATATAAAATTTTTTTGGGCCAGACAAATCAAATTAAAACCATACTTAGTTACTAGTTGGGTCTACTGCTGGCCCAGCAGGGTACTGGGCCACGGCCAGCAGGAGATCCAATGGCCTTATATTACTTGCAAAAATGAATTATATTCAAAGAATTATAATAATAATAATAATAATTATTATTAAAATACTATTTTGCCTCTTCAATTTTCATTTTTCCTCATTAGTCATTGAAACTCAAACAACAGCTTAACCTCCTCCACCACCACTTCTGTTGCCGCCGGCAAGGTCGATTTCATTTCCACCACCGTCTCCAAGGCTGAAACAGACCCCAACAAGACCTCCAAGAACACAAAGCAACATCAACATGGTTGTGAAAGAATATGATATTTGAGAAGTGTCGAAAAAGTTGAAGAAAATTGTCAATAAATAAATGAACTTAAATTGTGTTTTGATTGATATTGTCATTAAAAAAAATTTATGACTTTTTTCTTAAGATAAATAAATAAATGAACTTGAGTTGTGTTTTGATTGATATTGTCATTAAAAAAAATTTATGACTTTTTTCTTAAGATAAAACACAGAGAGAGAGAGAGAGAGAGAGAGAGAGAGAGAGAGAGAGAGAGAGAGAGAGAGAGAGAGAGAGAGAGAGAGAGAGAGAGAGAGAGAGAGAGAGAGAGAGAGAGAGAGAGAGTTGTGTAATCCAAAGTAAAAAGAGATTAAGTTAAAAACTCTAAAAATAAGAAGTGGAGAATAAATATTTTAAATAAGAGATAATTAATTTTATAATTAAATTTAAAACAATAATTATTTTTCAAAAATAATTAAATTATTTTTTTAAAACTATTTTTACAATAATTTAAAATATCTTTGTAAAAAAATATTCTATTTTTCACAACACGAAGGAGATCTATTCGGAGTGTGATCTCGATGATCTTCTGGAATGCTTTCTTGTGCTGAAATCGCGGGGCCTTCACGGAGATCTGCGAAGAGGTATTTCCTGGTAGTAATCGGAAGAAGAGGAAGAAGAAGAAGACGTGAAGATTGACGAACAACTTGGCACGTGCGTAGTACCTGTGAGGTGAAGCGCATTGAATTTGCTTGATCATCTGCAATTTCTCTCGAGGATGAATGCAAAATAAAGGGGCAGAATAATATTTTTATAAATTATATTTTCATCATGTCCTGACTTGGAGTATTATTTGAATTATTTGAGAAACTATAGCTGGGGACTAACTTATATATATAAACTAAGTAAAAAATTACGTAAAATTATAGGCATCATATATATATTAACCTTCTTATTATTATTTTGTCATGTAAAAGTTATATATTTTAATTTTAAATTGTGATAAATTTAGATTTTAAATTCTAAACAAGGATTCGTTATTAGTCAAAATATATAAATAAAATTAGTATTACGTTTTTTATTTATTACGAGAATTTACATTTTTTTTTCAAGGAAGAGCGTGAAAGCTAATTGAAACCTATATTTTATATATTAGTTTTACTAAGGTATTTTTCCACCAAATTAGATAAAAGATTAGTCTCTTTTAACTTTATTAAATGTAAAAAGTAGAGTTCTTCCACGATAAACATTTTTAAAAATCAAACTTTTGTTGTTCCCACAAGATTAAAAGTTGAAACAGCATTTTAAAGATCAGAAGCTGCTAAAAATTACAAGGACAAAAAAAGGATTTGGATATCTACTTAACCTAATTTAGGCAGTTTAATTTCACAACTAACGCCTTAGATTTTAGGATGTTTTTTTAAATCTTTTTTAAAAAATAACATCATAAAATCTGAGTTGTTAATAGTGAAATCCAACAACTCAAATTGGGCCAAAACATCCTACTTGGTTTTAAGGCTGAGTAGGAGATTCTCTTCCACAAAAAATAATTGTGCAAATCTTCTAGCAATAAATGAGATGGAAATCCTCTCCTTAGTTTATCTCTTCTTAATTATTCACAGCTGTTGAATGACTGTGGATCCTACCTATTTATATGAAACTCACAATCATTTAATAACTATGGATAACTAAAGACTCTCCTTGGCCAATAAGTCAAGGAGAAGATCCCGATCTCAAAAACATACAAGAAAATGCGCGCAACTCCCTTGTATGTTTTGTCTACCTATTTGCAAGAACTCAATTCAATCTTCATAGAAGTTGCATTTAGTTTCGATTTTTCTATAATCTTCCCAAGAAATTTTTAGTGTTGTACCTTAATTTTATGTTTTGCCCTTAGCTCTCGGAACCATGGTTGTACGCTCCTTTGACTTTTAATGTTATTTTTTATTTCAAAAAAAAAAAAGTTGAGACGGCCAGTAATCTCTTTTTTGTTCTATTAGATAATATATGAATAAATATCCAAATCGATTCCTAAAAAATACACATTTTATTGTTTAGAAGCAGAAGTTTAAGTGTTGAACAAATTCAATATAAATTAGTTTTTTTTATAAGACTAAATTATATATTTATATTTTTTTCAATGATTAATTTAGTAATATATATTTATAGTCGGAGTTAGATTTCTAGAAACTAGAATGACGATGTAAACTTGTGACAACAGAAAACAAGGAGGATTCCCATTAAACAGCACTGTTGAGGAAACTTCAAAGCGGCATTGCAAAATGCATACTGCGAAGTACAAAATAAAAAGCCCAGGACTGTAAAAACTAAAAACAAAGGCATTCCTGGATTTACAAAATACCAACCACGAAAAGAGACAACAACAGTCCTGGATCTAAAAACAAACAAAGGTCCTCCAATAACATATATAATTTCAACACAAATTTAACAAACAATAAAACTCAGCACACATAGCATATAATTATAGGAGAGACCATGCATAAAGCATGCGTGCAGTTTCACTTTCATCACCAACTTTGAATATGTAACTAGTTATCGCCATGGCCAGACACAGTGTTGGAATCCTTGTTTGTTTCCATGATCCAAGGGTTAACAATGGCGTCCAACTCATTCATGGTCTCATTGTTCATGTTGAAGTTCATCTCATTTTGCTCATCATTCACTTCCAATATTCCTGACAATGTTCCTTCTGTGTCTTCTCCACCTTCACACAAAAAAGTAAAATATATAAAATTCATATGAATAAATCATTATAGACATAAATAATTCTTTGGATATATATTACACTAATTAACTTTTTCTAGGGTTTGACCAAATTAACCTTAGCACTCCTTCAAAGTGTAATACTTAAAATTAGAGTAGTGTTAAGTGTAATTTAGTCAAACTTAACTATGGTTAGTGTAATTTACCCCGATTCTTTTTATCTAGTTGTCTGCGCTTCATTTTCATTACAAAAGACAAAAAATTAGTCTTGGGTACCTTTTATACTTTGTCTTATTTACAACTAAGTTGCAACTGAGATATTCTGACAACAAGACTTATATATATATATATATATATATATATATATATATATATATATCAACTCATATTTTTTTTTTGGAGCCTACTTATTCCTTCAATAGTAAGCAATGTAAAGTTGTATTTGAATATTTACTACGACATACATACATACATACATACATACATACATACATACATACATACATACACACACATACATACATATATATATATATATATATATATATATATATATAGTTTTTCCTTTCTTTTTTCTTTTTACCTTGAATTGTATAATTTGGATAAACCATTGGTTCAGGCACAAATTGATCATTCAAAAAAGTGTTGTTCCAATTATGGTATGCCATCATTGCTTGATTCTCTAATACTTGCCTTTGCTGCTTTTCAATTTCTCTCAGCATTTTCACCTCTTCTTGGTGAAGTTGAATTTCAGCTGCAAAAACGCCCATGAATTGAATTAAATTACATATCAAGCTCATTCTATTTACACAACTCAATCATTTTTTTACTACCCAATAGGACAAAAGACCAATTTCCTATGGTTTTATAAATTGCAAAGAGTAAAGTCCTCTCCAAATTGGCATTCTCAAAAATTGAACCATTGCTGTTCTCGGAGTTCAAATAACCCATTATGACCAGCCAATATTGAGTATACACAACTTAAGCTTCATTAATTTTGAGTATTGAGAGATAGTAAAATTGATACTAAATGGGAAGAGGGAGGTTACCTTGCTTGACAATTTTTTCTTTCTCAAGGGTTGCAATCTTTTCTGTCAAGACTCTTTTCTCCAATAGCAATTGGTTATTCTCATTGCTGTAGGCTTGAATTTGTGGTTGAAGAAAAGCTATTTGATTCTGCATGTAACAAAACAGCTTATATACTCAAAAATAACTTCATAAATACTAATTAAGAAAACCATAGGCATGTATTGAGAATAATGATCACCTCGAAGATTCTAGATTGTCTCTCCAAACTAGCCACATGTTGATGCTTCCTCATTTTGGATCTTTGAGCAGAAAGTCGATTTGACGCCAGCCTGTAATTTATGAGGATAGTAATTAATCTTATATATTTCTTTGGTGTAATTCACTTACAAGTGCGTTTTGAGTGTAGTGTGAGAGCATCTAATTGCATTCTTGAGTATACCCACCATCTTCAAAAGATGGGTGCTCCAAGGGTAAAAAGGATTTTGAAAGACATATACATAAAGTTTATAGCGTATATATATATATATATATATATATGATATACCGACTGAGCTTCCTAAGATCCTGAGGTGATTGCTGGGATTGTTGTTGTTGTTGGTCAATGATGGGCTTGGGGTCATCATCTTCATGAAAAGCAGCCTTAAGAACATCATTGCTCTTGTGAGGAAGATCAGGCTTATGGTCAAAAGCAACGGAGGAATTATCATTAATATTGGTAAGAGAGTGAGGTTTTAGATACAGACGGAATGGTGAAGAAGATGAAGGCAAAGGCAAAGGGTGCTTAGAGGCAAGAGGGGGCATTACCAAAGAGAAGGGCCTATTGTTTGGGACTGACATTGAAGATTGCTCTCTCTTCTTCTCACCATACTTGCCTGTGCCTTCCATTTTCACTGCAAATTATAAGATAGATATGAATTAAGAGTTCAAGATTTATGTTCAAGATTTATATAGAAAGCTAGAGTAAGAAAAAGTGTACTTGCCTTTCTGGAGAGGGAGAGAGAGAGTTGGGGGGGGGGGGGGGGGGCGGGGGAAGAGGGGGGGAGAGAGAGAGACTTTTCTTATGCTAACGCTCTCAACGTGCACTCATCCACCCTTTCAGACATTGTATCTATATGAAATCAGAATCAATGTCCAGCCTCTCTGCCAATTTTTTTTTTGCAATTTTAATTTTTTTTGGTGTTTAAGAGGTTTTTAAAAATAGTACGGTATAAATAACGGTTGGCACAATTGTTAAGTATGAATTACATTGACTGTACTATTTTTAATCCAATATGTTGTTAATGATCTTTTGTCGATATGTGCATGAAGCTGAAAAATAACTTATGTCCTTTAAAGTTAATTTGGTCAATATAAATACATATATATGACTTAATAATTTTAATAATTTCTATTTTATGCATATATAGAGATGATATACAATGTTGATACCAAAATTAACCTTCATATATGTAGAGAGAGATTTTAGGAACGACAAAAATTCAATTCTTCGATATTCTAATTTGACAAAGACTCTTAACTTTTTTTTTTAATTTTAATTTTTATATATATCTTTCACTTGAGACAATTCAGTTTGAGGCATTATCAGGTATTAAAGTGGACACTTCTTTTAGTGAGAATTCAAATAATTTATTACCTTATGAAAAATTAGTCTCTTTTGCTAAATTTAACCCCGTAAGATAGGCTAGTCCCTTACATTGTATTCGAACCTTGTTTCAGTTACATTTTTATCTTTAGATATCTTAATAGAGAAGTTAATTCTTATGACTTTATTAAGTGACTGAATAATTATAAAATTATTGAAAAACTAAATTAACATATTTAAACCATCAAATTAAGGTATTAGTCATATAGATTTAAGGGGGAGGGGGGAACAATTATTTAGTCTTAAATAAGGGGTAATTTGGTAAACCTAGGTGTAGTGGTGCCTCGTTAGATACATTGATTCCATCTTTTAAATTCAGATTTCGAGCTTAGATGATGTCATAATTGTATATATAACTATATAAATATTACAAAACTCTGAAGAAAAACACAAAATATTGAATAGGATTTGCGAATAAAAGATAAGCTGTCTCCTACTCAAATCACACATAACACATGAGAAGGGATGTATACTGGACCCCCTTTGTAACAGACATTTTGGCTTAATTCTCAACCCTAATAATTAATTAACGCTCTATTTTTCAACAAAATTTTGCCACTTGGACTCTAGAGACACGCTAGTGATAAGTGTTTTAACTACTACTACTACTGCTACTCTCGTTCTCTCTCTCTCTCTCTAAAAAAACCAAACTTTTTCAACACCTTACCAAGTTAAGTCATGTCCCGGAACCGTCGGAACTGGGGGCTAAGAGTTCCATCACTCTCAAAATCGTAGTTATGATCGGCATGGATAGTGTGCCACTTACACCGTCGCAAGCCTAGATCTTTTCTCAAATTAACCCTAAAATGTATTATATTCTAAGTGACTTATCTGATTATAGAGCATAGTAGAGTAACAATTTAAGAGTAAATTAAATAAAATTACTTTATCCAGAGTAATGGGAAGGCATTCTTAATTTACGTGTCATCAATCTAAGCGGTCTTTTATATCTGTAACTGTGAGGGGGTGATTCTAATCTACGAACTCATCCAAACTAGCCATTCCATGTAGATCTAAGTTCCTACAATAGCTTACTCAAGAGCTACGTTATCAAAGGTCTACATCTCCCTGAACGTTCCGCTCAAAAGTTTCATTATAAGTGATAAGTGTTGCTAGTAAGTTGATTTTTAGTGAATATAGAAAATGTATTTGATAAATATGTAGTAGTGCTTTTAAAATATAATAATTATATGGTGCAATAGAGTATCTATCATGAGTTTGTTTTCAGTGCTTATCCACTGAAAAGTTCAATATTATTTTTAGAAAATAGTACTAGTTGTGTTCTTGAATTTTAAGCCATGTTTTAATTATAATTTAAAATTTTATTTTGTGTCAATTACAATCTGTATATTCTAATTAATTTTGATTATACTCATAAGTCTAACACTGTTAAAACATTTAGCGGTAAACGCTAATTTAACATCTTATCTTGCATACATTAGTATCAAATCATTCATTTTGAATTTGCCACCTTACATACTAATTTAAAATGACCAAATCAATGGCCATGTGAACGTTCTAAAACCCCTACTTCTTTTTGTCATTGATGAAGGTTTAAAGGGTCATTTTAGTCATTTTAAATTTATATTTGATGTGGTCCATTCAGGTGAATGGTTCGACATTAATGTGTACAATATGAGATGTCACATTAGTATCTACTATTAAGCTCAAAAGTATAATCGAAATTAATTAAAAATATATGAGTTATATATAATTGACACGAAATAAAAAGAAAGTCTAGATGATAATTGAAACATGAGTCAAAGTTCATAGGTATAAATAATATTTTTGCCTTATTTTCTAAGGATAGAACTTATATATGCATATCATTCTATTTTTGTTGTCAAGTCTCTATTAAAAATAGAATATGTGCAAAAAGTTCACTAAAAAAGTTCATTAGAATATGTTTTTTTATTGGAGAACTATCTATGTTTTGATTAAAAAAATTGATAACAAAATATAAAAAAATGCATATAATTTTTTTTTCTATCCCTAAAATGAATATAAGGATGAGCTTTAATAAATTAATTAATTTTTAATTAGAGCTTTTATACTCAAGCTCAATAAATTCTTAACAATTGAATCTCATTTCCTCTTTCATCTAGTTTCCTGAGATCCATCTCATATTCTCTCATATATCATATTTTGTTATTTATTACCTTACAATTTTTTTCTTCTATGTTTGATTTTTTTTTATTCTTAAAATTTATCTCGGTTGTTTCATTCTAGAATGTTAAAAAGTTTTGATGTTAACTTGATACTTTTATTTTATTTTAGATAATTAGGAAATCTTTCGTTAATGTTTTGATATTTTGATTTTCATGACAACTAGATAAATGTATATTTTCTTTTGTTTATTGTGATCTGAATAATTAAATTTTTAATGGTTTAAGTCTACAAATACAAACATACATTTCATTTGGTAAGGCTGGGTCAAGCTAGCATTGAATGACAACTCTATGTAATCTTTTATAATTTGTTTATAAAAATCACATAATCCAATTTTAAATCACTGTTACGTTTGATTTTAAATTCTGGATGAAAATAATTTATTTGTCGAAATCAATGTTTTAAAACTTAGATTGGTTATGAACAAAAAAGATAAGATTCATGATTTGCTGGTTGAACCATGCATGGTGAAATTAATTGAATTAAAATATTTCAAAATATTATATATATATATATATATATATATAACATCATATGATATTATAAAATCTGCTGATAATATTTTAAATTTTTTATAATTTAAAATCACTTTATATAAAATAATGAATTTGTTAAGTACTATTTGTTACAAAAGTTATTTGTATAATAATCTACATAAGAGATGAATATTAAACTCTTTAATATATACTACGGAAGTAAAATAAATATTAATAAGCGCTGTCATACTTTAAAACCAAAATTAATACATGGGAAAAATTTATCATATATATATATATATATATATATTCGTATAGTATATTAACAAAATAATTATATGATTACAATATTGTATAGTATATGCATAGTGAATATTCAACTACATATTTTTATTCCTTTATGCTCTTCCCAATTTTCTTCATTCTGCAGTTTGAAAATAACATAACACCGCCGCGGGTATCAATAATTAATTAAGCCGTTTGGAAAAAAAATAAGTTAGGTGTTTATTGTTATGAGTAAATAGGTAATGTTACATTGCAAATTTTTTTAGTAGAGATTATGCTGCTAGTAAGAATTAGCTAAATGTCGCCTGAATCAGCTTTCCTTGTGGTAATTTATATTTGTAGTTTTGAGCCATTCCGTTAAGAGGATGTTTGGTATGAAAAATCACACATTTCTAAGAATGATCATATTTTTAGAAATGTACTGTTTTCAAGAATGTGACATTTCTCTACTTGGTTAATTACAAATATTCTTGGGAATTTTATTTTCTTTATTTCTTAGAATATAAGATTTTTACGTTTGGTTTATGTCTATTTTTGGAAATATTTGGCAATTTTTTTTAAAATTATCCCTTCAATTTAACATATAAAAGTAGTTGTGTAAAATAGATCAACTTGCTCCGGCCAACGAAATTTCACTAATAAACATACTGGTTTAGGATGATCCACTTAATGAACAAACTCATTTTTTAAAAGCCATATATGCCTATATTGGACCACCAGCTAAATAGGTTAGCAAGAGGCCATTTTTTTTCTCTATATCTCTCTTTAAAAAGTTATAATTTTTAATTAATTTAGTAAACAAAATATAAATTAAATTTTGAAAAGAAAGTTTGGATGGCCCAACTCTACAATCTATTAGGCTTTTGGACACAATGGGTTAAATTATTTAGACTCAATTTTAAATGTGATAATTTTATTTTAATATATATCCAAGCTAAACCGTTTGACAGGCTAAATGGTTTGCCTCGTGAGTCATGATTAGGGGTAAGTACAGGTTAGATCAAATCGAGTGAAATTCTCAATCTAAACCAACCAAATGTGATTGGATTGAGTCAAGTTCATATTTTTTGGAGAATGGAATTGAACCAACCCCAAACCAACTTTGACGTGTTGGTTTAGGTTGGGTCGGGTCGGGTTGGGTTGGGTGGGTACAACTTTCTTCTTCTTGTTTTTTTTTTGTTTTTGTTTTCCTTCTTTTTCTTCTTCAACGATGCAAAAATGAGAAGCAAATTCTCACTGTTGTCAATGGTATTGAGAAGGTTGAGTCATCCAATGGTGAAGGTAATGACACATGCTCCAACACCGCGACAACGAGCGTAGCTAGCATTGTGCTCATTGCAGTAGCCAATGAGAGTACTGAGTCCTACCTTAGCAATCAAGTAGTCGAGAAGGCTAAGATTGAAGTCACCAGGAATGAAGAAGACGTCAGTGATATCGATTTGAACAAGTCGACGAGCACCAGAGCTGCAGAGCAGAAATGGTGAAAGCGAAGAGATGAAAAAAAAAACTTACCTATGTGTGTGTGCGGCTATTCTGAAGAGATGAAGAGTAAAATCAAAGTGGAGAAGGCGAAGAATAGTATGAGATTAAAGACTCGTGGTTGAGATTGGAGAGTTGGACGTATGAAGACAGAACTTAGGAGACTTGAAGTTCTGATATAAGATTGGAGAAGAGGTGATGCCCTAAAAATAAAAATTATATTCATCGAGTTTGACAGTTCGGGTTGGGTTGAAAAATTTTTAACCAGCTATCCAAAGCACTAGTTGTCGAGTTAAGATTTTTTGATCCAACCTAACCCAATCAGATCAATCTAACCCACTGCTCACCCCTAGCCATGATCCATTTGGAAATCATCTCTCTCTCTCTCCCTCTCGATCCACCTTATGAGCCATGACCTATTTTGACATATTCTTTCTCTTTCTTTAAGGGTTGGCCCATGTGCCAACTTCTTCTAAGTAGTTTCAACAAAGTATTTACATCTCTCTCTCTCTCTTTCTCTCTTCTACATTGGCCCACAAGTCAACCCACCCAAAGCTATTTAGCTTACCACCTAAAGGAGTTGTCCCATTTATGTCCATTTTAAACGGGCAAAGACTTTTTGATCTAAGCTTGTTTGTTTAGCGATGGAGGATTAGGATTTGATAATTAAGAGTAGGGTATGAGGATAAAGTGATAATTTTATTATGGAAAATATTATTTTTACATGGAAATTTACCATTTGCATTATCTCCCATGGGAATGAAAGAAAAAAGGGAATTTTACGGGATGTTTAGTCTCTAGGAATGTTATATTCCTCGAAAATCTTTTTCTAAAACTGCTTACTAAACTTGGGAATGTGACATTCCCATATTAGATTATTGGAAATTATTTAACACTCTCACGTGCCAAATGCTCTCTCAAGGTTTAATTAGTAGTAGATCAATTACCTATAAAATATTTTTACAATATTTAAAATTGTTACGAAAGTATGAACTTTACATATATCTTCACATTAGTATGATATTGTCTACTTTGGGTCTAAGTCCTCATGGATTTAATCTTGGATATTACTCAAAAAGCCTCATTTTAATGAAAATATCAACCATACTTATGAACCTATGATCCTTCCCAATCCTAGCTGATGTTGGACTTTGTTCACACATCCCAACAATAGCACCATCTTTTTATGGCCCATGGACCCCCTTAAGCGATTTTCTCTATCGTCCATCTACCTTTGGCCTGCATAGTCCATGAACTATCCATCTTTCAACTCCACCATGGAAGCCCACAACGTTACCATGAAGCTCCAGGGAGATCACATCATTGCAACATGTTGGCGCAACGGGCTGGAGTCACACTTGTGCACACACTTGGGGATCCATCATATGGCAAGGTCGATTTCATTTTCACCATTGTCTCCAAGGCTGAAACAGACCCCAACAAGACCTCCAAGAACACAAAGCAACATCAACATAGTTGCGAAAGAATATGATATTTGAGAAGTGTTGAAAAAATTAAAAAAAATTGTCAGTAAATAAATGAATTTGAGTTGTGTTTTGATTGATATTGTCCTTAAAAAAAATTTATGATTTTTTTCTTAAGATAAAACAGAGAGAGAGAGAGAGAGAGAGAGAGAGAGAGAGAGAGAGAGAGAGAGAGAGAGAGAGAGAGAGAGAGGTGTGTAATCCAAAGTAAAAAGAGATTAAGTTAAAAACTCTAAAAATAAGAAGTGGAGAATAAATATTTTAAATAAGAGATAATTAATTTTATAATTAAATTCAAAACAATAATTATTTTTCAAAAATAATTAAATTATTTTTTTAAAACTATTTTTACAATAATTTAAAATATCTTTGTAAAAAAATATTCTATTTTTCACAACACGAAGGAGATCTATTCGGAGTGTGATCTCGATGATCTTCTGGAATGCTTTCTTGTGCTGAAATCGCGGGGCCTTCACGGAGATCTGCGAAGAGGTATTTCCTGGTAGTAATCGGAAGAAGAGGAAGAAGAAGAAGACGTGAAGATTGACGAACAACTTGGCACGTGCGTAGTACCTGTGAGGTGAAGCGCATTGAATTTGCTTGATCATCTGCAATTTCTCTCGAGGATGAATGCAAAATGAAGGGGCAGAATAATATTTTTATAAATTATATTTTCATCATGTCCTGACTTGGAGTATTATTTGAATTATTTGACAAACTATAGCTGGGGACTAACTTATATATATAAACTAAGTAAAAAATTACGTAAAATTATAGCCATCATATATATATTAACCTTCTTATTATTATTTTGTCATGTAAAAGTTATATATTTTAATTTTAAATTGTGAGAAAGGGCGTGAAAGCTAATTGAAACCTATATTTTATATATTGGTTTTACTAAGGTATTTTTCCACCAAATTAGATAAAAGATTAGTCTCTTTTAATTTTATTAAATGTAAAACGTAGAGTTCTCCCACAATAAACATTTTTAAAAATCAAACTTTTGTTGTTCCCACAAGATTAAAGGTTGAAACAGCATTTTAAAGATCAGAAGCTGCTAAAAATTACAAGGACAGAAAAAGGATTTGGATCTCTACTTAGCCTAATTTAGACAGTTTAATTTCACAACTAACGTTTTAGATTTTAAGATGTTTTTTTAAATTTTTTTTAAAAAATAACATCATAAAATCTGAGCTATTGATAGTGAAATCCAACAACTCAAATTGGGCCAAAACATCCTACTTGGTTTTAAGGCCGAGTAGGAGATTCTCTACCACAAAAAATAATTGTGCGAATCTTCTAACAATAAATAAAATGAAGATCCTCTCTTTAGCTTATCTCTTCTTAGTTATTCACAGCTGTTGAATGACGGTGGATTCCACCTATTTATATGAGACTCATAATCATTTAACAAGTATGGATAATTAAAGACTCTCCTTGGCCAATAAGTCAAAGAGAAGATCCCCATCCCAAAAAAAATACAAGTAAATGCGCGCAACTCCCTACTATGTTTTGTCTACCTATTTGCAAGAACTCAATTCAATCTTCGTAGAAGTTGCATTTAGTTTCGATTTTTCTATAATGTTCCCAAGAAATTTTTAGTGTTGTACCTTTTATGTTGTGCCCTTAGCTCTCGGAACCATGGTTGTATGCTCCTTTGACTTTTAATGTTATTTTTCATTTCAAAAAAAAAAAAAGGTTGAAACAGCCAGTAATCTCTTTTTTGTTCTATTAGATAATATATGAATAAATACCCAAATCGATTCCTAAAAAATACACATTTTATTGTTTAGAAGCAGAAGTTTAAGTGTTGAACAAATTCAATATAAATTAGTTTTTTTATAAGACTAAATTATATATTTATATTTTTTCAATGATTAATTTAGTAATATATATTTATAGTCGGAGTTAGATTTCTAGAAACTAGAATGACGATGTAAACTTGTGACAACAGAAAACAAGGAGGATTCCCATTAAACAGCACTGTTGAGGAAACTTAAAAGAGGCATTGCAAAATGCATACTGCAAAGTACAAAATAAAAAGCCCAGGACTGTAAAAACTAAAAACAAAGGCATTCCCATAGGGAAACACAAGACCAGGCATTCCTGGATTTACAAAATACCAACCACGAAAAGAGACAACAACAGTCCTGGATCTAAAAACAAACAAAGGTCCTCCAATAACATATATAATTTCAACACAAATTTAATAAACAATAAAACTCAGCACACATATCATATAATAGGAGAGACCATGCATAAAGCATGCGTGCAGTTTCACTTTCATCACCAACTTTGAATATGTAACTAGTTATCGCCATGGCCAGACACAGTGTTGGAATCCTTGTTTGTTTCCATGATCCAAGGGTTAGCAATGGCGTCCAACTCATTCATGGTCTCATTGTTCATGTTGAAGTTCATCTCATTTTGCTCATCATTCACTTCCAATATTCCTGACAATGTTCCTTCTGTGTTTTCTAAACCTCCACCTTCACACAAAAAAGTAAAATACATAAAATTCATATGAATAAATCATTATAGACATATATAATTCTTTGGATATATATTACACTAATTAACTTTTTCTAGGGTTTGACCAAATTAACCTTAGCACTCCTTCAAAGTGTAATACTTAAAATTAGAGTAGTGTTAAGTGTAATTTAGTCAAACTTAACTATGATTAGTGTAATTTACCCCGATTTTTTTTATCTAGTTGTCTGCGCTTCATTTTCATTACAAAAGACAAAAAATTAGTCTTGGGTACCTTTTATACTTTGTCTTATTTACAACTAAGTTGCAACTGAGATATTCTGACAACAAAGCTTATATATATATATATATATATATATATATCAACTCATATATTTTTTTTTGGAGCCTACTTATTCCTTCAATAGTAAGCAATGTAAAGTTGTATTTGAATATTTACTACGACATACATACACACACACACACACACACACACACATATATATATATAGTTTTTCCTTTCTTTTTTCTTTTTACCTTGAATTGTATAATTTGGATAAACCATTGGTTCAGGCACAAATTGATCTCATTCAAAAAAGTGTTGTTCCAATTATGGTATGCCATCATTGCTTGATTCTCTAATACTTGCCTTTGCTGCTTTTCAATTTCTCTCAGCATTTTCACCTCTTCTTGGTGAAGTTGAATTTCAGCTGCAAAAACGACCATGAATTGAATTAAATTACATATCAAGCTCATTCTATTTACACAACTCAATCATTTTTTTACTACCCGATAGGACAAAAGACCAATTTCCTATGGTTTTATAAATTGCAAAGAGTAAAGTCCTCTCCAAATTGGCATTCTCAAAAATTGAACCATTGCTGTTCTTGGAGTTCAAATAACCCATTATGACCAGCCAATATTGAGTATACACAACTTAAGCTTCATTAATTTTGAGTATTGAGAGATAGTAAAATTGATACTAAATGGGAAGAGTGACAATTTTTTCTTTCTCAAGGGTTGCAATCTTTTCTGTCAAGACTCTTTTCTCCAATAGCAATTGGTTATTCTCATTGCTGTAGGCTTGAATTTGTGGTTGAAGAAAAGCTATTTGATTCTGCATGTAACAAAACAGCTTATATACTCAAAAATAACTTCATAAATACTAATTAAGAAAACCATAGGCATGTATTGAGAATAATGATCACCTCGAAGATTCTAGATTGTCTCTCCAAACTAGCCACATGTTGATGCTTCCTCATTTTGGATCTTTGAGAAGAAAGTCGATTTGACGCCAGCCTGTAATTTATGAGGATAGTAATTAATCTTATATATTTCTTTGGTGTAATTCACTTACAAGTGCGTTTTGAGTGTAGTGTGAGAGCATCTAATTGCATTCTTGAGTATACCCACCATCTTCAAAAGATGGGTGCTCCAAGGGTAAAAAGGATTTTGAAAGACATATACATAAAGTTTAGCGTATATATATATATATATATATATATGATATACCGACTGAGCTTCCTAAGATCCTGAGGTGATTGCTGGGATTGTTGTTGTTGTTGGTCAATGATGGGCTTGGGGTCATCCATCTTCATGAAAAGCAGCCTTAAGAACATCATTGCTCTTGTGAGGAAGATCAGGCTTATGGTCAAAAGCAACGGAGGAATTATCATTAATATTGGTAAGAGAGTGAGGTTTTAGATACAGACGAAATGGTGAAGAAGATGAAGGCAAAGGCAAAGGGTGCTTAGAGGCAAGAGGGGGCATTACCAAAGAGAAGGGCCTATTGTTTGGGACTAACATTGAAGATTGCTCTATCTTCTTCTCACCATAGTTGCCTGTGCCTTCCATTTTCACTGCAAATTATAAGATTGATATGAATTAAGAGTTCAAGATTTATGTTCAAGATTTATATAGAAAGCTAGAGAAAGAAAAAGTGTACTTGCCTTTCTGGAGAGGGAGAGAGAGAGAGAGGGGGGGGGGGCGGGGGAAGAGGGGGAGAGAGAGAGAGAGAGAGAGAGAGAGAGAGAGAGAGAGAGAGACTTTTCTTATGCTAACGCTCTCAACGTGCACTCATCCACCCTTTCAGACATTGTATCTATATGAAATCAGAATCAATGTCCAGCCTCTCTGCCAATTTTTTTTTTGCAATTTTAATTTTTTTTGGTGTTTAAGAGGTTTTTAAATATAGTATGGTATAAATAACGGTTGGCACAATTGTTAAGTACGAATTACATTGACTGTACTATTTTTACTCCAATATGTCGTTAATGATCTTTTGTCGATATGTGCATGAAGCCGAAAAATAACTTATGTCCTTTAAAGTTAATTTGGTCAATATAAATACATATATATGACTTAATAATTTTAATAATTTCTATTTTATGCATATATAGAGATGATATACAATGTTGATACCAAAATTAACCTTGATATATATAGAGAGAGATTTTAGGAACGACAAAAATTCAATTCTTCGATATTCTAATTTGACAAAGACTCTTAACTTTTTTTTTTAATTTTAATTTTTATATATATCTTTCACTTGAGACAATTCAGTTTGAGGCATTATCAGGTATTAAAGTGGACACTTTTTTTTTAGTGAGAATTCAAATAATTTATTACTTTATGAAAAACTAGTTTCTTTTGCTAAATTTAACCCCGTAAGATAGGCTAGTCCCTTACATTGTATTCGAACCTTGTTTCATTTACATTTTTATCTTTAGATATCTTAATAGAGAAGTTAATTCTTATGACTTTATTAAGTGACTGAATAATTATAAAATTATTGAAAAACTAAATTAACATAACTACATTTTAAACCATCAAATTAAGGTATTAGTCATATAGATTTAAGGGGGAGGGGGGAACAATTATTTAGTCTTAATTAAGGGGTAATTTGGTAAACCTAGGTGTAGTGGTGCCTCGTTAGATACATTGATTCCATCTTTTAAATTCAGATTTCGAGCTTAGATGATGTCATAATTGTATATATAACTATATAAATATTACAAAACTCTGAAGAAAAACACAAAATATTGAATAGGATTTGCGAATAAAAGATAAGCTGTCTCCTACTCAAATCACACATAACACATGAGAAGGGATGTATACTGGACCCCCTTTATAACAGACATTTTGGCTTAATTCTCAACCCTAATAATTAATTAACGCTCTATTTTTCAACAAAATTTTGCCACTTGGACTCTAGAGACACGCTAGTGATAAGTGTTTTAACTACTACTCTCGTTCTCTCTCTCTCTCTCTCTCTCTCTAAAAAAACCAAACTTTTTCAACACCTTACCAAGTTAAGTCATGTCCCGGAAGTCAGAACTGGGGGCTAAGAGTTCTACCACTCTCAAAATTGTAGTTATGATTGGCATGGATAGTGTGCCACTTACACCGTCGCAAGCCTAGATCTTTTCTCAAATTAACCCTAAAATGTATTATATCCTAAATGACTTATCTGATTATAGAGCATACTAGAGTAACAATTTAAGAGTAAATTAAATAAAATTACTTTATCCCGAGTAATGGGAAGGCATTCTTAATTTACATGTCATCACACTACTAGAAATTCAGTAATTAGCGACGGAAAAATCCGTCGCTAATTTAATAAAATTCCATCGCAAATCCATTTGCGACGGATTTTGTGAAGGAAAAAAATCCGTCGCTAAAACGTCCATAGCAAATTTTTTATGACGGATTACTATCCGTCGCAGAATTAGTGACGGAATTTTTCCGTCGCAAATTTAAAATTCCGTCGCAAACAAAATTTAAAAATTTACGACGGAAAATTATCCGTCGCAAATTTGTGACGGATATTTCCGTCGCTAATTCCGTCGCAAATTTTTAGATAAGTCATTACAAATTTTCGTCGCTAATTTTGTCGTAAATTTGTGACGAATAATTTCGTCGCTAATTCCATCGCAAATATTTAAGCAATTTATATATATATATATATATTTAACCAATAACAATAATTCCAAACTTAGATTTAAATGCTATGAACAAACATAAATATAACAAATAAACACCAACTAGCAATTAAAACAAAACATTTTACATATTTCTATATAAGAAAATGATTTACATATTTCTTCATGATCCATCATCATAAAATGCAAAGTTATAACAAAATATAAGTTTCTATAAATAAACTAGTCTAGAGGGTGATCTGTTGGCTGTGTCTCATCATCATCGGTAGGAATACCCAAGTGCTTGTCAACCAAATTCATGATGTGGTCCATCATTGCACGCATCTCACTGATGACAATCGCCTGACTCTCCAGCTTATATGTCTGGGCATCAATCTTCTTTGAATATTGATTTCCTCCTTATGAGCCCTAACCTCATTCATCACAAGCTCCATCCTGCGTTGTAGCTCCTCTTCAAAGTCAGGATGGAGACCTAATGGCGAGACAAAACAGGAACTAGAGTAGGATATGTAACATAAGACAATTCTTGCATAAGCTATTCAGAAAATTCTTGCATAAGCTAATCAGAAGTAGCAATGAATATTCATGCAAGTTACCATATCAAATTAATACAATAATTGTAAATTTGCCAGCTGCTTTATAAATTTGAAAAAAAAAAGCAATCATTGCACCTCATTTACAATATATTGACACTCCAAACCTCAAATTCAGAATAAAAGTAAGAGCAAATTTAAAAAATTTAATATTTTATTTCTAGAGATATCAATTTTATGAAGGATAAGTAAGTTCAAAAGAGATTAATTTTTTATCATATTAAGTAAGAGATACTATTTATAAAAAATTAAAGATTAATGAATTCATAAACTGTTATGATTAATTATCAATTGAGAGGCTACATGCTACATGTATATAGTATTTATATGATGACTAACCTAAACATATAGTTGAAAGTGCAGCTTGCAAGTTTCTTAGTGATATAAAATGGGATTTCACTTTAGATTTTGGGACAGAAATGAAAAGGAACTGAAACATCGATTAGATATAAGTAAAGTTCGTGTCTCCAACTTTTTGTAGCTACTGAAATTTCTAGCTCATTGAACACGTAAAGATATATAATTGAGGTGTAAGATAGTTTTTAGGGTTAGCCAAAGAGAAGATAAGAAAAATAAATGAACAGCCTCGAGTACTTTATAGCTTGACCCCATATTCAATTTGATTTTGCATTAATCTAAACTAAGTTTGCCATATTCCAATTTAAACACACATTAAAATTATCTTGGTGCAATGAGCCATATGCATATTGATATCATAATATATTTATATATGGCTTATACCAACAAAAAAAAAATGAATAGAACTTCTGGTTTAGATCTTTAATATATCAGCAACTTCCCATAAATAAATTCAAAATTTATAAACTCTATTTTTAAATTTAGAATTTACTTCAACCTTCCTCACTTTTGTGTTGTCTATTTCCAAGGCCTATAATCTTATTACCCCCAACACAAACTCAATTCACTAAAGACCCAAATATAACTTCCTTCCCTGTGTTGACAGCAGCAACAACGTCAATTAGGCACTTGTATAAGCATATATATATACACTTGTATAAGCTTATATTTATAATTTTTTATATGTCTCGGCTAGCATATAAATCAAGAGAAGCGAACTATAGAACAGAAGAAAAATCATGTAATGACCACTTAAATAATACAATGTAGAAAAGTGGAATGTGGATGTATACAAGGTTAATGTAGAACAGAAGAAAAATCATGTAAATGACCACTTAAAATGTTTATATAAATGATTGATCTATGAACTGTGAGGGGGTGATTCTAATCTACGAACTCATCCAAACTAGCCATTCCATGTAGATCTAAGTTCCTACAATAGCTTACTCAAGAGCTACATTATCAAAGGTCTACATCTCCCTGAACGTTCCGCTCAAAAGTTTCATTATAAGTGATCAGTGTTGCTAGTAAGTTGATTTTTAGTGAATATAGAAAATGTATTTGATAAATATGTAGTAGTGCTTTTAAAAGATAATAATTATATGGTGCAATAGAGTATCTATCATGAGTTTGTTTTCAGTGCTTATCCACTGAAAAGTTCAATATTATTTTTAGACAATAGTACTAGTTGTGTTCTTGAATTTTAAGCCATGTTTTAATTATAATTTAAAATTTTATTTTGTGTCAATTACAATCTATATATTCTAATTAATTTTGATTATACTCATAAGTTTAACACTGTTAAAACATTTAGCGGTAAACGCTAATTTAACATCTTATCTTGTATACATTAGTGTCAAATCATTCATTTTGAATTTGCCACCTTACATACTAATTTAAAATGACCAAATTAATGGCCATGTGAACGCTCTAAAACCCCTACTTCTTTTTGTCATTGATGAAGGTTTAAAGGGTCATTTTAGTCATTTTAAATTTATATTTGATGTGGCCCATTCAGGTGAATGGTTCGGCATTAATGTGTACAATATAAGATGCCACATCAGTATCTACTATTAAGCTCAAAAGTATAATCGAAATTAATTAAAAACATATGAGTTATATATAATTGACATGAAATAAAAAGAAAGTCTAGATGATAATTGAAACATGAGTCAAAGTTCATAGGTATAAATAATATTTTTGCCTTATTTTTTAAGGATAGAACTTATATATGCATATCATTATATTTTTGTTGTCAAGTCTCTATTAAAAATAGAATATGTGCAAAAAGTTCACTAAAAAAGTTCATTAGAATATGTTTTTTTATTGGAGAACTATCTATGCTCTGATTAAAAAATTTGATAACAAAATATAAAAAAATGCATATAATTTTTTTTTCTATCCCTAAAATGAATATAAGGATGAGCTTTAATAAATTAATTAATTTTTAATTAGAGCTTTTATACTCAAGCTCAATAAATTCTTAACAATTGAATCTCATTTCCTCTTTCATCTAGTTTCCTGAGATCAATCTCATATTCTCTCATATATCATATTTTGTTATTTATTACCTTACAATTTTTTTCTTCTATGTTTGATTTTTTTTATTCTTAAAATTTATCTCGGTTGTTTCATTCTAGAATGTTAAAAAGTTTTGATGTTAACTTGATACTTTTTTTTTATTTTAGATAATTAGGAAATCTTTCGTTAATGTTTTGATATATTGATTTTCATGACAACTAGATAAATGTATATTTTCTTTTGTTTATTGTGATCTGAATAATTAAATTTTTAATGGTTTAAGTCTACAAATACAAACATACATTTCATTTGGTAAGGCTGGGTCAAGCTAGCATTGAATGACAACTCTATGTAATCTTTTATAATTTGTTTATAAAAATCACATAATCTAATTTTAAATCACTGTTACGTTTGATTTTAAATTCTGGATGAAAATAATTTATTTGTCGAAATCAATGTTTTAAAACTTAGATTGGTTATGAACAAAAAAGATAAGATTCATGATTTGCTGGTTGAACCATGCATGGTGAAATTAATTGAATTAAAATATTTCAAAATATTATATATATATATATATATATATATATATATATATAACATCATATGATATTATAAAATCTGCTGATAATATTTTAAATTTTTTATAATTTAAAATCACTTTATATAAAATAATGAATTTGTTAAGTACTATTTGTTACAAAAGTTATTTGTATAATAATCTACATAAGAGATGAATATTAAACTCTTTAATATATACTACGGAAGTAAAATAAATATTAATAAGCGCTGTCATACTTTAAAACCAAAATTAATACATGGGAAAAATTTATATATATATATATATATATATATATATTCGTATAGTATATTAACAAAATAATTATATGATTACAATATTGTATAGCATATGCATAGTGAATATTCAACTACATATTTTTATTCCTTTATGCTCTTCCCAATGTTCTTCATTCTGCAGTTTGAAAATAACATAACACCACCGCGGGTATCAATAATTAATTAAGCCGTTTGGAAAAAAAAATAAGTTAGGTGTTTATTGTTATGAGTAAATAGGTAATGTTACATTGCAAATTTTTTTAGTAGAGATTATGCTGCTAGTAAGAATTAGCTAAATGTCGCCTGAATCAGCTTTCCTTGTGGTAATTTATATTTGTAGTTTTGAGCCATTCCGTTAAGAGGATGTTTGGTATGAAAAATCACACATTTCTAAGAATGATCATATTTTTAGAAATGTACTGTTTTCAAGAATGTGACATTTCTCTACTTGGTTAATTACAAATATTCTTGGGAATTTTATTTTCTTTATTTCTTAGAATCTAAGATTTTTACGTTTGGTTTATGTCTATTTTTGGAAATATTTGGCAATTTTTTTTTTTAAAATTATCCCTTCAATTTAACATATAAAAGTAGTTGTGTAAAATAGATCAACTTGCTCCGGCCAACGAAATTTCACTAATAAACATACTGGTTTAGGATGATCTACTTAATGAACAAACTCATTTTTTAAAAGCCATATATGCCTATATTGGACCACGAGCTAACTAGGTTAGCAAGAGGCCATTTTTTTTTCTCTATATCTCTCTTTAAAAAGTTATAATTTTTAATTAATTTAGTAAACAAAATATAAATTAAATTTTGAAAAGAAAGTTTGGATGGCCCAACTCTACAATCTATTAGGCTTTTGGACACAATGGGTTAAATCATTTAGACTCATTTTTAAATGTGATAATTTTATTTTAATATATATCCAAGCTAAACCATTTGACAGGCTAAATGGTTTACCTCGTGAGTCATGATTAGGGGTAAGTACATGTTAGGTCAAATCGAGTGAAATTCTCAATCTAAACCAACCAAATGTGATTGGATTGAGTCAAGTTCATATTTTTTGGAGAATGGAATTGAGCCAACCCCAAACCAACTTTGACGTGTTGGTTTAGGTTGGGTCGGGCCGGGTCGGGTTGGATTGGGTGGGTATGACTTTCTTCTTCTTGTTTTTTTTGTTTTTGTTTTCCATCTTTTTCTTCTTCAACGATGCAAAAATGAGAAGCAAATTCTCACTATTGTCAATGGTATTGAGAAGGTTGAGTCATCCAACGGTGAAGGTAATGACACATGCTCCAACACCGCGACAACGAGCGTAGCTAGCATTGTGCTCATTGCAGTAGCCAATGAGAGTGTTGAGTCCTACCTTAGCAATCAAGTGGTCGAGAAGGCTAAGATTGAAGTCACCAGGAATGAAGAAGACGTTAGTGATACCGATTTGAACAAGTCAACGAGCACCAGAGCTGCAGAGCAGAAATGGTGAAAGCGAAGAGATGAAAAAAAAAACTTACCTATGTGTGTGTGCGGCTATTCTGAAGAGATGAAGAGTAAAATCAAAGTGGAGAAGGCGAAGAATAGTATGAGATTAAAGACTCGTGGTTGAGATTGGAGAGTTGGACGTATGAAGACAGAACTTAGGAGACTTGAACTTCTGATATAAGATTGGAGAAGAGGTGATGCCCTAAAAATAAAAATTATATTCATCGAGTTTGACAGTTCGGGTTGAGTTGAAAAATTCTTAACCAGCTATCCAAAGCACTAGTTGTCGAGTTAAGATTTTTTGATCCAACCTAACCCAATCAGATCAATCTAACCCACTGCTCACCCCTAGCCATGATCCATTTGGAAATCATCTCTCTCTCCCCCTCTCGATCCACCTTATGAGCCATGACCTATTTTGACACATTCTCTCTCTTTCTTTAAGGGTTGGCCCATGTGCCAACTTCTTCTAAGTAGTTTCAACAAAGTATTTACATCTCTCTCTCTTTCTCTCTTCTACATTGGCCCACAAGTCAACCCACCCAAAGCTATTTAGCTTACCACCTAAACAAGCTGTCCCATTTATGTCCATTTTAAATGGGCAAAGACATTTTGATCTAAGCTTGTTTGTTTAGCAATGGAGGATTAGGATTTGATAATTAAGAGTAGGGTATGAGGATAAAGTGATAACTTTATTATGGGAAAATATTATTTTTACATGGAAATTTACCATTTGCATTATCTCCCATGGGAATGAAAGAAAAAAGGGAATTTTGCGGGATGTTTAGTCTCTAGGAATGTTATATTCCTCGAAAATCTTTTTCTAAAACTGCTTACTAAACTTGGGAATGTGACATTCCCATATTATATTATTGGAAATTATTTAACACTCTCACGTGCCAAATGCTCTCTCAAGGTTTAATTAGTAGTAGATCAATTACCTATAAAATATTTTTACAATATTTAAAATTGTTACGAAAGTATGAACTTTACATATATCTTCACATTAGTATGATATTGTCTACTTTGGGTCTAAGCCCTCATGGATTTAATTTTGGACATTACTCAAAAAGCCTCATTTTAATGGAAATATCAACCATACTTATGAACCTATGATCCTTCCCAATCCTAGCTGATGTTGGACTTTGTTCACACATCCCAACAATAGCACCATCTTTTTATGGCCCATGGACCCCCTCAAGCGATTTTCTCTATCGCCCATCTACCTTTGGCCTGCATAGTCCATGAACTATCCATCTCTCAACTCCACCATGGAAGCCCACAACGTTACCATGAAGCTCCAGGGAGATCACATCATCGCAACATGGACCCACATCTACTTCGTCCACTTGGCGCAACGGGCTGGAGTCACACTTGTGCACACACTTGGGGATCCATCATATGGCTCATGCTCAACCCCATGATACCATTTGGAACTTGGCTCTGATACCACTTGTTACAAAAGTATGGAATTTACATATATCTCCACACATTAGTATGACATTGTTGACTTTGGGCCTAAGCCCACATAAATTTACTTTTGGACATTACCCAAAAAGCCTCATTTTAATGGAGATATCCACTATACTTATAAACCCAAGATCCTCCCTAATTTTAGCCGATGTTGGACTTTGTTTGCACATTTCAACAATAATAACAAATGATACAAGTCGGGTTGGACTACAAAAATGTGGAGCTCTCTTAAAGCAATTTTTTTTATTCACAAGACTCAAACTCTAGACTTTCAGGGAATCAAGTGCCATACCACTTGAACAAACTCATGTTAGTTGGCATCACTATATGCTTATAAATACATACATAAGTATAAACTAAATATGGAGTAGTATTTTGAAACTAATGAAAGGTATAAACACGAAAAGGAAAAAATCATTTTTATCCTTAAACTTTAACCAAGTTTCTATATTTCATCCAAAAAGTTTATTTTATGTTAATTTTGTCTTATATATTTTTTAATTAGTTTTAATTTTATCTTTGAACCTAAAAATCATCTAAATTATTAATACTAGACGTTGATGTGACTATTTTTATTGTACATATCATTGTCAACTTGTTTAGTTAAACTCATCAATACCAAACATGGACTTGTAAGAAAAATATCTTTCATTATTCATTTTGTCCTTCCAACTTCATGAAATCTTCTTCCCACGGAGGTTCCTAGTCGAATCCATTTATTGAACTATCCAACCCCTTCCCAATTTGCTCCATATACAGTTGAAGATCAGGTCTGTTTTCAAATTATTATATTTTATATTGTACTAAACTCAGTGTATTATTATTACTATTATTTATATTTTTCCATGAAATGTAATTTAATATTTAATAAAAAATATATAATTTAATTTTAAATTAAGTAATTTATATTTTAAATTTCAATGAGATTTAATAAGAATATATGAAAAAAATTAGTTCTGAATTTTTTATTTATTACGATAATATAATATTTTCCATGGTAGACGGCGAAAAAGCTAATTAAAACCTTATCGTTGAAAAGTACATTGAAGTTTGGGTGTCAAACAGTTTATGTTATAATTTTGGTGTAAATTAGTACTGTTGTAAGACTAAATTAAATATTTACATATATTTGAGGATTAACTCAATAATACTTTCTAATATATATGTGTGTGCGCGCATGCGTGTACATGTGTGTGTATTCTTGGAATTGTATTTAGAGAACCAAGGATGTACACTTTTAATTTAACAAAACATAGAACAAGGAATTCCATTAACACACTGTTCAAGAAATTTAAAACCAGCAATGCAGATTGCAAAGTAAAAAGATAAATAGTCCAGAAAGGTAAAAAAATGAAAACAAAGACATTCTTGGGTTTACAAAATACTAAAACAAGGCACTCCGATGACATAATTTTAGCACAAAATTAACAAACCATAAAACTCAGCTACATGTATATATATATATATATATATATATATGTCACGAGAGATCATGAACTAGTTAATAATTAAAACTTAAAAGTATGCAAGCATGCAGCTTCATCAACTTTGAATATGTAGTTAAACGCCATGGCCAGACTCAGTGTTGAAGTCGTTGTTTGCTTGCGTGATCCAAGGGTTAACAATGATCTGCAACTCGTTCATTGGGTCACTACTGTTCATGTTGAAGTTCATCACATTCTGCTCATCATTCACTTCCGTTCGTGATGATGTTCCTTCTGTGTTTTCCAAACCAACAGCTTCACACACACAAATAAAAAGTATAATATATAAAATCCATATATATAAATCAGTATATATATATATATATTAACAATTATGTAAAACTAAAATAGTGCGAAGTGTAATTTAGTCAAATTTTACAGAAAGATACTATAATTTACTCTAATTCTTTTTATACAGTTGTTGGAATTTTTCAAAAAGACAAAAAGATTAATCTTGGGTACCTTGTATATTTTGTTTTATTTACAACTAAGTTCTGATCAGGTATTTTGAAAACAAGGCTCAAATGTATATGTTGTAGTAAATAGAGTTCTACACACCCGCATAGATATATATACACAAAATTATATTTATATGTTCTTACCTTGAAATGATAATTTGCATCAACAATGGGTTCGGAGACAAATTGATTATTCAGAAAAGTATTGTTCCAATTATAGTAAGCTATCATTGCTTGATTTTGTAATTCTTGTTTCTGCAGCTTCTCTAGCTCCCTCAGCATTTGCACCTCTGCTTGGTGAAATTCAATTTCAGCTAGAAAAAGCCCAAAAATTGAATTAAATCCCATCTCAAGCCTCCTATGTTACACTAAAAAAAAAAAATCTATATACAACTTAATCTTTTTTGACCACCAATAGGACAAAAGATTAATTCCTTTCAGTCTTAATGAATGCGAAGTGTAAAACCCTCCCCAAATTGGCGTTTTTAAAGTCAAAGCCATTAATTGCTAGTTGTTCCTGGAGTTTAAAAAACCCACTATGACCAGCCAATATTGACGATACATGAACTTAAGTTTCATTTCTTTTGAGAGTACTGTGACTTAGTGAAATTAATAGGACTAAAATGGGAAGAGGGAGGTTACCTTGCTTGGCAACTTTTTCCTTGTCAAGGGCAGCAAGCTTTTGTGTCAAGACTCTTTTCTCTTGTAGCATTAGCTGCTTCTCATTGGTGTAGGCGTGGATTTGTGGTTGAAGAAAAACTATTTGATTCTGCATGTAACAAAACCTCAAAACAGAATATCTGAAATACACTTGCAATTAAATTCATAGATATTAAGAAAACCATAGACATTATTTGGGGGAAAAATGAACACCTCTAAAATTTTGGATTGCCTCTCCAAACGAGCCACGCGTTGATGCATCCTCAGTCTGAATCTTTGGGCAAAAACTCGATTTGACACCACCCTATATTTTATTAAAACAATAATTAATCTATCTATTTCCCATGGTGTAATTAACTCAGAAGACACATATAATGTTTCGCATGTGTGCATTCTGAGTCTAGTGTGAAAGCATCCAGTCACATTATTGGTTGCACGCTATCTTCAAAAGAAGGGTACTTCAAACCCCACACTTGAGAGAAATGCGTGTGTGTGTTTGAGTATTGTGATTTGCACTTTTGAGAAACAGCTGCATCAGGTGTTTTCTCACTAGTGATTATTGAGACCAAAAACAAACAAAAGAATTGGAAGACATGCATATACAAAGAGTAGACTTTAGATGATATACCGCTTAAGCTTTCTAGGATCCTGATTAGGTGGTTGTTGTGATTGTTGTTGTTGTTGTTGGTCAGTGATGGGCATGGAGTCATCATCTTTAAGAAAAGCAGGATTAGATTAGAGAGAGTGATATTCTTGTGAGAAAGATCAGACTTATTGTCAAGAGCAACAAAAGCATTATCATTAATGGTAAGAGAGTGAGATTTCAAACACAGACAAAATGGTGAAGTAGATGAAGGCAACGATAAAGGAGGCTTAGATACTGAAGGAGGCGCCATCAAAGAGAAGGGTGTGTTTGGCCCTTTGTTCATCTCACCATAGTTGATGGATTTAAAATAAATTGATTTGGTATGGAAGACTAGTGACAATTTTCGTAATTTACCTAAAGTGAATATCTTGATGGGAGATGATATAAAGAAATGATTAAGATAGGAAGAGAGAGAGAGTGATGGACGAAAGGCTAAGGCTGAGAATTATAGGAAGGAATGATTGTTTTTTCATTCAGTTCACTATTTACATTCTCCGTGCTCTTATTTATAGCTTTCCTATGTCGGTCAACATTTTGTCTAGAGCTTTCTCACCAATGCCGCCATTCATCTCTCACTCATTCTAGATATTTTAGTTGTTGCTTTCTTAGTGAAATTTCTACACAATTCATGTTCATTCTTACCATTTACACGGTTTTCTATATTTTCTAGATTTTTCAATTGATAGTAATTACATCATATATTTATTTTGTTACTTTTTAGATTTTTCTAGATTAATTTTTTTTAACACTCCCTCTTAATCTAGAAAAATCCATAACTCCAAGCATTTCTCTGAATTTGATGAATTTTTCCATGGTAATTGGCTTTGTGAAAATATTTGCTAATTGATCTTCAGTCTTGCAAAATTTCATCTTGATTTCTCCTTGTTGCACGAGCCTCGAATAAAATGATGTTGAATTTCAGTATGTTTGGTGAGACTGTGAAATACCAGATTCTTTGTCATGGCGATAGTTGACATGTTGTCGCAATATATTTGTGTTGGATCATTGTCAGGTTGATGTAGATTCTCCAAAATTCTTCTAAGCCAAACTGCTTCTCATGAAACACTTGTTACAGCCATGTATTCTGCTTCGGCTGATGAGAGTACAACTGTCTTCTGCTTCTTTGATGACCATGAAATTATTTTAGATCTGAGAAGAAAGGCATATCCTGATGTGCTTTTTCGATTATCGATGTTGCCTGCCCAGTCGCTATCTGTGTGGCCAATTAATTTGCAATCTTCTTCCGCTTTGTACATGATGCCAAAAATTTTTGTTCCTTTAACATATCTTAGAATTCTCTTTGCAGTAGTCAAGTGAGATTTACTGGGTTCACTCATAAATCTTGAAACAATACTGACTGCGTGAACTATGTCTGGCCTTGTGTTTGTGAGATATATCAACGACCCAACTAAGCTTCGGTAACTTGTCTCGTCCACTTTTCCTGTTCCATCTTCTTTGATAATTTTTCATTTATTCCCATCGGCGTTGATATTGGCTTACAGTTCGTCATCTTGAATTTCTTTAACAAATCGTCTACATATTTTTCTTGAGAAATAAATATTTTTCCAAGCCTTTGTTTTACTTGCATTCCAAGGAAGTATCTCATCAGACCAAGATCGGTCATCTCATACTCCTTCATCATAGTTTGCTTAAAATCATCAATCATCCTTACATTGTTGCTAGTATATATTAAATCATCAACATATAAGCATAGGATGAGAAAATGTTCTTCACGTACTTTAATATATAATGATGGCTCACTTGGGCTTTTTGTAAAACTTCGATTAAGAAGATACTTGTCTATCTTACTATTCCATGCTCGTGGTGCTTGCTTAAGCCCATATAATGCTTTCTTCAGCAGGTACACTTTGTCCTCTTCTCCTCGAACAATGTATCCTTGAGGTTGTTCTAAGTAGACTTCTTCTTCAATTTCTCCATTTAGGAATGCAGACTTTACGTCTAGCTAGTAGATGTTCAGCTTCAGTTTTGCGGCTAAAGGAAGTATTAGTCTTATGGTCTCCATCCGCACCACAGGAGCAAAAGTTTCATTGAAGTCAATCCTAGGTTGCTGTGAATAGCCTTTTGCTACGAGTCGTACCTTGTATTTCTGGATTGATCCATCTTCATTATATTTGATCTTAAAGACCCATTTTAAGCCAATTATGTCTTTTTCTTTTGGTTTCTCTACGAGCTCCCATGTTTGATTCTTTTTGATCATCTTGATTTCTTCATCCATGGCTTTTCTCCATTCTTCTTCTTTTGCAGCTTCTTCATATTTTTGAGGCTCACAAGAAAAGAATGCGACATTACAAGTTTGGTAAATGTCTTGCAATGATTGCATCTTTCTTGGAGAAGATGAATCTGATGAAAAATTTGGTCTGAAATTTTGGCTTGTGTCGTCTCTTGATTCCTCTTCAGCATTTATATGTTGCACTCCTTTTGGTGCTTCATTGCTCCATTCCTAGCTTTCTCCTTCATTAAATATGACATCTCTTGAAATGATAAATTGCTTCGTTTCTGGATTGTAAAGACGATAGCCTCTAGACTCGTCACTATATCCAATGAAGATGCATCTTTCTCCTCTTTCATCAAGCTTTTCTCTATTGACTTTTGGAATATGATAGTATGCAATGCAGCCAAAGACTTTGAAGTGATTAACTCTTGGCTTCCTCTTGAACCATGCTTCAAATGAAGTTCTATTTGGAACAACAATTGTTGGGGATCGGTTGAGAATATAGACAGTTGTGTATACTGCTTTGGCCCAAAATGATCTTAGCAGTTGTTTTTGTTGCAGCATAGCGCGTGCCATTTCCAAGATGGTTCTATTCTTCCTTTCTGCAACTCAATTTTGTTGTTGTGTGTATCGAATAGTGAACTCCTTCTTGATGCCATGCTCTTTGCAGAACTTGAAGAATCTTTGATTAGTGAATTTTCCTTCACGATCATTTCTTAAAATCTTGAGAGGATGCTCACTTTGCTTTTCAGCTAGGGTCTTGAATTGAGTAAAATAATTGAATGCTTCTGATTTCTGCTCGATGAAGTAAACTCATATCATGCAGGTAAAGTCATCAACAAAGAGTAGAAAATATCTCTTCCTGCCAAAAGTAGGTGTTCTTAAAGGAACCCAAATATCTGCATGCACTAATTCTAACGGAGCATTTGCCCTCCAAGATGATTTTGGGAATGGTAATCTATGCATTTTTCTAAAAATACATCCTTCACAATTTTTTATTTCAAAATGCATAGATGGTAACCCAAGCACCATATCTTTTTGATTTAATAATTTAAGGCCATTAAAATTCAAATGACCATATCTCAAATGCCATAACCTGGCTTCATCCACATTTTCACATTTCATAGCGTATTGCCCAAGTGGATATTTAAAGGAAAAATTTTATTAGGGGCCATTTTAATAGTAGTTATAATTTGCCCCCTATTTTTATCAAATATTGTGCATTTATCATGATCATAAATCAACTTATAGCCTTTTTGAATCAACTGGCCAACATTCAATAAATTTGACTAAGGCTTGGAACATAAAAAACATCATGAATATATTTTTGTTGACTATTTTTTGTTTTTACAGCCATAATGCCTTTTCCTTGAACTCCTTGAATTTTCCCATCACCAAGTGTAACTGGGGATTTCATATTTTCATCTAAATTGACGAAGCAATTTTTATTGCTTATCATGTGGTTTGAACAACTACTATCTAAATACCAAATATCCCTTGATTCATATTGAGTAGAAAAAGTAGAATAAAATATTTGATCAATGGATTGGTCTTTTTCAGTAAAATTTGCTTTGTCTTTCTGCCGATATCAATAATCTTTGTCAAGATGTGTGTGCCTTTTTCACTTTTTACATTTATATCGGCAGTCTTTTGTATCATGATTATTCTTTTTGCATAAATTACAATAGGAGCAAGGTCTATTTTTGCTCAATTGATTATTATTTCTTTTTCCCCCTTCCATGGTAATTAGATGATTCTATCTTGAAGATTTTGTTCGTGGACATGCTTTTTATCTCCATTACTTTTGGAAATATTTGCTTTTGTTTGAAAAGCTTGCTCTAGTGGTTGCTCAAATCTTTGCATTTTCTCCTCATGAGCTTGGAGAGATCCCATTAATTCCACTAAAGTGAGCTTTGTTAAATCTTTAGCTTCTTCAATTACTGCCACCACATGATCATATTTGGAAGGAAGGCATCTTAGTAATTTTTTAATAATTTTCTCATCTTCTATCATGTCTCTGTAATTTCTAATTTGATTAATAATATTAGAGACACGAGAGAAAAATGTTTGAATTGATTCACTTTCCTTCGTTAATAAATTATCAAAATCTTTCCATAAATATTAGAGTTTAATAGTAATTATCTTGTCAGATCCCTTGAACTGACTCTTTAGAATTTCCCATGCCTCTTTAGCATTGCTTACATTCATGATTCTTGGAAAGATTGAGTTGCTTACCCCCTGCTGTATGAGGAGTAACGCTCTTGCATCCTTATGAATAATTTGCTTGTATTTCTTTTGCCTAGCAGCTGACCATGTCACTTGCTCTTCAGGCGTTGGATGTTGAAAGCCTTCTTGCACTATTTCCCATAAGTCTTGTGAGATAAAAAGTGTCTACATTTTTGTGCTCCAAAAATCACAAGCTTCTCCTTCAAATATTAGAATTAAAGTTTGTGTATAATTGAAGGTGGTTGAATTTGGATTTGATGTGGAGGCCATCAGGGTTTATGGTTAGAATATTAGAATAGGGTGGCTAGAATATGGCTAGGAGTTTTTCGAACCACAACTCTGATACCACTGATGGATTTAAAGTAAATTGATTTGGTATGGAAGACTAGTGACAATTTTCGTAATTTGCCTAAAGTGGATATCTTGATGGGAGATGATATAAAGAAATGATTAAGATAGGAAGAGAGAGAGAGAGTGATGGACGAAAGGCTAAGGCTAGGAATTGTAGGAAGCAATGATTGTTTTTTCATTCAATTCACCATTTACATTCTCCATGCTCTTATTTATAGCTATCCTATGTCAGTCAACATTTTGTCTGGAGCTTTCTCACCAATGCCGCTATTCATCTCTCACTCATTCTAGATATTTTAGTTGTTGCTTCCTTAGTGAAATTTCTACATGATTCATATTCATTCTCGCCATTTACATAGTTTTCTATATTTTCTAGATTTTTCAATTGATAGTAATTACATCATATATTTATTTTGTTACTTTTTAGATTTTTCTAGATTAATTTTTTTTAACAATAGTTGCCTATGCTTTCCATTTCCACAAAAGCCTCTCCAAAATTACAAGATGTGAATGAATTAAGAACTCTTTGTATTATATAGAAAGATGACATGACAGAGAAAGAAAAGTGGACCTACCTCTGATGATGCAAGAGAGAGAAATCTGGATTCTCTATTGTTCTCACCAGAACTATAGAGTGCAATCAACATATTTGGGCCTTTCATTTTTTCTTAGAAGGCCTAGATTAAGGGAAGTGTGTTAAAATTTTATTCCATTAATTAGATCGTCCAATTGAACGCTCTTTGTAGTTCTAGTAGGAACTATAAAAGAAAATTTTATTCCATTAATTAGATCGTCCAATTGAACGATCTTTGTAGTTCTAGTAGGAACTATAAAAGACCCATACGAGAGAGAGAGAGAGAGGGAGAGAGAGAGAGAGAGAGAGAGAGAGAGAGAGAGAGAGAGAGAGAGAGAGAGAGAGAGAGATATTTCTTTTTTGGAAGATTTCTTTGGAATTTCTTTTTTATTTTCTTAAATTTTAAATTTGAGAGATTTTTAAATATATTACCATACTAATAACGTTTGACTCAGTTGGTAAGAACGAATTGCATTGACTGGACTATTTTTGACTCAGATATAGATAATGATTTTGTGGATTGGTGTCTCTTATTTTGTAATTTTTTTTATATATTTGGCTTTAAAAATTATTAAATGTTGTAAAATATTACAATTTTTCTGAAAATGATATGATAATTGTTGCTATTTTTCAGTAATTTTTGTAGATTGTTGTCTATTTTTCTATAATTTTATTATTATTGTTTTTGGATATATTTGACTTGAAATGGTGCCCAAAGAATTGCTCACCTATTAGAGTAAAGCATTAGATGCTTCCAAAAATTATAGAGGTAAAGAAAACAAAATGTAAAGAACAAATTGTGATCATTAGGTTAGATTAAAATGGTGAATATTGTTGTTAGGACAAGTAATGAGTTCATTTGCAAATTTTTTCCCCAGATCAAAGTTTAATAACAGAGTAAGGATACTAAAGTTTAAAACACTTGTATGGAATGTCTCTTTGGGAACATTCGATAAAATTGAAACGATAAAAAAACTTTGTGGAATAAAGTGCTTAAAACATGTGTGGGTAATTGAATGAATTTGGCGGGTAAGTGTGGAGAAAGTGCTCTGAGGCGGTTTTTTTCTCTACTCTTCTCTTGCTTCTTCTTTGGTGTGGCTATAGTGGGGGCTGCTTGAGTGCAGCCCCCACCCCTCTCCTTCTCTTTCATGATTCTTCTCTTTGTCTTCCCTTTGTGAAAGTTTAGTCTCTTCTCTTTGTGAGAGTTTTCGTCTTCTCGTTGCAGAAGTTATCATCTCTTCATTTTTATTTTCAGATCTAGTTTGCTTGTCAGTTTTTTTTTTGTTTTCAGATATGTGTTCAAATCTGGTCTCTTTATTAGTTTTTTTGTTTAATTTGCTATTTTTGGATTGATGTTGTTTTAGGTTCAATCCTTTAAGAGAGCCTTGGATTTGCCTATATTTTTGGAGAAATCAGAACTCATTATTAGTCAACATGTGCAAATACCTGTCGATATGATCTAGGGATGGATATATAAAATGACTCCAAAAGTTTCAACGGTATATCTTGGGTTGTCTTCTTTAGTTGGTAATCATTGTATGATTCTCTAGATCCCTTGATAGGTTTCAGAGTTTTTTTGAGGGATTATCCTCTTTTTTGTTTTTCTGTTTCAATTTTTAGGGGCCCTTGTTACATCTAATTGATGCAGTTCTTCGTTTTTTCTTAATATGATCTGGTTTAGACTTTATTGGCCATTATAAAAAAAACGTGTCGGTATGTAGAAATAGAATTTCAAATAAGGTCATTTCCAAAAGAAAATTGAAGTTATAGAAAATGCATGTGGGTTTATTAGAGTTCGTGGACTATTGTGCTATTGGTATAGATTCATCTTTCCCTATGATTTTGTGTTATTTTGTATGTCGTTTATAAATTTGGTTTTGTTTTATTTTTGGAGGAAGCTCTATTGAAATTTTGTTAGATTTATTTGAAACATACATTTTTTAAAAAATATATATATAATTGGAAATGTCACTATAAGGGAGAGGTGGTCGTCGATGGGGAAAAGCACATGGTTCCCCTCTAACCAAGACACCCATCCATGGGTCGGGTCGGGTGGGTTTGACTTCTTTGTTGTTGTTTTTTGTTTTTGTTTTCCTTTTTCTTCTTCTTCTTCTTCCACTTCCGCCTTCTCCAATGATGTAAATGAGAAGCAAATTCTCGCTGTTGTCAATGGTATTGAGAAGGTTGAGTCAGCCAACGGTGAAGGTAATGACACATGCTCCAACACCGCAACAACAAGCGTAGCTAGCATTGTGCTTGTTGCATTAGCCAATGAGAATATTGAGTCCTACCTCGGCAATCAAGTGATCGAGAAGGCTAAGATTGAAGTCACTGGGAATGAAGAAGATGTCAGTGATATCAATTTGAACGCACTAGATGTGCAGAGCAGAAATGGAAAAGGTGAAGAGACGAAAAAAAAAACTTACCTATGTGTGTGTATGGCTGTTCTGAAGAGATGAAGAGTAAAATCAAAGTGGAGAAGGCGAAGAGTAGTATAAGATTAGAGACCCATGGCTAAGATTGGAGAGTTGGACGTATGAAGATAGAACTCAGAAGACTTTAAGTTCTGATATGAGATTAGAGAAGAGGTGAAGCCCTAAAAAAAATTATATTCATCGAGTTTGGCAATTCGGGTTGAGTTGAAAATTTCTTAACCAACTACCCGAACCACTAGTTGTCAAGTTGAGATTTTTTGACCCAACTTAACCCAATCAGATCAATCCAACCCACTGCTCACCCCTAGCCATGATCCATTTGGACACCATCTCTCTCTCTCTCTCTCTCTCTCCCTCTCGATTCACCTTATGAGCCATGACCTTTTTTGACACCTTTTCTCTCTTTCTTCAAGGGTTGGCCTATGTGCCAACTTGTTCTAAGTAGTTTCAACAAAGTATTTACCTCTCTCTCTCTCTCTTTCTCTCTTCTACATTGGCCCACAAGTCAACCCACCCAAAGCTATTTAGACTAGCACCTAAACGAGCTGGCCCATTTATGTCCATTTTAGCAACCCAGATTTGGTGAACACACTTTGTAGTTTTGGCAGGAACTATAAAGAACCTAAACAAGAGAGAGAGAGAGAGAGAGAGAGAGAGAGAGAGAGAGAGAGAGAGAGAGAGAGAGAGAGAGAGAGAGAGAGAGAGATTTCTAATGCTCACGCTTTCAACATGCATTGACCTCAACCCTTACACATTCTTATGTTGTATTAATATGGAAATAGAATCAGTCTAGACCCCTTATGCTTCTTTTTTGGAAGATTTCTTTTTTATTTTTTTAAATTTTAAATTTTAAATTTTAAATTTGAGAGATTTTTAAATATATTACCATACTAATAACGTTTGACACAATTGGTAAGAACGAATTGCATTGACTGTACTATTTTTGACTTGGATATAGATAATGATTTTGTGGATTGGTGCCTCTTATTTTGTAATTTTTTTTATATATTTGGCTTTAAAAATTATATAAATGTTGAAAAATAGTCTGAAAATGATATGATAATTGTTGCTATTTTTCAGTATTTTTTGTAGATTGTTGTCTATTTTTTTGTAATTTTATTATTATTGTTTTTGGATTTATTTGACTTGAAATGGTGCCCAAAGAAGTGCTCACCTATTAGGTTGAAGCACTAGATCCCTCCAAAAATTATAGAGGTAAAGAAAACAAAATGTAAAGAACAAATTATATCATAAGGTTAGATTGAAATGGTGAATATTGTTGTTAGGACAAGTTATGAGTTCATTTGCAAATTTTTTCCTCTAGATCAAAGTATAATAACAGAGTAAGGATACTAAAGTTTAAAACATGTGTATGGAATGTCTCTTTGGGAACATTCGATAAAATTGAAATGATACAAAATCTGTGTGTGGAATAAGGTGCTTAAAACACGTGTGGGTAATTGAACAAATTTGGTGGTTAATTGTAGAGAAAGTGGAGAAAGTGTTCTGAGACGGTTTCCTTTTTTTTTTTCTCCTGCTTTTTCTTCGATCTGACTAACGTAGGGGTTGCCTGAGTGCAGCCTCCGCCCCTATCCTTCTCTTTCACAGTTTTCCTCTTTGTCTCCATTCTGTGGGAGTTTTCGTCTTCTCATTGTAGAAATTATTGTCTCTTCATTTTTTTAGATCTAGTTTCCTTGTTAGTTTTTTTGTTTTCAGTGTTTTTGTTTTCAGATATGTGTTCAGATCTTGTCTCTTTGTTGATTTTTGTTTAATCTACTATTTTTTGGGTTGATATTGTTTGAGATTCAATTATTTAAGAGAGCTTTGAATCTACCTATATTTTTGGAGAAATCAGAACTCATTATTAGTTAACATGTGCAAATACTTGTCAATATGATCTGTGGATAGATAGATAAAACGACTTTAGAAGTTCCAATGATATATTTTGGTTTACTTTCTTTAATTAGTTGGTAATTCATTGTATACTTTTTCTCTAGGTCTTTTGATAGGTTTTAGAGTTCTTTTGAGGATTATCCTCTTTTTAGTTTTTTTGTTTCAGTTTTTAGGGACCATTGTTGCATTTGGCCAATGCAATTCTATGCTTTTTTTAATATGATCTGATTTGAGTCTTATTGACTATTATCGAAAAAAAAAAACACGTCTAGATATGTAGAAATAGAATTTCAACTAAGGTCATTTCCAAAAGACAATTTAAGTTATAGAAAATGCATGTGAGTTTATTAGAGTTTGTGGACTATTGTGCTATTGGAATAGATTCATCTTCCCCATGATTTTATGTTATTTTGTATGTTGTTTGTAAATTTGGATTTGTTTTATTTTTAAGGAAACTCTACTGAAATTTTGTTAGATTTATTTGAAACATACATTTTTAAAAAAAATATATAATTAGAGATGTCACTATAAGGGAGAGGTGGTCGTCGATGGGAAAAAGCACATGGTTCCCCTCTAACCAAGAGACACCCATCCATGAGTACTCGATCTTTGATTGCCTCGACCTTAACTCTTAGGTACCTTTTATACTTCGTATTATTTACAACCAAGTTGTGATTAGGATATCATGAGAAGAAGGCTCAAATATATTTGTTGTAGTAAATATACTAACAAAACTTTATATTGCCTACTGATGAACGGCTTCAAATAAAAATTTCAGTTTTAAACACCCCCCACACACAATTGGTTCAAGGATAAATTGATTATTTATAACGATATTCTTCTAATTATAACACTACTAAAAAAGGTGAAATTAGAGGTGGTTAAAAAAACTGCCACTAAATGCAAATAATTCAATATTTAATTGATATAATTATTTGATGTTAATAATTATTAATATAATAATGTAATATTAATAACTAATCAATTTATTTCGTACGATGTGAACACTTTGAAATTCATAAAATATTCTTCCCATTTTCTACCACGTTAATTATGCATTGAAGGATCTAGCTATTAATTACCAATGATCTCATATAAATCAATTACCTTGAAAGACATTAATATCAACAATATGTCAGATTGAGTGACGTCAAAGTTGGAAAATTAAATGCTCAAAATCAACGAAATCAGAAAGAAGATGAAGAAAGTATTGATTTAATTCTTATAGAAACAATACAATTATTTTAGTTTCATCTTTGAAAAATTGAATGACTCAATTAAGTTTATGAAATTTTATATTTGTCTCAATTTCATCTATTTCTTTTTTAAAATGACTTTTGGCAACGATGAATTAAAATTTAGCAACAAAACACATTTGGTGATTTAAAAGTGAAAATTTGAGATAAAAATAAATTTTAAGGGAATAAATTAAGACGTTTAATTTTTCAAAGATCAAACTAAAATGATTGTAATATTTTAGAGACTAAATCAATAATTTTTTTAAATAAAAATTTTAATAATATATTATGACTAAATTCAACCCTAAAATAGATATAGGTGAACTTGCACCGTTATTAGTACTATATAATAGTTAAATTTATTAGTTGTTTAGACTTTTTCAAAAACTATTATGTTGTGAGTATGCTTTGGAAAAAAGATATGCATTTTTTTTGGTTAACAAATGGGAAGCCATTGACTCACAAGTCCTATTAATACATTTGGTAAACCTAGTCCCACACACATTTGATTGAGAGAAAAAGTGACACAATAATATTTTTTGCATGCATTGAGCCAACAATAAAGGTTAGCTTAATTAATTGGTAGGATCAAATTATATTAATGCAAAAAGTAATCAGGGTATTTTTACCTAATGGGATAGAAAATTAATTTATTTAAGGCTTATTAAGCACAAATGATAAAACCCTTCATAAACATTTTCAAAAATTTAATTATTGTTGTTCCTAAGGTTTAAATAGCTATTATTGTTAGTAATTTTCTTTATTTTGTGGACTCACATATTTAATTGCTATCAAATAAAGGAAGCTTAAAGTACTTGAACTTAATAAAGTCTATTTTATTGGGTTGAAATATTAGGCATGTTTATAGGTTTGGGCTTTTTATGTGGAGAAACCCAATTTAATATCTTAGCCATTATTGATGGGCCAATGTTCATGGACAAAACTAATGAGTAAAATGGATACAGTAACAGTTATGTCTCGACACATATTTGTCACTCTCACTTTTTTACAAAATTCAAAAAATTATATTGAGGAATTTGTTTAGGAACAATAGTCAAACTATGGTTGAATCGCTGTTAAATAAGTAATACTTAAAATATATAATTAATATATATGTTATAGATATTAAAATATTAAAATATATAATATAAATATTAAAATATTAAAATATTCAAAATATGTTATTTTGGGTATGTGGACTTTATCAAAATTTTTTTAGAGATTTCTTAAATACACATAATAATATTTAACAAAAATTTAAAAATAATTCAAAAAACAAAAATGAACCGATTCGACTAGTTTTTCATTAATTTAAACGCTCACCGATTCTCAGATCTAAACCAAATTATCTAGTTCAATTCTCTGAACCATATTTTTTCATTGAGTTAATAATTTTTTAATGGCTAGTCATCCTTTGGAAGGACCTTACTTTTATAAAGCTTGTTTTATTATGGATCAATGTATGCCATTCAACCTTAACAATGATAAAAAAAAAAAATACTGCTTTCTAATCTTCTGAATTGAATAATGTATTTGATTCTGTGAATTTATTGAAATCGAAACTTGAGTTTGGGAGAACATTAGGTTTGGTTCTTGAATTTTATTTCCTTTTATTCCATCAATTATCATCACGATTAGACAATATGAAGTTAATCAATTCAATTTTAGTCTTCTGATAATAAGCATTCACTGATTGCCACATAAACACACATCAACAATGATCTACAGAACTTCTTAGTTCTTACATAAATAATGGGTATTTTTTTTTGGGACAACAATATATATGGGTCGAACTAATTCTTCTCTCTTCATTAAATATAACTTTGTTTTTTGGCCCAGCAGGAGATCCAATGGCCTCAGTTATATTACTTGAATAAATGAATTATATTCAAAGCACAACTCCGTATTAAATTATTAATAATAATTATATTATTATTATTATTATTATTAAAATACTATTTTGCCTCTTCAATTTTCATTTTTCCTCATTAGTCATTGAAACCCAAACAGCAGCTTAACCTCCTTCACCATTATTTCTGCCGCCAGCGAGGCCGATTTCACCTCCACCACCGTCTCTAAGGCTGAAACAGACCCCAACCAGTCCTCTAAGAACACAAAGCAACATCAACACAGTTGCGAATGAATATGATATTTGAGAAGTGTTGGAAAAGTTAAGGAAAATTGTCAGTAAATAAATTAATTTGAGTTGTGTTTTGGTTGGTATTGTTTTTTTTAAAAAAAATTTATAGCTTTTTTTAAAAATAAAACAAACTTTTCTTAGATAAAATTGAAGTAACAGAATAGGAGAGAGAGAGAGAGAGAGAGAGAGAGAGAGAGAGAGAGAGAGAGAGAGAGAGAGAGAGAGAGAGAGAGAGAGAGAGAGAGAGAGAGAGAGAGAGAGAGAGAGAGAGAGAGAGAGAGAGAGAAAATTGTGACCTAATGCAAAAAGAGGTTAGATTAGAAACCTTAGAAACAAGGAATGGAGGATAAATATCTCAAAAAAGAGATAATTAACTTTATAATTAAATTCAAAAGAATAATTATTTTTCAAAAATAATTATATTATTTTTTTAAAATTATTTTTATAACAATTTAAAATATCTTTTTCAAAATTTTTTTTTCACAACAAAAAAAATCTGTTGGGAGTGCGATCTCGATGAGCTTCTGGAAACTGGAATGCTTTCTTGTGCTGAAATCGCCGAGCCTTCACAGAGATCTTCGAAGAGGCATTTCCTGGCAGTAATTGGAAGAAGAGGAAGAAGAAGACGTGAAGATTGACGAACATCTTGGCACGTGCGTAGGACATGTGAGGTGAAGCGCATTGAATTTGCTTGATCATCTGCGATTTCTATTGAGGATGAATGCAAAATAAAGGGGCAAAATAATATTTTTACAAATTATATTCCCATCATGTCCTGACTTGGAGTATTATTTGAATTATTTGAGAAACTACAGCTAGGGACTAGCTTGGAAGAAAATAAATTATATAAACTAACTCAAAAATTACGTAAAATTACAGGTGCACCGGATATATATATATATATATATATATATATTAATCTTATTATTATTATTTTGTCATGTAAAAGTTATATATTTTAATTTTAAATTGTGATAAATTTATATTTTAAATTCTAAACGAGGATTATTTATTAGTCAAAATATATGAACAAAATTAGTATTAGATTTTTTTTTATTTATTACGAGAATTTACATTTTTTTTCAAGGGAGAGCGTGAAATCTATTTGAAACCTATATTTTATATATAGGTTTTACTAAGGTATTTTTCCACCAAATTGGATAAAAAATTAGTCTATGTAAAAAGTAGAGTCCTCCCACAATAAACACCGTTAAAAATTAAACTTTTATCCTTTTCTGAAGGTTAAAAGTTGAAACAACCTTTTGAAGATCACAAGCTGCTAAAAACTGTAAGGACAAAAAATGAATTTGGATCACATTTGACTCTAAAGTCAAGTAGAGTGCTTTATTCAATTTGAGTCGTTAAATTTTACAATTAACAGTTTAAAATTAAGTGTTGAACAAATTTAATATAAATTAATTTTTTTATAAGACTAAATTATATATTTATTTATTTTTCAATGATTAATTTAGTCATATATATTTATATTCGGAGTTGGATTACTAGACATTAGAATGGACGATGTAAACTTGTGACAACAGAAAACAAGGATTCCCATTACACAGCACTGTTGAGGAAACTTAAAAGCGGCATTGCAAAATGCAAACTGCAAAGTACAAAATAAAAAGCCCAGGACTGTAAAAACTAAAAACAAAGGCATTCCCATAGGGAAACACAAGACTAGGCATTCCCGGATTTACAAAATACCAACCACGAAAAGAGACAACAACAGTCCTGGATCTAGAACCAAACAAAGGTCCTCCAATAACATATATAATTTCAACACAAATTCAACAAAACAATTAAACTCAGCACACATATTATATAATAGGAGAGACCATGCATAAAAGCATGCATGCAGTTTCACTTTCATCACCAACTTTGAATATGTAACTAGTTATCGCCATGGCCAGACACTGTTGGAGTCCTTGTTTGTTTCCATGATCCAAGGGTTAACAATGGCATCCAACTCATTCATTGTGTCATCGTTCATGTTGAAGTTCATGATCTCATTCTGCTCATCATTCACTTCCAATATTCCTGATGACAATGTTCCTTCTGTGTTTTCTAAACCTCCACCTTCACACAAAAAAGTATAGTATATAAAATTCATATGAATAAATCATTATAGATATATATATATATATACATATATAATTCCTTGGATATATATTACACTAATTAACTTTTCCCAGGGTTTGACCAAATTAACCTTAGCACTCCTCCAAAGTGTAATACTTAAAATTAGAGTAGTGTTAAGTGTAATTTTATCAAACTTAACTATGGTTAGTGTAATTTACCCCAATTCTTTTTATCTAGTTGTCTACGCTTCATTTTCATTACAAAAGACAAAAAATCAGTCTTGGGTACCTTTTATACTTTGTCTTATTTACAACTAAGTTGCAACTGAGATATTCTGACAACAAGGCTTATATATATATATATATATATATATATATATATATATATTTATATCAACTCATTTTTTGTTTGGAGCCTACTTATTCCTTCAATAGTAAGCAATGTAAAGTTGTATTGGAATATTTACTACGACATACATACATATATACATACAGACATATATATATATATATATATATATATATATATATATATAGTCTTTCCTTTCTTTTTTCTTTTTACCTTGAATTGTATAATTTGGATAAACCATTGGTTCAGGCACAAATTGATCATTCAAAAAAGTGTTGTTCCAATTATGGTATGCCATCATTGCTTGATTCTCTAATTCTTGCCTTTGCTGCTTTTCAATTTCTCTCAGCATTTTCACCTCTTCTTGGTGAAGTTGAATTTCAGCTGCAAAAACGCCCATGAATTGAATTAAATTACATATCAAGCTCATTCTATTTACACAACTCAATTATTTTTTTACTACCCAATAGGACAAAAGACAAATTTCCTATGGTTTTATAAATTGCAAAGAGCAAAGTCCTCTCCAAATTGGCATTCTCAAAAATTGAACCATTGCTGTTCTTGGAGTTCAAATAACCCATTACGACAAGCCAATATTGAGTATACACAACTTAAGCTTCATTAATTTTGAGAGTATTGAGAGATAGTAAAATTGATACTAATTAAATGGGAAGAGAGGTTACCTTGCTTGTCAATTTTTTCTTTCTCAAGGGTTGCAAGCTTTTCTGTCAAGACTCTTTTCTCCAATAGCAATTGCTTATTCTTATTGCTGTAGGCTTGGATTTGTGGTTGAAGAAAAGCTATTTGATTCTGCATGAAACAAAACAGCTTATATATATTCAAAAATAACTTCATAAATACTAATTAAGAAAACCATAGGCATGTATTGGAGAATAATGATCACCTCGAAGATCCTAGATTGTCTCTCCAAACTAGCCACATGTTGATGCTTCCTCATTTTGGATCTTCGAGCAGAACGTCGATTTGACGCCAGCCTGTAATTTATGAGGATAGTAATTAATCTTATCTATTTCTATGGTGTAATTCACTTACAAGTGCGTTTTGAGTCTAGTGTGAGAGCATCTAATTGCATTCTTGATTATACCCATCATCTTCAAAAGATGGGTGCTCCAAGGGTAAAAAGGATTTTGAAAGACAAGTTTAGCCTATATATATATATATATATATATATATATATGATATACCGATTGAGCTTCCTAAGATCCTGAGGTGATTGCTGGGACTGTTGTTGTTGGTCAATGATGGGCTTGGAGTCATCATCTTCATGAAAAGCAGCCTTAAGAACATCATTGCTCTTGTGAGGAAGATCAGGCTTATGGTCAAAAGCAACAGAGGAATTATCATTAATATTGGTAAGAGAGTGAGATTTTAGATACAGGCGAAATGGTGAAGAAGATGAAGGCAAAGGCAAAGGGTGCTTAGAGGCAAGAGGGGGCATTACCAAAGAGAAGGGCCTATTGTTTGGGACTGACATTGAAGATTGGTCTCTCTTCTTCTCACCATACTTGTCTGTGCCTTCCATTTTCACTGCAAAATTAGAAGATAGATATGAATTAAGAGTTCAAGATTTATATAGAAAGCAAGAGAAAGAAAAAGTGGACTTGCTTTTGTGGGGAGAGAGAGAGAGGGAGGGGGGGGGGGGGAAGAGGGGGAGAGAGAGGGGGAGAGAGAGAGACTTTTCTTATGCTAACGCTCTCAACATGCACTCACCTCCAACCTTTCAGACATTGTATCTATATGAAATCAGAATCAATGCCTAGCCCCTCTACCAATTTTTTTTTGTTGCAATTTTAAATTTTTTCTTTTTGTGTTTAAGAGGTTTTTAAATATAGTACGATATAAATAACGGTTGGCTCAATTAGTAAGTACGAATTACATTGACCGTACTAGTTTTATTCTGATATATCGTTAATGATCTTTTGTCGATACGTGCATGAATCTAAAAAAAAAAAACCTATTTGTCCTTTAAAGTTAATTTGGTCAATATATATACATATATATGACTTAATAATTTTAATAATTTCTATTTTATGCATATATAGAGATAATATACAATGTTGCTACCAAAATTAACCTTCATATATATATATATATATATATATATATATTAAAAACGGCAAAAATTCAATTCTTCGACATTCTAATTTGATGAAGACTCTCAACTTTTTTTTAATTTTAATTTACACATATATATATCTTTCACGGGAGGCAATTCAGTTTGAAGCATTATCAGGCACCAAAATGGACACCACTTTTGGTTAGAATTTGAATAATTTATTACTTTATGAAAGATTATTTTTTTTTACTAAATTTGACCCGTAAGGTAATCTAGTCTCTTACATTGTATTCAAACCTTGTTTCAATTACATTTTTATCTTTAGATATCTTAACAGAAAAGTTAATTCTTATGACTTTATCAAGGGACTGAATAATTATAATAATTATTGAAAAACTAAATTAAAATAACTACATTTCAAACCATCAAATTAAGAAATTAGTCATATGGATTTAAGGGGGAGGGGAGAACAATTATTTAGTCTTAAATAAGGGGTAATTTGGTATACCAAGGTGTAGTGGTGCCTCGTTAGATACATTGATTCCATCTTTTAAATTCAGATTTCGAGCTTAGATTATGTCATAATTGTATATATAACTATATAAATATTACAAAACTCTAAAGAAAAACACAAATATTGAATAGGATTTGCGAATAAAAGATAAGCTGTCTCCTACTCAAATCACACATAACACATGAGAAGGGATGCATACTGGACCCCCTTTGTAACAGACATTTTGGCTTAATTCTCAACCCTAATAATTAATTAACGCTCTATTTTTCAGCAAAATTTTGCCACTTGGACTCTAGAGACACCCTAGTGATAAGTGTTATAACTACTACTACTACTCTCTTTCTCTCTTTCTCTCTAAAAAAAAAAACCAAACTTATTCAACACCTTACCAAGTTGAGTTACGTCTCGGAACTGTTGAAACTGGGGGCTAGGAGTTCTACCATTTTCGGAATTGTAGTTATGATTGGTGCGGATAGTGTGCCATTTGCACTGTCACAAGCCTAGATTTTTTTTTCAAATTAACCCTAAAAATGCATTATGTCCTAGGTGGCCTCTCAGATTATAGAGCATACAAGAGTAACAATTTAAAAGTAAAATAAAATTATCTTACTCTAAATAATGGAAAAACATTATCGATCTGTGTGTCATTAATCTAAGCGGTCTTCTATACATGCAACTGTGAGGAAATGAGTCTAATCTATGAACTCATCCAAACTAGCCATACTTTACACAGATAAGCAATATATATGCTACCGCACACATAACTCATCTTCCCCCACGTAGATCTACATTCCTACAGGGGTTTACTCAAGAGCTACGTTATCAGAGGTCTACATTTCCCCAAACATCCTACTCAAATGTTTCATTATAAGTGATCAGTGTTGCTGGGAAGTTGATTTTTAGTGAATATAGAAAATGTATTTGATAAATATGTAGAAGTGCTTTTAAATATAATAATTATATGGTGCAACAGAGTATATATCATGAGTTTGTTTTCAGTGCTTATCCACTGACAAGTTCAATATTATTTTAGACAATAGTACTAGTCGTGTCCTTGAATTTTAAGTCATATTTTAATTATAATTTAAAATTTTATTTTGTATCAATTACAATTCGTATATTCTAATTAATTTTTATTATAATTCTGAATTTAACACTGTTAAAATATTTAGCGATAAACGCTAATGTAATATCTTATCTAGTACATATTAGTATCAAATCATTCATTTTGAATTTGCCACCTTACATACTAATTTAAAATGACCAAGTTAATACCATGTGAACCCTCTAAAACCCCTTACTTCTTTTTTGTCATTGATGAAGGTTTAAAGGGTCATTTTAAGTTTATATTTGATGTGTCCCATTCAAATAAATGATTCGACGCTAATGTGTACAATATGAGATGCCACGTTAGTATCTACTTTTAAGTTCAAAAGTATAATCAAAATTAATTGAAAAACATATGAGTTATATATAATTGACACGAAATTAAAAAAAAAAAGTCTAGGTGATAATTGAAATATGAGTCAAAGTTCATAGGTATGAATAATATTTTTGCCTTATTTTTTATGGATAGGACTTATATATGCATATCATTATATTTTTATTATCAAGTTCTCTGTTAAAAATAGAATATGTGCAAAAAGTTCACTAAAAAAGTTAACTAGAATATATTTTTTTATTGGAGAACTATCTATGTTTTGATTAAAAAATTTGATAACAAAATATAAAAAAATGCGTACAATTTTTTTTTTCTATCCCTAAAATGAATATAAGGATGAGCTTTAATAAATTAATTAATTTTTAATTACAGCTTTTATACTCAAGCTCAATAAATTCTTAACAATTGAATCTCATTTCCTCTTTTATCTAGTTTCATGAGATCCATCTCATATTCTCTCATATGTCATATTTTTTTTATTTTAATTACCTTACAATTTTTTTCTTCTATGTTGATTTATTTTTTTCTTAAAATTTATCTCGGTTGTTTCATTCTAGAATGTTAAAAAGTTTTGATGATAACTTGATACTTTTATTTTATTTTAGATAATTAGGAAATCTTTAGTTAATGTTTTGATATATTGATTTTCATGACAACTAGATAAATGTATATTTTCTTTATTTATTGTTGATCTGAATAATAAAATTTTTAATGGTTAAAGTCTACAAATACAGACATATATTTGATTTGGTAAGGCTGGGTCAAGCTAGCATTGAATGACAACTCTATGTAATCTTTTATAATTTGTTTATAAAAATCACATAATTTAATTTTAAATCACTGTTACGATAGATTTTAAATTCTGGATGAAAATAATTTATTTGTTGAAATCAATGTTTTAAAAATTAGATTGGTTATGAACAAAAAAGATAAGATTCATGATTTACTGGTTGAACCATGCATGGTGAAATTAATTGAATTAAAATATTTTAAAATATTATATATAATATTATATGATACTATAAAATCTGTTGATAATATTTTTAATTTTTTATAATTTAAAATCAATTTATATAAAATAATGAATTTGTTAAGCACTATTTGTTACAAAAGTTATTTGTATAATAATCTACATAAGAGATGAATATTAAACTCTTTAATATATACTACGGAAGTAAAATAAATATTTATAAGCGCTGTCATACTTTAAAACCAAAATTAATACATGGAAAAAATTTATCATATATATATATATATATATATTCGTTTAGTATATTAGCAAAATAATTATATGATTACAATATTGTATAGCATATGCATAGTGAATATTCAACTACATTTTTTTATTCCTTTATGCTCTTCCCAATTTTCTTCATTCTGCACTTTGAAAATAACATAACACCACCGCGGGTATCAATAATTAATTAAGCCGTTTGGAAAAAAAAAATAAGTTAGGTGTCTATTGTTATGAGTAAATAGGTAATGTTACATTGCAAAATTTTTAGTAGAGATTATGCTGCTAATAAGAATTAGCTAAATGTCGCCTTAATCAGCTTTCCTTGTGTTAATTTATATTTGTAGTTTCGAGCTATTCCGTTAAGAGGATGTTTGGTATGAAAAATCACACATTCCTAAGAATGATCATATATTTAGAAATGTACTGTTTCAAGAATGAGGCATTTCTCTACTTGGTTAATTACAAATATTCTTCGGAATTTTTTTTTCTTTATTTCTTAGAATCTGAGATTTTTATGTTTGGGTTATGTCTATTTTTTGGAAATAATTGTCAATTTTTTTAAAAAAATTATCCCTTCAATTTAACATATAAAAGTAGTTGTGTCAAAAAAGACCAACTTGGGCCAACAAAATTTCACTAATAAACAAATTGGTTTAGGATGATTTGCTTAATAAACAAACTCATTTTTTAAACCATGTATGCCTATATTGGACCACGAGCTAAATAGGTTAGCAAGAGACCAATTTTTTTTCTCTATCTCTCTATTAAAAAAGTTATAATTTTTAATTCATTTTGTATACAAAATATAAATTAAATTTTGAAAATAAAGTTTGGATGGCCCAACTCTACAATCTATTAGGCTTTTGGACACAATGGGCTAAATTATTTAGACTCGCTTTTAAATGTGACAATTTTATTTTAATATATGTCCAAGCTAAACCATTTGACAGGCTAAATGGTTTGCCTCGTGAGTCATGTTAGGGGTGAACACAAGTTACGTCAAGTCGAGTGAACTTTTCAACCTAAACCAACAAAATGTGATCGGGTTAGGTCAAGTTCATATTTTTTGGAGAATGGAACTGTACCAACCCCCAACCAACTTTGACGTGTTGGTTTGGGTTACGTCAGGTCGGGTTAGGTGGATTTGACTTTTTTGTTTTTGTTTTTGTTTTCCTTCTTCTTCTTCAACTTCTTCCTTCTCCAACATCGCGACAACAAGCGTAGTTAGCATTGTGCTCATTGCAATAGCCAATGATAATATTGAGTCCTACCTTGGCAATCAAGTGGTTGAGAAGGCTAAGATTGAAGTCACTGGGAATGAAGAAGATGTCAGTGGTACTGATTTGAACAAGTCGACGAGCACTAGAGTTACAGAGCAGAAATGGAAGGTGAAGAGACCAAAAAAAAAAAACTTACCTATATGTGTGTGTGGCTGTTCTGAAGAGATGAAGAGTAAAATCAAAGTGGAGAAGGTGAAGAGTAGTATGAGATTAGAGACTCATGGCTGAGATTGGAGAGTTGGACGTATGAAGACAGAACTCAAAAGACTTGAAATTCTGATATGAGATTGGAGAAGAGGTGAAGCCCTAAAAAAATTATATTTGTCGAGTTTGGCAGCTCGGGCTGAGTTGAAAAATTCTTAACCAGCTACCGAAACCACTAGTTGTCGAGTTGAGATTTTTTAATCCAATCTAATCCAATCAAATCGATCCAACCCACTGCTCACCCCTAGCCATGATCTATTGGGACACCATATATATATACATATATATATATATATATATATATATATCTCTCTCTCTCTCTCTCTCTCTCTCTTTTTCTCTCTTCTACGTTGGCCCAAAAGTCAACCCACCCAAAGCTATTTAGCTTAGCACCTAAACGAGCTGGCCTATTTATGTCCATTTTAAACAGGCAAAGACTTTTTGATCTAAGCTTGTTTGTTTAGCAATGGAGGATTAGGATTTGATAATTAGGAATAGGGTATAAGGATAAAGTGATAATTTTATTTTGGGAAAATATTATTGTTACATGGACATTTACCATTCACACTATCTCCTATGGGAATGAAAGAAAAAAGGGAATTTTGTGGGATGTTTAATCTCTAGGAATGTTATATTCCTTGAAAATCTGTTTCTAAAACTGCTCACTAAACTTGGGAATGTGACATTCCCATATTACATTCTTATAAATTATTTAACATTCTCACGTACCAAATACTCTCTCAAGGTTTAATTAGTAGTGGATCAATTATCTATAAAATATTTTTACAATATTTAAAATAGTTATGAAAGTATGAACTTTACATATATCTTCACATTAGTATGATATTGTCTATTTTGAGCCTAAGCCCTCATAGATTTATTTTTAGGCATTATCCAAAAGACCTCATTCTAATGAAAATATCAACTATACTTATAAACCAATGATCCTCCCTAATTCTAGCTAATGTAAAACTTTGTTCACACATCCTAACAATCCCCCTCGAACAAGGTCTATAGCACTATCTTTTTATGGCCAATGGATCCCCTCAAGCGATGTTCTCTATCGTCCATCTACCTTTGGCTCATGTAATCCATGAATTATCAATCTCTTAACTCCACCACGGAAGCCCACAACGTTACCATGAAGCTTCAGGGAGATCGTATAATCGCAACATGGGCCCACATCTCCTTTGTCCACTTGGCGCATCGGGCTGGAGTAACACTCCTGCTCACACCTAGGAATCCATCATATGGCTCATGCTCACCCCCATGATACCATTTGAAATTTGACTCTGATACCACTTGTTACGAAAGTATGGAATTTACATATATCTCCACACATTAGCATGACGTTGTCGACTTTGGGTCTAAGCCCACATGGATTTGCTTTTAGACATTACCCAAAAAATCTCATTCTAATGGAGATATCAACTATACTTATAAACCAAGATCCTCCCTAATTTTAGCCGATGTTGCACTTTGTTCGCACATCCCAACAATAATAACGAAGGATACAAGTTGGGTTGGACTACAAAAATGTGGAGCTCTCTTAAGCAAATTTTCTCCATTCACAAGACTCAAACTCTAGACTTTAAGGAATCAAGTGCCATACCACTTGAACAAGCTAATGTTAGTTGGCATCACTATATGCTTATAAATACATACACAAGTATAAACTAAATCTGGAGTATTATTTTGAAACTGCTGAAAGGTATAAAAAAGAAAAGGAAAAAAATCATTTTTATCCTTAAACTTTAACCAAATTTCTATATTTTATCCTAAAATTTTATTGTATTAATTTTGTCTTACATATTTTTTAATTAGTTTTAATTTTATCTTTAAACTCAAAAATGATCTAAATTATTAATAATAGACGTTGATATGACTATTTTTATTGTACATATCAATGTCAAATTATTCAGTTAAACACATCAATACCAAACATAAACTTGTAAGAAAAATATCTTTCATTGTTTACTTTATCCTTTCAACTTCATGAAATCTTCTAATTCCTCCCACGGAGGTTCCTAGTCGAATCCATTTATTGAATTTCCCTTTGGACAGATGAAGATTCTGAGTTCTGAGTTCAGACCAAGGAACTACCCAATTACCCCTTCCCAATTTGCTCCACGTACGGTTGAAGATCAGGTCTGTTTTCAAATTATTGTATTTTATATGGTACTAAACTCAGTGTATTATTATTACTATTATTTATATTTTTCCATGTAATGTAATTTAATATTTGATACAAAAATATATAATTTAATTTTAAATTAAGTAAGTTATATTTTAAATTTCAATGAGATTTGATAAAAATATATATATGAAAAAAATTAGTACTGAACTTTTTATTTATTACGATAATATAATATTTTCCATGGTGGATGGCGAAAAAGCTAATTAAAACCTTATTTGAAAAGTGCATTGAAGTTTGGGTGTCAAACAGTTTAGGTATAATTTTGGTATAAATTAGTTCTGTTGTAAGACTAAATTAAATATTTACATATATTTGAGGATTAACTCAATAATAATTTCTAATATATATGTGTTTGTGCACATGCGTGTACATGTGTGTGTATTCATGGAATTGTATTTAGAGAACCAAGGATGTACACTTTTAATTTAATAAAACATAGAACAAGGAATTCCATTAACACACTGTTCAAGAAATTTAAAACCATCAATGCAGATTGCAAAGTAAAAAGATAAATAGTCCAGGAAAGGTAAAAAATGAAAACAAAGACATTCTTGGGTTTACAAAATACTAAAACAAGGCACTCCGATGACATAATTTTAGCACAAAATTAACAAACCATAAAACTCAGCTATATGTGTATATATATATGTCACGAGAGATCATGAACTAGTTAATAATTAAAAGTATGCAAGCGTGCAGCGTCATCAACTTTGAATATGTAGTTAAACGCCATGGCCAGACTCAGTGTTGAAGTCGTTGTTTGCTTGCGTGATCCAAGGGTTAACAATGATCTGCAACTCGTTCATTGGGTCACTACTGTTCATGTTGAAGTTCATCACATTCTGCTTATCATTCACTTCCGTTCGTGATGATGTTCCTTCTGTGTTTTCCAAACCTCCAGCTTCTCACACACAAATAAAAAAGTATAATATATAAAATCCATATATGTAAACAGTATATATGTATATATATATACATTAACAATTATTTAAAACTAAAATAGTGCGAAGTGTAATTTAGTCAAATTTTACAGAAAGATAGTATAATTTACTCTAATTCTTTTTATACAGTTGTTGGAATTTTTCAAAAAGACAAAAAGATTAATCTTGGGTATCTTGTATATTTTGTTTTATTTACAAAACTAAGTTCTGATCAGATATTTTGAAAACAAGGCTCAAATATATATGTTGTAGTAAATATACAAAAAAAAAAGTTATTTTGCTTACTGATGAAGGTATAGTGGCTTAGTGGCTTTCAAATAAATAGAGTTCTACACACACGCATAGATATATATATACACAAAATTATATTTATATGTTCTTACCTTGAAATGGATAATTTGGATCAACAATGTGTTCGGAGACAAATTGATTATTCAGAAAAGTATTGTTCCAATTATAGTAAGCCATCATTGCTTGATTTTGTAATTCTTGTTTCTGCAGCTTCTCTAGCTCCCTCAGCATTTGCACCTCTGCTTGGTGAAATTCAATTTCAGCTAGAAAAAGCCCAAAAATTGAATTAAATCCCATCTCAAGCCTCTTCTGTTACACTAAAAAGAAATAAAAAATCTATATACAACTTAATCTTTTTTGACCACCAATAGGACAAAAGATTAATTTTCTTGCAGTCTTAATGAATGCGAAGTGTAAAACCCTCCCCAAATTGGCGTTTTTAAAATCAAAGCCATTAATTGCTAGTTGTTCCTGGAGTTTAAACAACCCACTATGACCAGCCAATATTGAAGATACATGAACTTAAGTTTCATTTCTTTTGAGAGTACTGTGACATAGTGAAATTAATAGTACTAAAATGGGAAGAGGGAGGTTACCTTGCTTGGCAACTTTTTCCTTGTCAAGGGCAGCAAGCTTTTGTGTCAAGACTCTTTTCTCTTGTAGCATTAGCTGCTTCTCATTGGTGTAGGCTTGGATTTGTGGTTGAAGAAAAACTATTTGATTCTGCATGTAACAAAACCTCAAAACAGAATATCTTAAATACACTTGAAATTAAATTCACAGATATTAACAAAACCATAGACATTATTTGGGGGAAAAATGAACACCTCTAAAATTTTGGATTGCCTCTCCAAACGAGCCACACGTTGATGCATCCTCAGTCTGAATCTTTGGGCAAAAACTCGATTTGACACCACCCTATATTTTATTAAAACAATAATTAATCTATCTATTTCCCATGGTGTAATTAACTCAGAAGACACATAATGTTTCGCATGTGTGCATTCTGAGTCTAGTGTCAAAGCATCCAGTCACATTATTGGTTGCACGCTATCTTCAAAAGAGGGGTACTTCAAACCCCACACTTGAGGGAAATGCGTGTGTTTTTGTTTGAGTATTGTGATTTGCACTTTTGAGAAACAGCTGCATCAGGTGTTTTCTCACTAGTGCTTATTGAGACCAAAAACAACAAAAAAAAATTGGAAGACATGCATATACATAGAGTAGACTTTATATATAGATGATATACCGCTTAAGCTTTCTAGGATCCTGATTAGGTGGTTGTTGGGATTGTTGTTGTTGTTGTTGTTGGTCAGTGATGGGCATGGAGTCATCATCTTTAAGAAAAGCAGGATTAGAGAGAGTGATATTCTTGTGAGAAAGATCAGACTTATTGTCAAGAGCAACAAAAGCATTATCATTAATGGTAAGAGAGTGAGATTTCATACACAGACAAAATGGTGAAGTAGATGAAGACAACGATAAAGGAGGCTCAGATACTAAAGGAGGCGCCATCAAAGAGAAGGGTGTGTTTGGCCCTCTCTTCATCTCTCCATAGTTGCCTATGCCCTCCATTTCCACAAAAGCCTCTCCAAAATTACAAGATGTGAATGAATTAAGAGCTCTTTGTATTATATAGAAAGATGACAGAGAAAGGAAAGTGGACCTACCTCTGATGATGCAAGAGAGAGGAATATGGATTCTCTACAGTTTTCACCAGAACTATAGAGTGCAATCAACATATTTGGGCCTTTCATTTTCTCAGAAGGCCTAGATTAAGGGAAGTGTGTTAAAATTTTATTCCATTAATCTAGGTCGTCCAATTGAAAATAAATAGCCTAGATTTGGTGAACGCACTATGTAGTTTTGGCAGCAACTACAAAGAATCCAAACAAGAGAGAGAGAGAGAGAGAGAGAGAGAGAGAGAGAGAGAGAGAGAGAGTTCTAATGCTCACGCTTTCCATATGTACCAACCTCAACCCTTACACATTCTTACATTGTATTAATATGGAAATAGAATCAATGTCTAGACCCCCTATGCTTTTTTTTGGAAATTTTTTTATTTTTAAAAGTTTAAATTTTAAAATTTAAATTTGAGAGCTTTTTAAATATATTACCATACTAATAACGTTTGACTCAATTGGTAAAAACGAATTACATTAACTGTACTATTTTTGACTCGAATATAGATAATGATTTTGTCTTGGTGTCTCGTAGTTTGTAATTTTTTTTATATATTTGGCTTTAAAAATTATAAAAAAATTATAAAAAAGTTGAAAAATATTATAATTTGCCTGAAAATGATATGATAATTGTTGCTATTTTTTAGTAACTTTTGTAGACTGCTGTCTATTTTTCTATAATTTTATTATTATTATTTTTTGATATATTTGGCTTGAAATGGTGCCCAAAGAAGCGCTCACCTATTAGAGTAAAGCATTAGATGCTTCCAAAAATTATAGAGGTAAAGAAAACAAAATGTAAAGAACAAATTATGATCATAAGGTTAGATTAAAATGGTGAATATTGTGTTAGGACAAGTTATGAGTTCATTTGCAAATTTTTTCCCTAAATCAAAGTATAATAATAGAGTAAGGATACTAAAGTTTAAAGCATGTGTATGGAATGTCTCTTCGGGAACATTCGATAAAATTGAAACGATACGAAAACTGTGTGTGGAATAAGGTGCTTAAAACACGTGTGGGCAATTGAATGAATTTGGTGGTTAATTGTGGAGAAAGTGGAGAAAGTGCTCTAAGGCGGTTTCTTTCCCTCATCTTCTCCTGCTTCTTCGTTGGTGTGGCTACGGTGGGGGTTGCCTAAGTACAGCCCCTACCCCTCTCCTTCTCCTTCATGGTTCTCCTCTTTGTCTCCTCTCTATGGAAGTTTAGTCTCCCCACTCTGTGAGAGTTTTCGTTTTCTCGTTGTAGAAGTTATCGTCTCTTCGTTTTTGTTTCAGATCTAGTTTCCTTGTCAGTTTTTTTTTGTTTTCAATATTTTTGTTTTCAGATATGTGTTCAAATTTGGTCTCTTTGTTAGTTTTTCGTTTAATTTGCTATTTTTTTGGGTTGATGTTGTTTGAGGTTTTAATCCTTTAAGAGAGCTTTGGATCTACATATATTTTTGGAGAAATCGGAACTTCTTATTAGTCAATATGTGTAAACACCTGTCGATATGATCCAGAGATGGATAGATAAAATGACTCCAGAAGTTTCAACGGTTTATCTTGATTTGTCTTCTTGAGTTGGTAATTCATTGTATGCTTTTTCTTTAGATCCCTTAATAGGTTTCAAAGTTCTTTTCAGGGATTATCCTCTTTTTTATTTTTCTGTTTTAGTTTTTAAGGGCTCTTGTTACATTTGACCAATGCAGTTCTCTATTTTTTTTCTTAATATGATCTGGTTTGAACCTTTATTGGCCATTATAAAAAAAAAAAAGAAATGTGTGGGTATGTAGAAATAGAATTTCAACTAAGGTTATTTCCAAAAGACAATTTAAGTTATAGAAAATGCATGTGAGTTTATTAGAGTTTGTGGACTATTGTGCTATTGGTATAGATTCATCTTTCCCCATAATTTTGTGTTATTTTTGTATGTTGTTTGTAAATTTGGATTTGTTTTAATTTTAGAGGAAACTCTACTGAAATTTTGTTAGATTTATTTGAAACGTACATTTTTTTAAGGGACAGGTGGTCGTTGATGCGCTATTTCCCGACAAGTGTATCAGGTCGCACAAGTAGTAAAGAGAGAGTAAGAGTTATCGTCCTCAGGGATTGACTTTCAACAATTACCAATTTCACTAGATCGAGTTATATTTGGACGGAGGAAAAATATAAAGATTAACCAAAAATAAACTAAACTAACGACAAGGAATTAACTAAACACCAAACCAAGAACTACGCCATAACACAACGGGTAGGGGATTGACTTTCTTAACTCCTAATCCGATTAACTCATAGACAAACCAATCTTTGAATCGTTAAAGAATGTTTAGATACATTCGCTAATTCCTTTTAATGTTGGTCGAGTTCACGAAAATATTTGAACCCAATGTCTTGGTGAGCAAATCTTCTTAGCCAAAATAATTAGTTAATGTCTTAGTTAAATTATTTGGTTCGGAGATTAAGTTCAAGAACTTATAAGACCACGCAAACAAGATTATCTATGTCCAGACTAACCCGATTCACGGTAGAAGTTACAAGGGCATGTTTATATCAAGCTATGTCTAGCATTAATATAAACCCCAAATACATCTAAGTTAAATGATTGCAAATCCCGTAAAAGGAAATAAACTAATAACAACTACTCCAATAATTAGAAAAGCAATTATATTTAAGCATTCAACAACAAAGCTTCAAAGGAAGTCAATATACATCAATTCCCTAAACCCTAGAGTTTATAACAAGAGAAAGAAATACATAACAAATACACAACAAAACATGATCAAGATGAAGGAGAAAAAGGAAGAAAAGCTTCAAACTCAGTAGAGAAGAGGTCTCCCATCTCCTCCATCCTTGCCCTAGCAGCGCTCCCTTGCCCTCAAACCAAAAGATCCCAAAAACTTCTGTAAAAGAGCTATATATAGTAGAAGACTCGCAGGACAGAGCCGAGGCGCCTAGGCGCCAAGCAGAAAATAGGCAAAAGAACATGGTTGGCGCCTGAGGCGCCACCTTCAAAATGTTGGACAGAGAATTGAGGTGCTGGCGCCTGAGGCGCCCTGTGTGGCGCTTGGGCGCCAACCACTAGATTTGCAGCATATCAGCACAAAACTTCAGAATTTCCCTGGCTCCCCAACTTGCATCAGCCCAGAATAAAAAGCTTACAAGAATATACATCAGAAAGCATTAAAAGGCAAGGGAAAAGAGATTAAAACAAGATAAAGCAAAGAAACTACTATGTACAAAGAGGAAAGCCAAAATAAAGGACAAAACAAGCAAAAAGATAACAAAAATAGGATCAAGGAGAGGAAAAAGCCCTAAAGAAGCAACCTAAATTAACCAAAATAAAGGACTTATCAACTCCCCCAAACCAAAACTATTGCTTGTCCTCAAGCAAAACACTAATATAAAAACTACCTAAACTAAGCCAACAGATTTTTCAAGATAGAGAGGAAGTGTTTAACAACATGAAACATTGAACCAAATCAACTCAATTTCACATAGTCATCTTCTTAAAACCAAACTTGGTCTTGGGTAATTGAGAATTCAAAGATTGAACATGATACTTTTCCAAGCGTTTTTAAAGACAAATTGCAAACACCCTCACTTTCTCAAATTGCTCTCCGCAAACTTAGAAGAAAATATCTTTTTCATAACAAACTTGGCTCTCAAGGAAAACTTCTCAAATAAGGGAACTTTTAAGAAAAAATGATCGAAGTGAAGACAGTGCACCTAATTCATACATCTCCCCTTCAACCTATGCAAGAAGAAAAGATAACGAGGTTAAGGAACAAAGAGTTACCCGTGCGCCTAAACCACACAACAACACCTTGACCATCACCTTTATTCGCTAAGAAAATGTAATTCATTAGTTAGAACAAGTGTTGTGCACCTAATCCACACTACACTTCATCAACTTAAATCACACTTCTATTTTATTCAATTAAAATTGTTTGCTTTTTGTTTTCTCATTTTTTTCTTTTTAAGAGAAAGCAATCCCTTATTGAGCAAAACGTTGTCATAAAAAGAAATAGAAAATTTCAAGGTTTTGAAAGAGTTCTTTAAGAAGGTTGAGAGGGTCGACAACCTTTAATTAAAAAGCTTGAAATTTCTCAAATAAATCCAGAACTTCTGAAAGTCAAATTTAAGGTAAATTCTAAACAAGATGACCATGTAAAGAATTAATTGAAAATGGAATAACATAAAACTTGTAAAGCACATTTCAATTTATCAAGAATAATCCTTAAAAGATGGTTAACAAAAACAGAGACATTCCTTATGAATATAAAGAAAGCTTAGAGGTAACAACCTAAAAACAGTCTTCTAAACTCGAATTACAGAAGAGATTACCGAGGCATGTCTATATTAAGGCTAAGACAAGCATTAATACAAACCCTAGATTCATTGAAGATGGTAGCTAAGCATCCAAGACCAACAATAACAGTAAAATCCTCTCCCCCAAACCTAAACAACCCATTATCCTCAATAGTAAACCAATAGGGAGTGGGGTCCAAAAAGAAAGCTATGCATAAAAATAAACCATCGACAAAGGCAATCAGAATTAAAATGCGGAAAATAAATACAAGGAACTAAACAGAACAATAATTAAAACTACAAATAAAACTAAAAGCGAAATTAAAAAGATAAAAAGGTAAGAAACTTGGGTTGCCTCCCAAGAGCGCTAAGTTTATAGTCCTTAGCTAGACTTTACCCGGTTTGTTCAGCTATGCCGACACCACGTCCCTCCACAGAATGGATTTTGCAATCCATGAGAGTTTTCATAGGTGGAGGAGCAGGTGGGCTTTGATTGTTTTCTGCCTTAGTTGCAGGTTGAGCTTGTTGGGCTCATATAGCATGTCAAGCTTGTATTTGGTTTATGCGAACGACCTTCCAATATCCGGGTAGAATACTAATGAGCTTGAGTCGGTGATACCTCGCATAAACCAATAAAAAGTAAGAAAGAAAATTTAAACAAAAACAAAAGCATGTACAAGTATAAGAGTATGATTTAGAGTATAACTATGAAAAGAAAAAGTATGGTCCAAACTACAACCCTACTAGCTACTCTTAATATTGTTAACACCGTCAATCCTCGGTAACGGCGCCAAAAACGTGATGCGCTATTTCCCGACAAGTGTATCGGGTCGCACAAGTAGTAAAGAGAGAGTAAGAGTTATCGTCATCAGGGATTGACTTTCAAAAATTACCAATTTCACTAGATCGAGTTATATTTGGACGGAGGAAAAATATAAAGATTAACCGAAAATAAACTAAACTAATGACAAGGAATTAACTAAACACCAAACGAAGAACTACACCATAACACAACGGGTAGGGGATTGACTTTCTTAACTCCTAATCCGATTAATTCATAGACAAACCAATCTTTGAATGGTTAAAGAATGCTTAGATACATTCGCTAATTCCTTTTAATGTTGGTCGAGTTCACGAAAATATTTGAACCCAATGTCTTGGTGAGCAAATCTTCCTGGCCAAAATAATTAGCTAATGTCTTAGTCCAATTATTTGGTTCGGAGTTTAAGTTCAAGAACTCATAAGACCACGCAAACAAGATTATCTATGTCTAGACTAACCCGATTCACGGTAAAAGTTACAAGGGCATGTTTATATCAAGCTATGTCTAGCATTAATACAAACCCCAAATACATCTAAGTTAAATGATTGCAAATCACGTAAAAAGAAAATAAACCAATAACAACTACTCCAATAATTAGAAAAGCAACTATATTTAATCATTCAACAACAAAGCTTCAAAGGAAGTCAATATATATCAATCTGCTAAACCCTAGAGTTTATAATAAGAGGAAGAAATACATAACAAATACACAACAAAACATGATCAAGAGGAAGGAGAAAAATGAAGAAAAGCTTTAAACTCAGTAGAGAAGAGGTCTCCCATCTCCTCCATCCTTGCCATAGCAGAGTTCCCTTGCCCTCCAACCAAAAGATCCCAAAAACTTCTGCAAAAGAGCTATATATAGCAGAAAACTTGCAGGACAGAGCCAGGGCACCTAGGCGCCAAGCAAAAACTAGGCAAAAGAACATGGTTGGTGCCTGGGGCGCCACGTAGGCACCACCTTCAAAATGTTGGACAGAGAGTTGAGGTGCTAGCACCTGAGGCGCCCTGTGTGGCGCCTAGGTGCCAGCCACTAGATTTGCAGCATATCAGCACAAAACTTCAGAATTTCCCTGGCTCCCCAACTTGCATCAGAATAAAAAGCCTACAAGAATATACATCAGAAAGCATTAAAAGGCAAGGGAAAAGAGATTAAAAAAAGATAAAGCAAAGCAACTACTATGTACATAGAGGAAAGCCAAAATAAAGGACAAAGCAAGCAAAAAGATAAGAAAAATGGGATCAAGGAGAGGAAAAAGCCCTAAAGAAGCAACCTAAATTAACCAAAATAAAGGACTCATCAGTCGTCGATGGGGAAAAACAAATGGTTCTCCTCTAACCAGGAGACACCCATCCATGAGTACTCAACCTCTGATTGCCTTAACCTTAACTCTTCTTGCAGCACTACCATTTCCATCTCTATCTTTGACTCCTCACTAAACACCAGGTATTTTTGGTTCATTAAATATAACTTAATTATGTACTGTCAGTCTTAGGTACCTTTTATACTTTGTATTATTTACCACTAAGTTGTGATTAGGATATCTTGAGAAGAAGGCTCAAATATATATGTTGTAGTATATATACAAACAAAACTTTATAATGCCTACTGATGAATGGCTTTCAAATAAAAATTTCAGTTTTAAACCCCCCCCACATACACACAATTGGTTCAAGGATAAATTGATTATTTAGAACAAGATTCTTCTAATTATAACACCACTAAAAAAAGGTGAAATTAGCGGTGGTTAAAAAAACTGCCGCTAAATGCAAATAACTCAATATTTAATTGATATAATTATTTAATGTTAATAATTAATAAATATAATAATGTAATCTTAATAACTAATCAATTTACTTCATATGATGTGAACACTTTGAAATTCATAAAATAATCTTCCCATTTTCTACCACGTTAATTATACATTGAAGGATCTAGCTATTAATTACCAATGATCTCATATAAATCAATTACCTTGAAAGACATTAATATCACTAATATGTCAGATTGAGTGATGTCAAAGTTGGAAAATTAAATGCTCAAAATCATCGAAATCAATAGGAAAGAAGAAGAAGAAATTATTGATTTAATTCTTATAGAAACAATACAGTTATTTTAGTTTCATCTTTGAAAAATTGAATGGCTTAATTAAGTTTATGAAATTTTATATTTGTTTCAATTTCATCTATTTCTTTTTCAAAATAACTTTTGGCAATGATGAATTAAAATTTAGCAACAAAACACATTTGGTGATTAATTAAGAGTGAAAATTCGAGATAAATATAAATTTTAAGGGAATAAATTAAGACGTTTAATTTTTCAAAGATCAAATTGAAATGATTGTAATATTTTAGAGACCAAATCAATAATTTTCTCAAATAAAAAATTTTAATAATATACTATGACTAAATTCAACCCTAAAATAGATATAGGTGAACTTGCACAGTTATTAGTACTATATAATAACTAAATTTATTAGTTGTTTAGGCTTTTTCAAAAATTATTATATTGTGAGTATGCTTTGAAAAAAAGATATGCATTGTTTTTGGTTAAGAAATGGGAAGATATTGACTAACAAGTCCTATTAATACATTCGGGGAACCTAGTCCCACACATATTTGTCATAAAAAAGGGAATAACTTCTTAGGGCAGGGCATAAAAAAGGGAGGTCCTTTGTAATACCCATGAAAAATAAAATATAAATATGTATTTGCGAACTATGGTTACTATTTTAATATACAGTACTATTCACCTATATAATACTATTCATGTATACGGTACTGTTCACATATACAATGGAAATGTTGAGTATTAGATGTGGTTTGGTCATAAGAGAAAACAAGAAAGAAATTCGTAGGAAAAAATGATGTTTTATGTGAGAAAATATCTTCATGGACTAAAATGAAAGGACTAAATTGAAAAGAAACTTAAAGGTTTAAGATTAAACAATAGTTTTTCCTTTAAGTTCTCAATAGTAACCAATAATTCAGCCATCTTCATCTTTCTGTGATTTGCACAGTAAGCTAAATTATTAAAGCGCACAGTAAATTAAATTATTAGAAATGTCATTTTCATGAATAATAAGTTGAATATTTTATTAGCGAAGAGTGTCAAATAGTACTATTAACTTTTCCTATAAATAGGCCCTTCCATTTCACTTCTAAACTCATACCTTCAACTTCTCTTATTCTCTCTCCTTAAACTTCTTTTGTTTCGGCGCTAGGTCTCTAAGATTTTAGGTCTTTTCTTTTCAGCTTAGATCCAAAGTGAGGATACTATGCCTTTTTTATGTCTTTCAAATTTTAGAAGTTATAGTCTTAAGTATACTCTGTGGTTGCGGTTTTGGCTGATCCTCAACAATAGAAAAACTATCTTTAGCTATCTATATGTTATTTTGATTCTCTGATTATCAAAATAGAATGTAAAATGTGAAGAATACATGTCTAGAAAAGTTCTGGCTAAGGAAAGATCTGGTACTTAAATATGTCTATTGCGATCCTCCACTCTTTATTGGGAACTTACCTGGTGTACTTTTTTACATATTGTATTCACTATTTCTGATATGAATAGTAACCGTACGTATAAATAATAACCATATGTATGAATAGTAATCATATATATAAATAGTAACCATACATATGAATAGTAACTATATGTATGAATAGTATATGTATGAAAACAACCCTAACTTATTTTCTCTAATCTTTCATGAAATTCTCCGTAGCAGAACATTGAAATTCACCTGTATGCTTTTGTCTGTAACGACTTAGAGAAATGATACTCGTATGAAATTCAGGTGAGTGAAACGACCTCATTTTAATAGGATTTAGCATCATTGGTGATAAAAAGTATGTCATGGGATACTTTCAAGACTCATAGGGGTAGATTGGATTTGGAGTGGCGAATCTAAGGAGGAAATTCAAATTAATCCAAAAGTATGAATAAGACGCAACAATTATTTTAGGGTGATATACAGTTTGAATCTTTCTAAAGATAACTTAATTGTTATCTTGATTTGTGGTTTATAAACCTGTAATATAGTTATATACGATACTTGTCATATGAATGAATATTATATTGTGCTTCTGATTATGATATGAAATATTGTACTATTTGATTGTGGTTAAGCGGGATAGTACCCCCTCCCACGGCAAGGTAGAAAACCCAATTTAAAGGGTGTCTTGACTAACGAGTGTGGAGACAATAATTCCCTTGGTAACGATATAGCCCAGGTCGATAATAGATCCGTGAGGCATCCTAGCTGAGAGGATGAAGTTGTGCGTCATGACAAAAATAAACAAATTTGGTGAGCCAACCTATGAGCGTTTTCCGGGATATATTGCCATTGATGAGTACTAATTCCATTGGATGAATTGGATGTCTTTATATATTATGGTATATAATTTCTAACTATGTTTATTGGTTGAGTTTAAGCTTTCTGGTATATTTATATGATTGGTAATGTATTTGAATTTTATTAACGCGAGGTCGATTCGCTCACTGAGTTTTAAAGCTCACACTCTTTGAAATCTTTTTGTTCAGATCAGGTTGCTGGCGAAGAATATTCACTAGAGGAATAGATCATTTCAGACCATCCTGCTATCGGGTAGGCTCCTATTTGTTGTAAATTATATTGCTCTGTAATCGTCTAGGACATCTAGGTCAAGGGTTTGGTATATTTGGCTTATATTTCAGTAAAATAATGTATTTCATATTGAAAACCTATTATTATATGCAAGTCATTTATGTGTATTTATAAATAAGGAAATTTGACATGTTTTCTTCATATTTATTTGATAAGGAATAGTTATTTTGATAATATGGAGATGAAATAATTAATAATTTAACTAGTGGATAGAATTTATCGAAAGGCTTACAGTGATGAGAGATTCATCATTGTGTTGGTCATGTGCCTAGGTAACGGGTCGTGACATCCTTAGTTGTACATCATTAGCTAAACCGGCCATACAATCTACAACAGAGTTCTCTTCTTTACAAATATGTTTGATAACCACTGTCCAATCCTTGTTAATAAGATTTCTCACCCTTCTGATCAAGGTTCTAAAAGGATGCGTTTCAAAACATTCCTTCTTCACCAGACTAACCATAGTTTCAGAGTCAATGTAATACCCATCAAGTTTATGTGTATATGTATGTGTGCAGTTGTATGTTACCTTTAATGTTACTGCAAATTTCTTGTTTAGATGCTCTTTACTAGATGAGACTTTTGGTGAGTTTATGAACTTGTGTTGTTAATTGCTTACTTGTATATGCATAAAATCTTCATGAAGGGATTAAAATGAAAAGAGATTTAGATTTGTGGAAATTTTTGTAATTATAGTGTGAAGGGATTGTGTGGATTTTAATGATTTAAGTGGAGAGTTTTTTTTAGCATGCAAACAAGATTTAGACATATATGACAAGATTACTTTTGGGTATGGACTTAGTTTCTTTTAAGTGGGGAGGGTATAATTGTCCAAAGGTGCTTAAGTTATTAAGTCATTTGAGTCTGGACCCCCATCTCTCTCATTCTCATTTACGTGACACACACCTAAAATTTTCTAAGTGTTCCATCCTTTCTCTTCCTTGCCCAAAGCACTTCTACTACCTACAACCTTTCAAGCTCCATCCACAGCAAGAACTTCATCTCTTGATAAGTCCTTTATTTTGGTTATTTTCCTATGATTTTATTGGACTTTTTCTTTCCCTTGTTCCTATTTTGCTTTCCTTTTTGCACCCTTTATCTTATTTTTTGTGTTTTTATTTATATTTTGTAGTTCTCATTGTTCTTTTCCATTTTATTCCCTTTTTCCCTACATTTTGGAGTAATCTTTGTTGTATTTTCTTGTAGGTTTATATTTTGGTATGATACAAGTTGGGAAATTGAGGAATTCTGATGCAAGTGCTTGATGCAATAAGTTTGAAGAGCCATGTCCTAAACTCTCGGCCTGGCAATTATGGCTAGCGCTTCAGGTACCACATAGGGCACCTGGAGGTGCTAGCCCCAAACTCTCTATCTCGAAGTCTGAAGGTGGCGCCTCAGGTGCCACATAGGGCACCTAGGTGCCAATCCATGTTATTTCTACTTATTTTCTACATAGCGCCTAGGCGCTCAGATCCTAACATGTATGTGACTGAGCCTATAAATTGAATTTCTGAAGATTATTTGATCATCTTTTAGTTGGAGAAGGAAGGGCTCTGCTAAGGCACAATTGGAAGAGAAGGGAGACCTCTTCTTCATTGAGTTTGATGCTTATTTCTTTCTCTCCTTCTTCTTGTATCATGTTTATTTATGTATTTGTGATATTTTTCTTCTCTCCTACCATGTGTAACTAATTCTCTAGGGTTAGGGGATTGATGTAATTGACTCCTATGAAGCTTTGTTATTTAATACTTTAATATAATTGCAATTTCGATTATTGGAATAGACTCTACTGCTATTTATTACTCTTAGATGCTTAGCTACCATCTTCAATGAACCTAGGGTTTATATTAATGCTAGACATAACTTGATATAGACTTGCCTTTGTAATTTCTATCGTAATTCAGGTTAGTCTAGATATAGATAACCTTAATTGTGTGATTTTTATGCGTTCTTAAGCTTAAATTCTGAATTAATTAATTTGACTAAGACATTAGCTAATTAATTGAGTAAAGAAGATTTGTTTCACCAAGACATTGGGTTCAAATATCTTTTTGAACTTAATCAACATTAAGAGGAATTTGCAAGTGTATTGAAGTATCCTCTAATGACTCAAAGATTGGTTTGTCTATGAATTAATCAGATTAGGAGTTAAGTGAAATCAATCCCCTACACCCGCTTTGTTATCATATAATCTTTCGTTGTGCTAGTTTAAATCTTGTCTTAATTTAGTTTATTTTAGTTAAATTTAGTCTCTATCCACTTAACCTTTCAATTGTCCAAATATAACTTAAGCTAGTGAAATTGGTAATTGTTAGAAATCAATCCCTGAGGACAATAACTCTTTCTCTCACTTTACTACTTGTGTGACCCGATACACTTGTTGGGAAAGATTGCACCATCTCCTAAGGTTGGCCAGTACATTAGATCTTCTTGGGGGCGTAGAGGAGGGGAGAGGTGAGTTAAAGTTCTCCTCTCTTCTCCATTCTGTCCTTTTTAATCCTTAGATAGGTGAATGATGATTTTGGTTGTGGAGTGAAAGAAAGCTTAGTCCTAACATATATATTCTTTGATTCTTGTCCTTGGATTATCTAGAATGAAAGTTTGGAGTGGAGATTTGAGTTATTGAAGAAATGCACTTAGAATCTTTCCATGAATGTTTTAATAAGTGACATTTGCTTCATGAACATGAATACCCCTTGAGTTTGATGAAATGTGGTAAGGTTTAGGTTATCTAAAAAGGTTTAGAACACATAATTTGATGAAGAAATGAAATAGGAGGAATCAAAAAATGGGTTAGGAGGCTTTTGGTGAAGTTCTTAGGCTGTTGAAGTATTGCAGACCCAGGTGCCTGGGTGCCAAGGCTAGTGCTCTGGGCACCAATTGATAGAAATGGCTAGCACCCAAGAGGGGGGTGAATTGGGTTTTAAAAAAAATTGCGAAGACTTGATGGAAGTTTAAGAAGTTTTAAAAACAATGCCAAGCTTTTTATGAAAGTAAAATAAGTATGATCAAGATGAATAAATATAGAGTACAATTAATCAAAAACAATTAAAGAGATGAATGAATATAAAATGCAAGAAAGTAAAGAACATATAAATAATTAAAGAGCAAGGGAAGAGAAAATCAAACAGCGAGATTTATACTGGTTCGGCTTAAACCAAGCCTACATCCAGTCCTCAAGATAACTTCTTGAGTGTTTCACTATAGACCACAAGTTTATGCAATTGGGCACTTGTAAGCCACTACAACATAGAGATCTTTTCTTTCTCAAGGGTGTCTCTCCCCCTTACAATGTGTTTTCTCTCAAACACTAACTCAAGGAACCAATCCTTGAGCAACTAAATTTGAAGGCTTAAGGAAAATAATTGTGGACACTCTCAAAGTGTAAATAACGCAGAAATTAAGCTCAGAATATTTATCTAGCAATTTAGAGAGAATGAAACTCAAGATAATATGAAAAATGAACAATTGAAGCTTGATGCAAATGGTGTTGTGAAGTCCCCTTTATATAGTGAAACCTTGCTGCTACAGTGACTGCTTTAGTCATAATTGCTACAGTAAGCTTCATCATTATTTTTCAACCTTTCTACAACAACCAAAAAACTTTATCAACCTTTTTCAATAATCAATATTCTTTTTCAATTTGCTACAGTGAAAAGTATTCTTTTTCAAAGTTTATTACAACAACCAATAAACTTTATCATACTTTTTCAACAATCAAATTCATTTTTCAAAAGTGCTACAGTAAAAGGTATTCTTTTTCAAAGTTTATTACAACAACCAATAAACTTTATCATACTTTTCAACAATCAAATTCATTTTTCAAAAGTGCTACAGTAAAAGATATTCTTTTTCAAAGTTGATTACAACAACCAATAAACTTTATCATACTTTTTCAACAATCAAATTCTTTTTTTCAAAAGTGCTACAGTAAAAGTATTCTTTTTCAAATTATATTACAACAACCAATAAACTTTATCAAAAATCAATTTATACTACTAGATTTAAATATATAAAGCATTGAATATATTTGGGCCAAGAAAAATTGAATCATGCATTTGGATCAAGAAGATTAAATCATACTATTTGGGCTAAGAAAGATTAAATCATATATTGGGCCAAGAAGATTAAATCATTCATTTGGGCCAAGAAGATTAAATCATTCATTTGGGCTAAGAAGTTAAATCATTCATTTGGGCCAAGAAGATTAAGTCATACTATAATTCCCACATATTTGTCATCATCAAAACTTATAGCATAATACATTAGGGCTAACAATCTCCCCCTTTTTGATGATGACAAATCACCAAAGAAAAATTTATTACAATGTAATAATCATTATACAATATACACATATTTTTCTTTCCATATCCTTCTCCCCCTATTTGACATCAACAAAAAGGTATAAGGAAGGCAATATATAAAGGCTAAAGCGTATTCCTTCTTTAAGCAAGAATATCATATGACGTCATGGGGTAAAATTTCATCAAAACTTATCATTGATATGCCAAAAATATATAATTAAGGAAAACATTGCATCTCAGATAAAGTGACCTTAAAGATATAGAGGATTTAATTATAGGTTAGGCTCCCCCTCAATCAATGCATATTAAACAAATGTAATTTTCAAGATGTATTTACATATGTATCTTGAGGATGAGCACCTGCAAAAATTTTGACAACCACTCTGATGCTTAAGTTAGTAATGTAAATCAAAGATTAAAGGCAAAATTTAAAAATCATGTAATGAAAAAATAATTTTTAAAGTTCATTTGGATTTGCCATCCCAAGTTCTCTCCTAATAAAGTTGAATCTATCTTCAGCAGGAGGCTTCGTGAAAATGTCAGCTAACTGAAAATCCGTTTGCACAAATTCAAGAGAGACATCTTTCTTTTGAACATGATCTCTTATAAAATGATGTCTTATTTCAATATGTTTAGTTCTTGAGTGCATGACAGGATTTTTAGATAAGCATATGGCACTTGTGTTATCACATCTAATAGGTATGTGTTTAAGAAATACACCAAGATCCTCTAGTTGTTGTTTCATCCACAAGATTTGGGCACAACAACTCCCAGCTGAAATGTATTCAGCTTCAGTTGTGGATAAAGCAACACTGTTTTGCTTTTTACTAAACCAAGAGACAAGAGAACTACCAAAGAATTGGCAAGTTCCACTTGTACTTTTTCTGTCTGTTTTGCTACCCGCAAAATCCGCATCAGAGTAGCCAATTAAAAAATTAGAGGATCCTTTAGGATACCATAAACCCATTTGAGATGTGCCAACCAAGTATCTAAAAATTCTTTTCACAGCCTTAAAATGAGATTCCTTGGGGTTAGTTTGAAATCGTGTACACATGCATACACTAAACATAATATCGGGTCTACTAGCGGTTAAGTATAGTAGAGAGCCAATCATACCTCTATATTTTGTCACATCAAATGGTTGACCTCTTTCATCCTTGTCCAAGTTTGTTGAGGTACTCATGGGAGTAGCAATTGGTTTTGCATTCTCCATGTCAAACTTTTTGAGCAACTCTTTTGCATACTTGGTTTGGCTAACAAATATTCCATTATCCATTTGTTTGATTTGGAGCCCAAGGAAGAAGTTGAGTTCTCCCATCATTGACATTTCAAACTCACCTTGCATGATCTTAGCAAACTCTTTACACAAACTTTCATTAGTAGCACCAAATATTATATCGTCAACATATATTTGCACTATAATTAAATCATGCTTTTTATTTTTGAAGAACAAGGTTGTATCGACCTTTCCTCTTGAAAATCCATTATTTAAAAGAAATGAACTCAATCTCTCATACCAAGCTCTAGGAGCTTGTTTGAGACCATATAAAGCCTTTTTCAATTTAAAAACATCATTTGGCTTATCATGATTTTCAAAACCGGGAGGTTGTTCAACATAAACTTCCTCCATGATATAGCCATTTAGAAAGGCACTTTTCACATCCATTTGAAATAGTTTAAAATCATTTATGCATGCAAATGCCAATAACATTCTAATAGCTTCAAGTCTAGCTACGGGTGCAAAAGTTTCATCATAATCAATGCCTTCTTCTTGGTTGTAACCTTTTGCGACAAGTCTAGCCTTATTTCTAACCGCTATTCCATTTTCATCAAGTTTGTTTCTAAAAACCCATTTTGTGTCAATTATTGGATGATCATTGGGTCTAGGAACTAATTCCCAAACTTGGTTTCTTTCAAATTGATTTAGTTCTTCTTGCATAGCTAAGATCCAATGTTCATCTATAATTGCATCATCAATATTTTTTGGTTCAACTTGAGAAAGGAAAGCTAAGTGGTTACAAACATTCCTAAGAGAATTTCGTGTTATTACCTTTTGAGAGGCATCTCCAATGATGAGCTCCTTAGGATGACTTTTTGCATACCTCCAATCCTTTGGAAGATCATCATTGTTTCTTGTTGGTTCCTCTTGTGGTTTCTCTTCTTCTTGTTGCTTTTCTTTTTCTTGAGGCTTCTCCTCTTCTTGTGGCAATTTAGCACCCTCATCATGATCATCATCATTTTTTGGTATTATTTCTTGCTTCTTCCTCATTTCATCATCTAATGAAAGGTCTTTGAAGTAATCTAACACTTCATGTTGATCATCACAATCTTTAAGAGAATTGTTAGATTCATCAAAAACAACATGCATAGATTCTTCAACAAGTAAAGTTCTTTTGTTATAGACTCTATATGCTTTACTAGTACTAGAATATCCAAGAAAAATGGCTTCATCGGCTTTGGCATCAAATTTTCCCAAATTATCTTTTCCATTGTTTAAAACAAAGCATTTGCAACCAAACACATGGAGATGAGAAATGTTGGGCTTTCTTCCTCTATATAGCTCATATGGGGTTTTATTTAAAATTGGCCTTATCAAGGCTCTATTCATTACATAACAAGCAGTATTAACCGCATCCGCCCAAAAATATTGAGGAAGTTTCCCTTCATTAAGCATAGCTCTAGCCATCTCCTCTAAAGTTCTATTTTTCCTCTCAACAACACCATTTTGTTGAGGAGTTCTAGGAGATGAGAAGGTATGCTCAATGCCATTTTCATCACAGAATTCCTTAAAGTCATGGTTATCAAATTCTCCACCATGATCACTCCTAATCCTCACAATGGTCAAGCTTTGCTCTTTTTGAATAAACTTTGTAAGTTTTAGAAAAGATTTAAAAGCTTGATCTTTATGAGCTAGAAAGAGAGTCCATGTGTACCTTGAGTAGTCATCTACAACAACTAGTACATAGGAGTTACCTCCAAGGCTTTTTGTCCTAGATGGTCCTACAAGGTCCATATGAAGTAATTGCAAAGGCTTAGTTGTAGAAACAATATCCTTAGTCTTGAAAGAGCTTTTAACTTGCTTTGCCATTTGACAAGTACCGCAAAGCTTATCTTTTTCAAAATTAATTTTGGGTAAGCCAATTACAAGTTCTTTCTTGACTAGTTTATCCAAAAGATTCATACTAGCATGAGCTAGTCTTCTATGCCATAACCAACTTTCATTACTAACACTAATTAAACATGTAGAGTCTATAGAAGGATCTTCATCGAGATTTATAACGTAAACATTATTGATCCATTGACCGACAATCTTAACTTGCTTATCATTAATATTTTCAACTATGCAACGATTTGAATCAAAAATCACTCTATTGCCTTTGTCACATAGTTGACTAATGCTAAGCAAATTATGATTGAGGCCTTCAACAAATAAGACATTTTCAATAGAAGTTGAGAAATTTTTACCCACTTTACCTATTCCCTTGATTAGACCTTTGTTATTTCCTCCAAAGGTCACTTTGCCTCCTCTTGGTGTCAAAGAGAGAAATTTTGATTGGTCGCCGGTCATGTGCTTTGAGCAACCACTATCTAAGTACCATTTTTCACTCTTTGTCTTGAGGCACACCTCTTCATCTTTTCTTGCCATAAGGCAAAGGTTGGCTTCTTCATTTTCTTCTTCATCGGATTCACTTTCTCCCCATACAGAAGAAATATATGCTTTCTTTTTCACTTTGTCATAGCTTTTCTTTCCTTCTTGCTTCTTGATGAATTGTGGACAATCCCATTTGATGTGTCCAACCTTTTTGCATTCATAACAAGTGGGACCTTCCTTGTTGCTATCTTGGTCTCTTCGCCATCTTCTTGTATTCTTCCTTTTTAGGAATTTACTAAATTTTTTGACCAAGAGACCAATGTCTTCATCATTGATTTCAAGTTCCTCTTCTCCCTCATCACTATCGATTTCCACCCTCTTGGAAGAAGATGATTTAAGGGAGAGAGTCTTCTTTTTCTTGGTTTCTTCCTCTTGCCTCATCTCTATTATTTTGGACTCATAGTTTTAGAGGTTCCCAAACAAGGCTGTGAGGGAATTCATTGACTCTCCTCTTACTTCCATAATCGCAGTCCTCTTTGCCTCCCACTCCGGGGTAAGACATCTTAGAATCTTGGTGGTTTGTGATTTTTCTGAATAAGAAACACCAAGAGCTTTCAAATGGTTAGTAATATGAGTGAATCTTAATTGCATTTCACTAATACTCTCATCACTTTTCATTTTGAAATTTTCATATTCATTGGTGAGAGTACTTATTTTTGACTCTTTGACTCCAAGAGTTCCTTCATGTGCAATTTCTAAAGTATCCCACATTTCTTTAGCACCTGCACAGCTAGAAACTCTAAAATATTCATCTTGGTTTAAAGCACTAACTATGATCATTTTTGCTTTGGCATTAAGATGGACAAGTTTCTTTTCGGTATCATTCCATTCACTTTTGGGTTTTGGAATAACATTCCCTTCAACCTCCTTAGTAGGAGTATAAGGACCTTTTTCCACAACATCCCAAAGATCAAGGTCTACCGCATCGAAAAACATTCTCATCTTAGACTTCCAATAAGTGTAATGGTTTCCATTAAAACCAGGGGGTTTTCTAAAGGAACTTCCTTCAGGTAAAACACAATCACCAAAGCCAGCCATATTTCAACTCTTAGACGATTAAGTCTTTGATCAAGAGCCCAAGCTCTGATACCAATTGATAGAAATGGCTAGCACCCAAGAGGGGGGTGAATTGGGTTTTAAAAAAAATTGCGAAGACTTGATGGAAGTTTAAGAAGTTTTAAAAACAATGCCAAGCTTTTTATGAAAGTAAAATAAGTATGATCAAGATGAATAAATATAGAGTACAATTAATCAAAAACAATTAAAGAGATGAATGAATATAAAATGCAAGAAAGTAAAGAACATATAAATAATTAAAGAGCAAGGGAAGAGAAAATCAAACAGCGAGATTTATACTGGTTCGGCTTAAACCAAGCCTACATCCAGTCCTCAAGATAACTTCTTGAGTGTTTCACTATAGACCACAAGTTTATGCAATTGGGCACTTGTAAGCCACTACAACATAGAGATCTTTTCTTCCTCAAGGGTGTCTCTCCCCCTTACAATGTGTTTTCTCTCAAACACTAACTCAAGGAACCAATCCTTGAGCAACTAAATTTGAAGGCTTAAGGAAAATAATTGTGGACACTCTCAAAGTGTAAATAACGCAGAAATTAAGCTCAGAATATTTCTCTAGCAATTTAGAGAGAATGAAACTCAAGATAATATGAAAAATGAACAATTGAAGCTTGATGCAAATGGTGTTGTGAAGTCCCCTTTATATAGTGAAACCTTGCTGCTACAGTGACTGCTTTAGTCATAATTGCTACAGTAAGCTTCATCATTATTTTTCAACCTTTCTACAACAACCAAAAAACTTTATCAACCTTTTTCAATAATCAATATTCTTTTTCAATTTGCTACAGTGAAAAGTATTCTTTTTCAAAGTTTATTACAACAACCAATAAACTTTATCATACTTTTTCAACAATCAAATTCATTTTTCAAAAGTGCTACAGTAAAATGTATTCTTTTTCAAAGTTTATTACAACAACCAATAAACTTTATCATACTTTTCAACAATCAAATTCATTTTTCAAAAGTGCTACAGTAAAAGATATTCTTTTTCAAAGTTGATTACAACAACCAATAAACTTTATCATACTTTTTCAACAATCAAATTCTTTTTTTCAAAAGTGCTACAGTAAAAGTATTCTTTTTCAAATTATATTACAACAACCAATAAACTTTATCAAAAATCAATTTATACTACTAGATTTAAATATATAAAGCATTGAATATATTTGGGCCAAGAAAAATTGAATCATGCATTTGGATCAAGAAGATTAAATCATACTATTTGGGCTAAGAAAGATTAAATCATATATTGGGCCAAGAAGATTAAATCATTCATTTGGGCCAAGAAGATTAAATCATTCATTTGGGCTAAGAAGTTAAATCATTCATTTGGGCCAAGAAGATTAAGTCATACTATAATTCCCACATATTTGTCATCATCAAAACTTATAGCATAATACATTAGGGCTAACACCAATGGGACCTGAGAGTAATGCAAGGTCAGGCACTTGGCACCAAGGCCTGGGCAAGACAAAGCTTGCAAGGGTGTGTTCAGCACCCTAACTTGACGTTGTCTATAGGGAATTTTATGCTAAAATTTTTTCTTGGGTGTGATTCTTAGTGGCAGTTTGGACAAATTGACACTATGTAATAAAAACTTATTGGCATCTTTCATAAACCACCACTATTTGGTGGCGGTTGGCAACAAACCACCACAGTTTAGTGGCAATTTATTTCAAACCACCACTAAACTCTTTAAATCCTTAGCTGAAATTTCATTTTCTCATTTTTGCCTTCTCTTCGCCATTGATCATGTCGCTCTGTTGTCATTATTGCTATTCACCCTCTTTGTTGCTAGGTGCCATTCTCTCATTGTGAACCTCCATTACCAGCTTGCGCTAGTAGCCAGTCGCTTGCTATGATATGGCTCACTGTCATCGCTGGTGGTGTTGCCAACAGATTCATATTTCCTTTCTCCCTTGGTCACCATTACGAGTTCCATTGAATATGTAAGAGGAATAACCAAAAGGTAAGCCTTATGCTTTCTCTGTTGCCATACTTACTAAAATCTATTAAAACATTACAAATGGTTGTGTTTGAAGGCTTCTGTTAGTTGTTACAGTGAGGGGGAAGGTGGCTGTTGAAACTTGACCCTGTATTTGCTTCTATTTAGATATTGTGTTCTTCATTGTTAAAGGTGTGCTACAATTTAAATTGCAAAGAATTAAAGTCAAACAAACCGAAGTGTAGGAATTCTGTAGTGGAAGCTTTGTGATCAATACAGGTCACAATTTACTATTCTGATCTTTTTACTATTTTGTTTAGTCGTATTGTGTCTTATTTTTTTAATTTTTGTTTTAAAAAAATTTAGTTAGCTTGAGATTGGGATTAGTTGAACTTGCTGGGTTTTGGTATTGCTTTGATTACAGTTTACTACTTTTATCGTTTTGAATTTTCCATATTAATGGTCCTTTAAGCCTTACTGTGTATTTGGTTGGTCTTTTATAATGAGTATGGGTATTACTGGATCATTGAATTGGTGGTTTTGATTCAATTCATGGCGATCATATTAGTATAAGTGATATGAATTAATGTAAACAAAGATATTGAGCGTAATTTCTTAACTTCTTCCTTTAACTTTTAAAAAATGTTTTAGTTAGTGTTCAATTTTCTGGAATATCTTAGATAGCATTCTTTGAAAAAGGAGCGGTATATTTTTCATTTGTAATTCATTTGACATTGTACTAGATAGGAGGAAATTTCTTAACTTTGAAAAGGGAAGGAATTCCCTGGCCGGGTAGCATATTACCCTTTTGGTGACCATTAGGGTCAGATTTCTCTTGCGGATGTTGCATGAAGGGTAAGTTGGGCATAGATTTGTATTATCTATTCTTGATTTTTGTACTTCTCAATTCATTACAAATTTTTAATTATAAATGTAGCTTTTTGATCAAAGGAGTGGAAAGGGTTCCTCACAAGCAATAAACTCTACATTGACGATGAAGATGATGAAGATGACATGACTTATGACTTATATTTCTTTTGATGTATTCAGACTAGTATTAAGACTTATATTCTTGTATATTCTCACTGGATTTTTGTATGTCAACTTGGATTCAAATTGAACTTATTATATGAATGAAGAAATTATTTGCTAACTTTATTTGCATAATTAATTATACTTGTTATTGTATATACTGAGCTGTAATCTGAATAAAAAAATATACATGTTTGTAACATATTTAGGATGAAAATGGAGAAACAGAACAAAAAGCAACCTATAGAATAATCGTGGTGATTTTAACCATTTTAGTGGCAGTTAAGCTAAAATCTGTCACTAGGTTAAGCTAAAAAGGTATTAAGGTTTGGCTATAAATTGCCACCATTTAGTGGCAGTTTAACACTGAAACCACCACTAAATTGGAATATTTAGTGGTGGTTTGATCTAAACTACCACTAAATACCTAGTATTTCTCTTATTTGTTAAAGGTTTAGTGATAGTTCCAACTGTCATAATAACCGCCACTAAGTTGATTTAGTGGTGATTGTTCCCGTGGTTATTGGGAACTACCACTAAATAGCCTGTGGCACTTGATTTAGTGGTTGTTCCCATAATAACCACTAAAGAGGTTAGACCAAGCCCCTTTTTTTTTGGTAATATCTTGTGTGAGAGTGTCTTGTCACATTATTGGTTCCTCACCATCTTTAAAAGAAGGGTGCTTTAAACCCCTCACTAGAGAGTGTTGTAATCAAGATTGTGTTCTTAATTGTAAGATCATTCAAGATCGCCAGCCTACCCATTATTCCTTGCACGATAAGACACAAGATCATTTTTGCATAATGATCGCAATCATAGGATCATGGGATTGCATGATCCACGTGATCCTAACCACACTAGAATTTTTATTTTGGTTTTAAAGGCCAACATAGTTCATTTAGGAAGGAAAATCCTAGCCCCCAATTTGTTTTTCTCTTTGAGTCTTTATTCTTCAACTCTCCAAGCTTCTTCCAAGCTGTATTGTTGCCATTAAACCTTGGTGTTCATTCATGCTTTATCAATCCTTCATAATCTTTATATTCGATGTTGATTTGTGTGTTTGGCCCCTGGTTCACATTTGTTGGTGCTGGGTATCTAATACTGTGCTAGTTCATTTCTCTGCTTCATGTCCATTGTCGTTGGTGCTACTAGGTGTTGTCCTGCTACTCTTCCTCTCTTAATCAATAACTTTGCTCTTCCCCTTTAATTTTCTTTCCTTTCATTTAGCTATTGTTCATTACTGAGGGATGAGATTGTTTAGTTATGAGTTAACCATTATATTTATAGATGTTCTATTGCTGTACTAGCTTATTTGTCTTTAATCTTTATATATGCTTTAGACCTCAAAACATTTGTTACTAACTTGCTGGTCATTTTGTTTCTTGATGGTAAAATCACATTTGGCTATTGTGGTTGTAAACTTCACTTGTGATTTGGAAAATATTTAAAAAAGTTGTAAACTTTATATTTGATTTAGTTGTACACTTGTCTAATAATTTTGTGAATTATATAATTTTTATACAACAACAACAATAACAACAAGCCTTATCCCACTAAGTAGGGTCGGCTACATGGATCACACGACGCTATTGAGCTCTATCAATAACCAACTCATTAGGTATCTCGTTCACCAAAAGATCTCGTTCAATGACTTCTTTAACTGTCATTCTTGGTCTTTCTTGCCTTTTTTCACAAGACTACCATATGTTCAAACCTCCTTATTGGCGCCTCCAACTATCTTCTTTGAACATGTCCAAACTACCTTAAACGATTTTTCACTATTTTTTCCTCAATAAGTGCCATCTTAACTCTACCTCATATACAATTATTAGGTATCATATCTTTTCTTGTATGACTACACATCCATCTCAACATCCTCATCTTTGCTACCATAACTTCTTGTTCTTGTTGTCCTTTCAATGTTTAACATACACTCCTATATAATATTGTCGATCTTATAGCGATTCGACAAAAAAATTCCTTTAAGCTTATTAAATATTTTTTGATCACAAACAACTCCTAATGCCTTTCTTCATTTCAACCACTCAGCTTGTATCCTATGTGTAACATCCCATTAATTTCACCATCATATTAAATTACTAATCCCATATACCTAAACTTTGACACATGATATGACCTGATCAACAATTTTAATCTCCAACTCATTTCTAGCTTGCCGCTTGTTAAACTTGCAGTAAATATATTATGTCTTACTACTGCTCAGATAGAAACCCTTCAATTTTAACGTACATCTCCATAACTCAAGTTTAGAGTAAATCTCTTCCCTTGACTCCACCATAAGGACTATATCATCTGTAAAAAGCATGTATTTGAGGATTTCTTCTTAGATAAGCTTCGTCAGAACGTCTAAAATCAGGTCAAACAAATAATGGCTTAAAGATTATCCCTGATGTAGATCAATCTTTGTAAGAAAATTTTTTATCTCCCCTTTAAACGTTCTCTCATTAGTCGTTGCCCCCTTATATATATCTTTTATAGCTCTGATATATACAACACAGACACCTTTCTTTCTCAATACTTTCCACTGCACTTCTTTTGATATTCGATCATAAGCTTTTTCCAAATCAATAAAAACTATATGCAAGTCCCTTTGTTTACTCCGGTACTTTTTCGTCAACCCTCTTAATAGATAAATAGCTTCTGTAGTGGACCACCATGACATAAATCCAAATTAGTTCTCAAAAATACATATCTCAAATCTTAACCTGTGTTCAATCACTCTTTCCCATAATTTCATAGTATAACTCAAAAGTTTTATCCTTCGGTAGTTTGCACAGTTATGGATATCCCATTTATTCTTGTATATAGGTACTAAAGTGCTTCTTCTCCACTCCTCAGACATTTTCTTGGACCTTAAAATCTCATTAAAAAGTTTAGTTAGCCAGATAATACCCTTTTCCCCTAAATACTTCCAAACTTCGATAGGAATATTATATTAGGCATTTTTTGGTTCATTTTAGTCCCTATCTTAGCCTTTATTTCCTGTTTAATATTGCCAAAACTCCTGTTTTATAATGTTTTGAATTTTATTGGGTGTAAGTTAATCATAGGATTTATATACTTAAATTTCATAATTTTATCTCAATTAATTCAATTATGTGTTTTACAGAGAGTTTACTATCATTTGGGCATAAATCGGGAATCTACATAGCTGATTAAATTAAAAATAGAGACCAGAAGAAGCAACAGAGTATAACCATATTTTTCATGTCTGAATCCATCATATTTTTATTTGTCAATGCTCTTCACTTTCTCAAGTTGTTCTCCATTTTGTTTCTTGTTCTTTCTTTTCACCTTCCCTTGTTTCCCGTTGTTTTTCTTACCTACATTACAACCTTGTAAAGTCCTTTTGATTGAAGCATGTATATGATTTAAGAAGTGGAGATTTAGATTCTTGACAAGCTTATAGTAGTGAACTTGTGATAGGATGAATTGTGAGTGAAATACCTTAAACACTTAAGAGAAAAGAGTGTATACACCTTACCTTTCGAGGGGATTGTTACTTGGATGCATTCTTGTTACTTAGAAATTTAAGATTTATTTTCTCCTAGTGTTAAATCTTTTCTAAATTAAATTATTTCATTGTTGCATATTTTCTACATGTCTTATTGTGTTCTTTGGTGTTCCTGTTGTTTTTAATTGATTTTGATCAGGAGTACAAAAGACTAAGTGTGAGGGATTTGATATTAGGCATTTTGGGTTCATTTTAGTCCTTATCTTAGTCTGTATTGCCTCTTTAATATTGCCAAAACTCTAGTTTTATAATGTTTTAAATTTTATTAGGTGTAAGTTAATCATAGGATTTATATGCTTAAATTTCATAATTTTATCCCAATTAATTTAATTATGTATTTACAGAGAGTTTATTATCATCTAGGCATGAATTGGGCATCTACAGAGCTGATTAGATCAACAGTAGAGACCAAAAAAAGCAACAGAGTAGAACCATAATTTTCATGTCTGAATCCATCGCTAAGTAAGGGAATACTTGGCCAGTGCTTGTCATCATCCAGTGTTGGAGAGTTGACCAAAGTCAAAGAGTATACCAGAAGACCCATCGCCGAGTGATGGAGCCCCATCACTGAGTGATGGGGAGTTAGGTTAGATCTGGAATTTTAAGTGATCCATCACTGACCGATGGCCTCGCATCACTCAGCGATTACATAGATCCTGACAGTATATAAGCATCTTTTAGGGCTTTTTAACCTAAGTATCATATATAGGACTTAGACCTCGTGACTGCAACATAGAAGGTGACCTCTAGAGCTTGGTTTGAGGCAAATGAAGCCTTTCTACTTAGGAATGGCTCTCTTTCTCTCATTTTCTTCCCCTTTCTTCCATTTTTTTTTTTCATATTTTCTTAGTTTTCTACTGTATTAGTCTGTTTTTTTTTTCATTTTCTTCTTCACTTTCATGTAATTTTCTATGTCAAAGGATTGATGTAGTTTGGATTTATGAAGCTTTGTTGTTGAATACCTTTAGATTTAATGCAATTTCATTTAATGGAGTGATTTTTATCGATAAATTTTCCTCTTGGATGCTTAGTTACCATTCAATGAGTTTGGGATTTTTATCTATTCTAGACCTAGTTAGATAATAATCTTGCCATTGTAATTTTTACCGTTAATCAGATTATCTAGATTTAGATAATTTTATTTATGTGGCTTGAATATTTTCTTGAGCTTTATTACTTAATTGAATAGTTGATCTAAGATTTTAGTTAATTATTTTAATCAAGTTAGATTGTTCTTCAAGGTTTTGGGTTCAATCACAATTTGGAAAGTTAGCCAACATTAGAGGAATTGTAATTAAATTGAATTGTTCTTTAATAATTCAAAGATTAATTTGTCTATGAATTAATTGGAGTAAATCAAATGAAATCATTCCCATTTTCTTTTTGTAATAAGTCATATGTTGAAATGAAAATTGTATTTTAAATCATTTGGACCAATGAGCATTTTCTTGGTAAAAGTTTTGTTTCAATTCTTGTTATGTGAAGCTTACTATTTATGCATAAATGCAGTTGATGTGTATGAGTAGTAAGTGGGATAATAATTGGCATGTCAGTATGCGATTATGGGGCATGAATGTAATTAGGACTTAATCGGATTATATTAGATTATATCAATATTTGATTAATCTAGTCTTGGAAGATTTTTTGAAAATTTTAGATTGATAATTACATAATAGAATTTAACCAGGAATAATCAAAGGAAAAGATAATAGTAAATATAATTCCATGGAGTCTATGACTGGTTGCATATCTCTCTTGTTTGTTATATTTACAGTTTTATTTCTATTCTAGTCATTTAAATTTCAGTTATTTATTTTACGTTGTTTTAATTACCAATGAACCCTTTTATGTTAATTTTGTAATTCCTCTAATAAACAGTTTAAATAACATTTCACTTAGCTTCTTTAATATTTGACACCTCAAACTCTGTGGGATCATACGCATTCATCACTTTATTACTTGTTGCGATCCAGTATACTTGATGGAATAAAAAGATAATAATTACAAAATTATCTTAGCAACCAGAATACCATCAGGGCTAACGACTTTACCATTTGCCATTCTCTTAAAAGCTTCCTTGACCTCGTCAACCCTAATCCTGCGATAATAAGCCAAATTTGGTTCATCCTCTTGGGTTGTTAAATCTTTCATATCACTAGTTGACCTTGCCATCATTAAAAAGCTTATAAAAGTAACCTTCTCATCTATTTTTCATATCTTCATCTATAACCAAAACTTTTCCTTCATCATTCTTAACACATCTTACTTGATCTAAATCTCTTAATTTCCTTTCTCTATTCTTCGCAATTTTGTAAATCTTTTTTTTTTCCCATTTTTCGTTCCTCAGTCCTTGTAGAACTCTTCAAAAGCTTTAGATCGTGCTTCACTTATTGCTTTTTTAGTCTCCTTATTAGCCTTTTGATACATTTCCCAAGTTTTCATGTTATTGTACAAATGTATAGCTTTAAAGAATTCTCTTTTATATTTATTTTAAAAAATTTATAGGATCTTACGATCATTGATTCTATTTATCTTATACCTTTTTTGATTCTATACAAGATTTCAATCTTGATTACCTTGCTAAAGAGAAATGTGTATGTGTGTGTGTATGTTTAAGTAGTGTGATTCATGCTATTGAGTATCACCTATGTCAAGTATTTTCTCACAAATGCTTAATGGACCTAAAAGAAGAAAGCAAAAAATTGGAAGACGTATATATATAGAGAGCTAAGCCTATGTATATATGATATATGCTAGAGCTTTCTAAGATCTTGATTAGGTAGCTATTGGGATTGTTGTTGTTATTGGTCAATGATGGGCTTGGAGTCATCATCTTCAAGAAAAGTAGGCTCAAAGAAAGCAATATTCTTGTGAGGAAGATCATGTTCATTGTCAAGAGCAATACAATGGTAGGAGAGTGAGATTTCAGACGTAGACAAATGATAAAGAAGATAAAGGCAAATGTAGAGGAGGCTTGGATACTAAAGGAGGCATCATTAAAAAGAGGGGTTTGTCTGGCTCTTTCTTAATCCCACAATAATTGCCTATATATGTCTTCCATTTCCACAAAAGCCTCTACAAAATTACAGGATATGAAAGAATTGACAATTCAAGGGATTATATAAAAAGTTGACAAAGAAAGAAAAGTGGACTGTATTTGATGCAAGAGAGAGGAACTTGGATACAAGAGAGAGAAACCTGGCAAAGTAGGTTTTTCAATATTCATACGAGCCACAATAAAAGGTTCTTAATACATACAACATATCATGCCTATGTGAATAATGATTCACACAAAATATATAGGAAGCTACGAAAATATAAAACATGCTACGAAAATATAAAACATGCCTATGTTGTTGAACTCCAACAACATTCCTAACAGCAGTGCAAATTTGTATTTCAATAATCATAACATTACAAATCTGAGTTACCCTTCCTAATTGTAGACATACAAAAGAACACATTTAATATATAAATCAAGCATTTTGTTACATCAGAAATTGAATTCTAGCAGCATTTCTAACATTAGTTGAAGTTAATATTTTCATTTAATTGTAGCAACATCCAATAATTGAATGATGTAATTCATTAACTAAATCCCAGCAACATAATATTCAAGTAGAAATCTATGTTAAATGAGAGGGGTAGTTCACCATTTCCTTAAAGCATGAGCACTGTGTTTGAAAATTTGAAAGTTTGAAATGTTTGATTGTAAGGGGTAGTTCACCAAATGCTTGATGGAGCCTAATTCATTTTTCACTTGATAGATGATATTTATTAACTAAATATTTTGTTTTTACTTGATGGAACCCAATTTATAATTTGATTACTAGGTGATGTTATCTTCTACTTCAAAGAAATGTTAACTTAGATTTTGACTTGAATGTTATACTGATGATATTTTTAAAAACTCATACATGAATTGTGGTCTCGGAATATTGAAGAAGAATTATGTAAAATTAGAGCACTTCATCACTCTGTTCTGTGTTATTATTAGTCTTATATATACAAAATGAATTGCTAACTAATCTGTACATAACTATTAAAACCAGAAACACTAACTACCAACTGAAACAACTAACTTCTCAACTAACTAAATTACTAAAATTTCTGATGTCATATTGTACTCTACTATTGCGTTTTATTGTACACTACACTTCTATATATTTCTACACCCCCTCAAGTTAATGCTCGGTAGAAATCTAGCAAACCCAACTTGAGGATCATGCTTTAAAACAATAGATTAGACAGAGATTTGGTAAACGAATTCGCAAGCTGACTCCTAAAGGAGATATATTGAGGATTAATGAAACCTTCTTTCAATTTATCCCTAACGAAGTAACAATCCATGTCTAGCTATTTATTCTTTCATGGAACACAAGATTACGGGCAATATGTATTGCTGCTTGGTTCTCACAATATAAAGGAATGGGTTGTGATACTATAACCTTAAGGTCTCTCAAAATGTACGACACCCATTGCAGCTCACATATTGTGAACGTCATTGCCCTATACTCCCCTTCTATCGTAGACCTAGAAACTGTTGCCAACTTCTTGGTTTTCTATGAAACCAATGCTTTTCCCATGAACACATAGTACATCGTTAAACATCTTCTGCTATCCATGTATGCACCCCAGTTAGAATCACAATGAGTTATGATTTGTAATGAATTATCAAACGGGAAGAATAAGCCAAGTGAAGGGTTGCCTTTAAGATATCTCAACACATGTATTGCTCCTTCCCAATGAAAATCCCTTGAGCAGTGTACATATTGACTTAACTATTAAGTAGCGTAGGAAATTTCTGGTTTCATAAATCCTAGGTAAAGGAGCCTCCCTATCAGCCTTCTTTACTATTGTGCATTTGCCACAATTCCCCTTGGTTACTAGAAAATTTAGCTCCCTTAGGTAGTGGTGTAAGTGCTAGCTTACACCCAATTAAACTTGTGTCTTGTAGTATATCTAAAATATATTTTCCTTGGTGTACAAAGAGGCCATTAATAAACCTGACCATCTCTAGCCCCAAGAAATATTTTTCATGTTTTAATTCTTTAATTGTAAACTTATAATCAAGAAACTATTTTACCTTCCTTATTTCTGCCTCTGAGTCTCTTGTGAGCAAAATGTCATCCATGTAGGCCAACAATGCCAGTAAACAATCTGCAGTATCTAAGATGGATAGACAATGGTTGTGCATAGACTGCCTAAAACCATACTTTGTAAGCCCTATGGTTAACTCTTGGTTCCATTGCCTCGACGCCTGCTTTAGGCCATATAAAGACCTCTTTAGCTTGTATGCTTGTCCAACCCCCACTTTGTTATAGAGCATCCATATACACTTCCTTTTCCAAGTGCCCATGTAAGAATGCATTGTTGACATCCAATTGATGCAAAACCCCTGACTTCGTTGTAGCCACTGTTACGAGAACTCTCATAGTCACCACCTTTGCTATTGGAGAAAAACCCTATTGAAAATCAATGTCCTCTAATTGATGTATCCCTTTGACACCAATTGGGCCTTGTACCTATCAACTGTACCATTGGCCTTCAATTTCACTTTATAGACCCATTTGCACCTAATGGGTCTTTTCCCAACTGGCAAAGTGACAATCTCCCATGTATTATTCTTTTCAAGTGTTGCAATTTCTGTTTGCATAACTTCAACCCATGTTGGATCTTTCTTTGCTTTTGTATAGTTAAATGGTTTATGTACTCCGGTAGAATTCTCAACAAAAGCCATATATGTTGTAGAAAAATGTTTAGGGAAAATAAAAGGATAAGTTGGAGGATAATAAGGTAAGTAAGTAGTAGAAATGTGTAACACTCCAGATTCCCGGGTGTTACCATAGGTAGTATAGTAGTATGTGTAGGGAAATATGTAGAAAATTTTTTTGTTTAGATGAGAGAAAAATGGCATGAAGGAGTTTGGCATCTTGTGACTGGTGAATGATAAGAAACGAGAGAGACAGAATGAGCCATAAGTCTGTGGAAGGACTAGATTGAAATATAAATATTTTATAATACCTTCAATGAAGAAGGAAAATAATTGGAATTTAGGAAATAAGTAGTGAGGATATGTGGTGCTGTGAAAATACAATAATTATCTGAGATAGAGGAAATTCCAATTTTACCTTTGTTTAAAGTCGGGTCTTGTTTTTGACTTAGGGATAATTTTGTAATTTCCCTCAATATTTGTATATATATGTGTGTATGTGTGTATTTTATAATGCCTTCAATGAAGAAGGAAAATAATTGGAATTTGGGCAATAAGTAGTGAGGATATGTGGTGCTGTGAAAATGCAAAAATTATTTGAGATAGAGGAGATTACAATTTTACCTTTGTTTAAAGTTGGGTCTTGTTTTTGACTTAGGGATAATTTTGTAATTTCCCTCAATGTTTGTATATGTGTGTGTGTGTGTGTGTCTCACACCCACAAGCCTCAAATGACTCATTCTTTCATGCTTTTTCCTCTCTCACGCCATCTCTCTCATCTCTCACCCTCGATTCAATGGAACTTCACCCCCCAAGACTCCGACCACCATTCTCCGGAGTAGGAGTAATCCTTTAGGTGGCCAACCTTCATCGGAGAAATTTGAAAGAGGTAAGAATTCCAACTCTCTCCATTTTTGCTCATTTTCAGATTTAAAGTATTTTGGGTAGATTTGGGACTCAAATGGTTCAATCTGAGTGTGAGTGTTAGTTTAAAACATTCTTATATGCTCGATAATGATTGTGGAACAAGAAATTCAAAGGAAACCATGAGAATTTCAGGATTTGGGGGCTGAGAAAGATGAAATTCAAAAAGAGAGAAAAGTTAGGTTTTGAAATGAGGAAAATGAATGATTTGAGGATGAATCTTGTTTATGATTGAGTCTTTCTTGCTTGGGGTTGATTCCTAATGTTTATGTAGTGAAATTTAAAGACAAAAATCATGGGAAATAACCAAGAATTGAGTTAGGTATTAAGAAAACATAGATGAGAGGCATTTTCGTGAAACAAGGGTTACTTCTCTAGTCTGCGCCGTTACAGCATTGGTGTTGCACACTATAGTAGCTGGTTAGTCTAGTGGCTGGCACTGCAGTGCTAAGCCTGGGTGTAGCAGTGGCCACTATACTTTGCCATTTTCTCTCTGCCTTCTGGTAGGGACTATCTTAAAACATGTTTTTCATGTCCTTTCTCTCATGTTTTCTATTCCAATTGATTAGGATGCTTTCCTAAGGATCCGAACAAGGAATGCTCCTCCAAACATTAAGGATTTGAGATGGAATGGATAACTTGGAGTAGAGGTAAAGGATTTATCTGCTTTACTTCTTTTATCATTTTACACTAGGATTGTTTTCTTAGTGCCATTAATGATGTGTATGAATTATATTGCTATGGCATGTAAATGTATATGTATTCATGTATATACACATGAACCCCTCAAGTATGTAAGAAATTGCAAGAAAACCATTTATGGAGTGAAATTTGAATAATGTGGAAATTAAGTGTTGGAAGAATTACGTGAAGTTGATTATGATGCATGAATGGGATGGATGCCTAGTTACATGTATAAGAATTATTATAAGTATGTGTGTGAAACCGTGAATGTTCATTAATGACTGTGTTTATGGAATAAATATATGTGGATAGGTTATGTGGATGTGAATTAAGGCTACGACCAAGAGTTGAAGTGTGTATGTTTTAACGCAAGTTGAGAGGTGTGGTTAAGAGTATGTATGTATACGTACAAACCCATACATTCAAAAGTTCAACAAGCTTCTTTCATCCTACTTTCTGGAATAAATTTGTACTTATACATACATACACCCCTATAACACACTCAAGATGGATTCTAGGTTTGTATGCATCTTGAGGTGGTTAATCCTTGGTGGAATGGTAATGGTATAGTGTGAGGTAATTATGTGATAAAAATCAAGTAATGTGTTTGTGAAAAGTGTGGAGGATTACTGGTGAATGGCAAATCTCAATTACATTAAGGACTACTGGTAAGTGTAGGTTTAGTTATGTCTAAGGATTGTCAATGGGTGGCAAGTCCTAGGTGTCGTACTGACAAGCGGTAAATGGAATGAATTGTTGATCGTGTGAGATAAATACTGTAATACCCACTAAATTTGGGATCACGTGGTTTGGGGTATTTCAGGATTTATAGGGTTAAATTACCTTTATTTATTTAATTTATTTTAGTCATTTTATTTTCTATAATTTATTTGTCCTATTTGAATGATAATTATGGAATTTGAAACAAATGTAGCAGTGTAGCACTGGGTAGTAATTTCGGTACATTATTAAAAATTATGGGATTGTTGCTAGAAAGAGTTGGGCCACATGGGTTTGTGATTTTAGATATGGGCACCCATAGGTCATCTAAGACCCCCTTATTTTAGCACATCTCTCCCTTTTCTTCTCATTTATGCACTTACACGTTTGGTAGAGAGGGAGAAATAACTTCCACCCAACTTCTTCCACTTTCACCCAACTGCTTCAAGCCACACTCATTTTCCAGCAACCACTAGAATTTCGGCTTACCATTGTTCTAGAGGAAAGAGGTAAGCTTTTACCCCCTTCATCTCTTCAATTTTCGACTTTCCTTGAGCCTCAGAGGAGAAAATGGGAGTTTTGGGATGATTGGTCATAAACCTTGCTTTCCTTGTCTTTCTTTTTGGTTAGGTTGTTGGAATTTGTGGTATAAAACTCATTGGGAGAGGTAAAGGATGAAAGAATGGGATTTGGAAAAGATTAAGGATAGTGAATGGTAGATTCTTTTCTTTTTTATGAGCAAGCAGTTGATCGTCGAGATTGAGGCAGTCAACTGGTTAATTTTGGGAAGAATTAGAATTTTGGATAGTAATGCACCAGTCGATCGATAACTCCTTATCAGTCGACTGGTATATATTGAAAAGAAATGGAACGTTTGACAGTAGCTTACCGGTTGACTAGTAAGACGTTACTTGTCAATTGGCAACTCGCAAGTTGGGTCTAGCTAAATTTGGTCAATCGACTGTTAAAGGAAAGGTAGTCGACTGGTCGCCCTTTGTCTATTCTTTTCTAAGGGAAATGTTGGATTGATTTCTAGGTGATTTCGAGACATTCGTTGGTTTTGTTTCTCGATCTTCTTCCATAATAAATCCTAATCGGCATCAAGGTGAGTGGGTGACCTTACTAACCAAATTTTTATTAATTCAAGTACAATGTAAATCTCTCACACATCATATAGAAAAATAGGAAATTAAATTCTCTAGTTAGAGTTATTAATTAGACGATGTAGTTTCTTGTGAGATTAGGGAAAAATTTATGTTATGAATTATGTTGAGAATTGTGGATTGTAGAAAGTATGTGTTGTGTTGTGTTTATGTTTGTGTTTGTGATGTATAAGAAAGAGAAATTGAGGTGGGAGTGTAGACCCACGATATAAACTGGTTGGTAAGTCCTAGGATGGGTAAATACTTGTGGACAAATCCCTGGGGATTTAAGACTAGGGGAATGTAGACCCTTAGTACATTTCCATTGAGTTGCAACTCAATGAGACATATCTGAAGACGTAGACTTACAGGAGGATAACATGATGTTGCTACATGATACACTTTGTGCGTGTATTTCTTTGTGCTTATTAGTGCTTGCCACATTTTTTTTATTATGATCATGATTATGGTATTTGTACTTATGCTGAACATTGACATTTACTCATTGAGTTTTAATGAACTTACACCCTATGTGGTTATCATTTTCCAAATACGGTGGTTGAGGAGGAGGAGTACCCGCTGGAGGATTAACGACCCCTTAGAGATATACTCTACTTTTGATTGGTGGGTTCTTGGAACCAATTTTGTCAAGACTTAGGAAATGCTCTGTAGTCTTTTAGGTCACCTAGGCTTAGGACATTGTATTGTACAATGTTATATTCAGCTGTAATTTACTGTTGTACTTTGTTATTTATAATTCCCCATTGATATGGGTTATGGGAAAAGATGTGAATGTTTAAACTTTTTTGAATGTGAATGTAAATCTCTTTTCTTGAAAAATTCATGATTTGCATAGTTGTGGATTTTAGGAATGTTCAAGAAACTTATAGGGGTGCCACAGAGGTATACCCTAAGAGTTATGTGTAACTCACGTGCCCAATTTTTGGGTCATGACAACTATTATGTAATATTATTGTAGTGGTGCACAATTTTTATGATTTGCATGACTGTGGAAAGGATAATCTTATGATGTGATATTGTGATGATTGCGATATGTGTGGTTTGTGATGAGATGTATAGGTCCATGAGCCGATAAAGTTCGATGGGGTGAAGTAGGGCCATAGGAACTTGGATCATAGGAAAAGGTCCATGAGCCGATAAAGCCTGATAGGGTGATAGAAGGCTCATAGGAATCTCAACCATAGAGAGATTGCTACAGTGTATGGTTTGGACTAATATGTGTGGCCTAGTATGAATGTGGTATTGTGTGTTATGGATGGTTATATGTGTGTCATTGCAATGTGTTTGTGATTGTGTTTGGGTAAGACCCAGTGGTTCACTCTTGAGGCCAAAGACCGGTAGTTACCAGAGTATAGCATATGGGCTAGGGTCAAGAAGGATGTACTTGGGGGTCAGATAATTACGAAGCATGGGCCAAAATTCAAGAAAGCATCTTCGGTGATTATAGCGCTAGTTGCCAATGTAGGCATGAGCTAGAACCCTTGAAAGACAGGTCTAGGATTTTGTTCCAGTAGATGCCGAGCTAGTATGAGATGTGAAGGTGACTCATGGACCAGGATTTGGGAAAGCATCCTCTAGGTCCATAGCATGAGTTGCCAGTGTGAGCATGAGTTAGAACGCTTGGAAATCCAGGATTAGGTTACAGTAGATGCCGAGCTAGTATAAGGTATGATTTGTAGAAAAGGCCGTGAGTGCTTGATCATTATGTGTCATTATGTATTGATGTGAGTATACCCCTTTTTATATGATTGTATTTGATATGGTTACACTATATGTTCTGTGATACTCACTTTGAGTTTGGTCTGCGATGATATGAGAAGAGGTGATATTAGCGTATATGATGTTTATATATATTAATTTTCGATTATACAGGCAAATATATGTGCTGGTTTGGTAACTAAGGAATATGCATGTAGTTAGTCATGCATATTGAAAAGGTTGTTGGCGTTGTATATATGGGGTTCCTGTGCACACTTTTTTGATTGTATGTATTTGTTTAAGAATTACTTTTTTTAATCTTGGATTTGTATTGTCATGTGTATATGTAAGGTAGATTTTTTGGGTAAGTCAGTGGATTAGACTCACCCCTCACAGTTTCAGATATTGAAGACGTTTCGATTCAGTAGTTCAAGTAGAGAGGATGTCTCCCTATTATTCGGGGTAAGGTATTTGCTGTTTAAGTTTAAAGTTAAACCTTTTGTATGCTCTGTAATTGGGTAGGCCACCTAGGATTTATTTATCTTGTTTGAGATAATTGGTGAAATATCAAGCTTGCAGCAGTGTAGGTGACACGCTGTCTGTGTCGGTTATAGCCCCAGGTCTGGGTTGTGACAAAATGGTCCTTGCCAGATTATCATTGTGGGTATGAGTATCTACATGACAGACAAAAATCCTTGAGCCATCCTGGTTGTTTCTTTGATCTGCTACTGTGTCCGAGCATGTTCTCCGCCATTTCTATATCTTGCTTTATTGAGGTAATAGGTATGTGATTTGAGTTACTGTTTTCAGCATCAAGATGTGGGAATGTTTCAAAGTGTGAATTAGAAATGGTGTTGGTGAAGTATTTGAAGGTAAGATATCAAAAGGATCAAAATTTTGTGTTGGTAGGGTATCCAAGGGTAAAATATCCAAAGAAATATCCTGTTCAAGATGTACAACAGGCAATGGATAATGATTCACAACGGCACTTGGCTAAATTGTCTTTGTTTTGTAGGGAAACACTTGTTCATCAAAAGCTATATTCCTTGATACAACAAATGCCTTTATACTGAAGTTATATAACTTATACTCTTTTTGGCCTGGAGAAAAACCCATAAACACACTTCGTGAAGCCTTTGGTGCAAATTTGTCATGTTAGGGTTTTTAATTGGTATAAAAGTGTAAACACCCAAAGCACCTTAACTCACGATATGATGCTTTCCTTTTGAATAGAATCTCATATGGTGTCTTCTACCCAATAGTAGTTGAAGGCCATCTGTTCAGTAGATAAGTCGCAAGTAGAGCTACCTCACCCTAGAAGTTGGTGGGCATTCTTGACTAAAATAGTAAGGACCTAGCCATTTGAAGAATGGTCATGTGTCTGCACTCCACCACCTCGTTCTGTTGTGGGGTGTAAGTACAGGACCTTTGATGCACCATGCCAAATTCATTAAAGAAAGTTTGACCGTTACTGTTTAAGAACTCTATCTTGTTGTCTGTGCAGATGACCTTTACTATTTTATCAAGTTGGGTTCTTATCATCTGTAAAAAAAATTCCTTAACAATTGATGGACACTACTTTTTTCTTTCATCAGAAAAATCCATGTTGCTCTACTGTGATAATCCACCACCGTTAAGAAAAAAACATGCTCCACTTAAGCTTGGTGTTTTGTATGGCCCCTACACATCTACATGGATTAAATGGAAAATTTCTGTGGTCCTGCTTATTTAGTAGGAAAAGGAAACTTAGTTTGTTTTGATAGATGGCAAATCTCACAAGTTTGAATAGAAGGTTTGGTTTTATTCTGTAATATTCTAGTCCTTTGGGGTGTCATTAGTTTTGGAGTATGAAAATTTTACTATGTTAAATTGTTGAAATTATTTTACTTTTCATGTGTGTGCTACTATGTTTTCATAGTAAGATTTAGGTGGCTTAATTAAAATATATTTTGTGATTGAGTTATTGCTATTGAGACCAATTATTGTATATAATTGTGTTTAGAATCCAATTTTGATTTATAAGGAAAAACAAGCAAACTAACGGCTGGCACCCCAAGCACCATGCATGGTGCCTCAAGCGCTAGGGTCCCAACTCTTGGCCTAGCAACAGATGGATGGTGCCTCAGGCACTAGCACCCAAACTCTCTGTCCATACTTCAGAAGATGGCGCCTCAAGTGCCATACAGGGCGCCCAGGCGCCAGCCCGCGTTTTTCAGCTGTTCTATGGAAAGCCACTAATATAATATGGATATAATCATTTTTTTCCTATTTTTCGGTCTCCACCTCTCTATTCACTCTGGAATTCCCTTTTCTTCTGCTGGTTGAAGATTTCATCTGGTTCCTTCCAAATTTAGTGGGAAAAACAAGGTAAATAAGCTCTTGATCCCTTGAAGTTCATGTTCCCTCTTCCTCCATTTCCTTTTTCTCTTTAGCCATAAACCCTAGTTAGCTAAGGAAGGGAAATTCTAATTTAAACCAAATTTTGATGGTTTCTATGCTATTAGTCCTTAATTAGTAGACATCTAGGAGTTTTTGTTTGTGAAAATGATGGTATAGAATAAAGGGTGAGTGTAGGTGGTCTTGGGCATGAAGGAAGGAGGAAAAAGAGGGATTTTAATTTGATTTTAACTGTGAACTAAATAAAAGATGACTAGGACTGACTTTCCTACAATTAGGACTAAAATATTAGGTATTATGCTGGCTGAATGATCCTATGGGGTGACTGTTAGTTTTGAACAGTAAAAACAGAGCAAGTTTTGAAAAATTTGCTGCTGTTCTACCATTGCTTAGTAGCTAGAAAACATTAGGAAATTCTGCAGAATTTTGCAGTAAAAACTTTCCTGTTATGACAGTAGAAATTTTCCTCTCTCTATGCCCTATTTTACTTACAAGAAGGTTTAGCTCTAATGTGTTCTCTTATTTCATTTTATTTGTATTTTAAGAAATCCTTGGGAATCATTTCCTAATATCCTCCATTTTTTAGTTGCAAAAACAAAGGTAGTTAGTGCCACATTCGAGGTGAGTGTGATAACATTGTCTTACGTCTTCCTTGAAAGCTTTTAATGTCATGCATCATAGAGGTATGGATAAAGATGATGAAGTTCTTGAATTCAATTTAACTATTCATACTCTTGTACTTAATGATTTTGATGTTGAGTATCTCCTCCCTAGAATATTATGCTTTTAATTATTTATGTTAAAAGCCACCCTCGAAAAATCTATGTGTTGTCATGTTAACTAGAAATTAATATGGTTGAAATTGTATTAATTATGTTGAGATGGAAACTTGAATGCATATTATGATTGCAGTTATGTATTAATGATAGTTGTTGTGTGTGTTTGGTTTATGGTGGTGCACCCCATGGAAGAAATTAAAGGAGTTACAAGGGTGGAGAAATCTCTTTCTTAGAGGGATAAGGGTGGATGCGGCCAGGGAGTCATGGGTAACGATCCACTGGTACCGTGTACGATCCTATTGGTACGGGACTTGTATTATGCATTTTACAAATTATACTTCTTTTGTTATTATTCGTAATTGACGTGAGTCTTTTTGATTTGATGATATCTTTATGATGCTAGATGTGAAATTTAATTTCGTTAGATGATGTTATCTATTCATCGAGTATTTCATTACTCATCATATTATTTTACAACATTTCAGAGTCCGTGGCTGACGCAGGAGATTGTCCAGGAGAGTAGCGAGTTTATCATACCGACCCTCTTGTAACTTGGGTTGGTTCTTTTGTACCTTAACTATTTTGTAAATTCTAGAAGTCGCTCTGTGACCATATAAGCCTCTTAGGATTTTGTGGATGGGCTATGTGAAAATATGACTTTATTTTATTTTCTTATGGTTTCGTCGTATGAAGACTAAAACCTTGGCAATATAAAACAGATAATAGGTTATGTTTAAATGAGGGAATATATAAAACACTTTTGAAGCAAAGTGTTTTATGCAAATAAATGTTTCCATAGAATTGAATTGATTTGGCATTTCCATCAGGTAAATGGATTAAGATAGTTTTAGGTAAAGGCTTTAATTTTACAAACATTTCCCTTACTACACATAGGTGATTTGTAGCCCTTGTATCTATGATCCATTCATGTAACTCATCGTTCAATGAGGAATGCTTAAAAGGGTTACCAGCAAATTCGTCTATCAAAGCAAAATTCACATGCTCTGTCACAGTAGGTTGTTTACTCTTCAAAAGCATTGATACTTCTTGTTGGATAATTTCTGCCATGGCAGGTGAGCATTTCAACATTGATGCTTCTTTCTTTTTTTTTTTCAAATCCTCCTTCTACGTCACATGAACTATTGGCTGCATTCACATATCCCTTTGCTGTCATCTTGTCTTTCTTTAGTTGCTTGTACTAGTCGGGATATCTGTTCAATTTGAAACATGTTTCCTTCAAGTGTTCGATTCCCTTACAGTACTCATAAGTCTTATCCTTTTTCCCTTGATTCCTTCTGCTACCATTGGTTCTTGTGTTATTGTATTGTGTAGTCTTCACAACCATTACGCTCGCATAAGAATTGCTCACTATATCATTCTAAATTGCTTTTCAATTCTTAGTACCATTGAGTAGGCTTTACTCATCGTCGGTAGATGATCTAATACTAGTATTTGCCCTCTCACTCCATCATAGCCCTTGTTCAATCCCATGAGGAATTAAACCAGTTTACTTTGCAAAATTATGCTAGAAAATTCCTTGAGACATCACACTCACATCTACTCATTATGCCGCATGTACAACTGGGATCGGTTGTAAAACATTTAACTTCTCCTATAATTTCTTCAAATGGCTGTAATACATCACCACCAATTGATTGCCCTATTCGATCGACTAGATTTGTTGCTGTATTTGGTAAATTTGGGGACCACTACTTTCCCCAAATTATTCCTCTAATTCTATCCAGAACTGTCTCGCAGAGCTACAATAAATGAATGTCTCTGCATTGTCCTTAGACATCAAATTAATTATCCACAATGTGACCATTTCATCAACCCTAAGCCATTTTCTTTGTTCTATTTCCTCAGAAGGTTCTACAACATTGCCTGAGATGAAACAGAGCTTGTTCTTTGCTACCAAAGCCTTCTTCACTGACCTACTCCATGTCAGGAAATTCGAGTCATTCAATTGAATAGTGACTAACACCATTCCCAGATTATCTAAGGTCTGCATCATCAATGGATATCATCTACATTCAGCATAGAACTTGATCTCCTTTTGACTTTGGAATCACTTGATCCTTCCACATCTAGGACATGATGCTGACTTGTGTATTCTTCGTCGATGAATACTCGCAAGATCAAATTCAAGACAGATTGTCCTGATAATCATGCTAACACTAGCTTTGATACCATGTAAAAACCAATGTTCAAAAAATCGGACTAGTCATTGAACCGGTAGAAGCTCCAGTTTAAGGGTCAATGGTTGGACCGTTTTGAACTGGTCTACTTTAAAATATTAAATATATATATATATAATTAAAACTATAAATGTATATTGATTTTATAGTGATATAATAAGAATTAATTTTTATTTTTAATTTTATATATATATATATATATATATATATATATTAAAAAAATTTAAAACATAATAGTATAACACTTAATAATAATTTTGATGCCCTTGTCAACTGGCAAATGCAATGCTATTCACAATCAAGTCTATAGCTAGGGACATCTTCTTGTCATGCCTATTCATCCAGTCATGGCACCCTAACGTCCACCAAATAAAATGGGCTTCTTAATCAATACATCACTTCTTTTGGATTTTTCTTCACCATTCACGGTAGTCTCTTCATCTTCACCATTCACGGAGTCTCTTCATTTGTTCATCTTCTTCGACTGAGCTTCATCGTCACCATCTCCAGCAAACGTTGTCTCTTCCATCTTCGACAACTTCTTCTTCTTCTTCTTTCGATGATGACTCTTCTTTGCAACCACCTGCCTCCTCTCTCTCCTTTTTTAGATCGATAAAATCAATAACCTGGTCGATTTTCTCAATTTTTTTATCAATTTTTTTGCTTTCTGATTTTATGGCATTTCCAGACTAGATGACTGGCCAGTTCACCGGTTTTTTGGTCCAACTAGCTAGTCTAGTCCAATTTTCTTAACAATGGTAAAAAGTCATACACGAATTGTGGTCTCGGAATATAGAAAAAGAATTACCTAAAATCGGAGCACTTCATCACTTTGTTCTACGCTATTATTAGTCTTATATATACAAACTGAATTGCTAACTAATCTATATATAACTACCAAAACTAGAAAACACTAACTACCAACTGAAACAACTAACTTCTCAACTGACTAACTTACTAAAACTTCTGATGTCGTATTCTACTCTACTGCTGTGTTTTGCACTATACTATACTTTGCTGTACACTACACTTCTATATATTTCTACCATATTCAATTTTATGCAGCTGGAATTTAATGAAATGGAATCAACATAAAATTGAATCCAATGTTATGCTGCTGGATGTTAGAAATGATAACTTTAAATAATAGAAATTTTGCTAGAATTTAATTTTTGATGTAATAAAAGGCTTGATTTGTATGTTAAATATATTTTTATATATGTTTAAAATAAGTAATGGTAACTTAGATTTTTATTATTAAGATCAATGAAATGGAAATTTGCATTGTTGTTAGGAATGCTATTGGAGTTCAACAATATAGGCATTATCTATATTTTTGTAGGAAGTTCAACAATATAGGCATTATCTATATTTTTGCAAATTCCTACATGTTTTGTGTCAATTATTATTCTCGTAGGCATGATATGTTATATGAATTAAGAACCTTTTAGTGTTTTGTGGAATTTTTCAAGGACTAATATGTATAACTTTTAAAATCTTTCAAGGACTAGAAAAGATTTTAAAGCTTTTAAGGACTTGTTGGTCTATTTTGGCACATGTATATAGAACAACATTGGCATGCATTTCAACACTTAACGGGACACTAGGCATATAACATGCCATGTTAGTAGACCAAACGGCAAAAACAGAGGTTGGGACTAACGAGTATAACGTTATTAACTTTCAGAGACTAATGGGTATAGTGTAAATCTTTTAGGAATTAAATAGTTAGCGAATGTATCATTCAGGGACCAAAATGTGAGTTTAGAATTATACCCACTTTTTGGTCCCTAAAGAAATGCATGAGGAGGCTACTGGTTGGTCCCTAGATGATGTATGTACTATAACTATTGGTTCCGGAAAGTCTAAAACACTATACATGTTAGTCCCTTCATCACTTGCGGGTTGTGGCTGTTTTCTTTTGATGGTTTTATTCATGTGTCTAGTTAAACCTTCAAGGCGGCTCATTAAGTTGGGACATGGCATACAGAGGCCTTCCTATAAATATCATACTTACACAGACTATTTTGTTTATAAATATAATACTTCCTTGTCTACTGCTTCAACTCCCTTTTCTCCAGCCTTGTCGCCCTTGTCACCCAGAGAAGGATTGGGACATATTTTGAATAAGCCACTATAAACTAATGGAATGATATCACTACATTCCAAAGACTGCCTAGAATATATATATATATATATATATATATATATAACTAATTTCAATTTTACTTCACACTGTTCAAGAAAGTAAATTTCAAAGCATTAAAGAAAATTGCAAAAGTACAATATAAGTAGCCTAGGAACTGTAAAAACAAAGGCATTCCCCATAGAGAAACACAAAACCATGCATTCCTGGTTTACAAAATACCAATTATGAAACCTAAAAATATAGGTCTTGGATCCACAAAAAAAAAAAAAAGAAGGGCACTTCAATAACATAAGTTTAACAAAAATTTAACAAACAATTAAACTCATACATGTAGTTTCATTCGTCAATTTTAAATATGTAATTAAACACAATGGCCAGACTCACTGTTGGAGTCCTTGTTTCTTTTCATGATCCAAGGGTTGACAATGGCCTCCAACTCGTTCATTGGGTCATTGTTCATGTTGAAGTTCATCTCATTCTGCTCATCGTTAACTTCCATTCCCGTTCTTGATGATGTTTCTTTTGTGTTTTCCAAACCTCCAACTTCACACAAAAAAAGTTTCATACATAAAATCCATATAAATAGATAATATATATATATATATATATATATATATATATATATATAGTGAAAAAAAGTTAATTTCAATAACAAAAAATAAATTAAAGGGGAGTTCACGATAATATTTGAAGTTAGAAGATACTACATGTAATTTAGTGAAACTTTCGGGAAGAAATAGTGTCATTTACTCTAATTCTTTTAACTTCATTGATAAAGACAAAAGATCAATCATAGGTACCTTTTGTATTTTTGTCTTATTTACAACTAAGTTTTGACTGAGATATTATGATATAACAAGACTCAAATATATGTTATTGTAAATATACAAACAAAACTTTATATTGTTTTCTTACCTTCAATTGAAAATTTTGGATAAACTATTGGTTCGGGGACAAATTGATTATTCAAAAGGGTATTGTCCCAATTGTAGTTAGCCATCATTGCTTGATTTTTTAGTTCTTGTTTTTGCTGCTTCTCTAGCTCCCTCAGCATTTGTATCTCTGTTTGGTGAAGTTCAATTTCAACTGCAAACAAGCCCATAGATTGAATTAAACTCCTACTTGAACCTCTTCTTATACAATAAATCTATCTAATAGGATGAAAGACTAATTTCTTTCAGCCTTACTGAATATAAAGAGTAGAGTCCTTCTCAAATTGATGTTTCTAAGAATTGAACTATTGTTATTTTGGATTCAAACAACTACTACCATTATGAATGGGCAATGTTAGGTGTACATTACTTAAGTTTCATTTCTTTTGAGAGTAATGTGAAGGAGTGAAACTAATACTAAAATGGGAAGGAGGGGTCACCTTCCTTGACAATTCTTTCCTTGTCAAGAGCTGCAAGCTTTTGTGTTAAGACTCTTTTCTCCCATAGCAATAGCTGCTTCTCATTAGTGTAGGCTTGGATTTGTGGCTGAAGAAAAGCTATTTGATTCTGTATATAATAAAACCTCAAAACAAAACATCTTAGATATACACAAAATAAACTTCATAGATATTACGAAAATCATAGACGACATGTTTTGGGGAGTAATGATCACCTCTAAAATTCTTGATTGCTTCTCCAAACTAGACACATGTTGAAGCTTCCTCATTCTGGATCTCTGGGCAGAAACTCGATTTGACACCACCCTGTAATTTATTTAAACACTAATTAATCTATCTATATTTTTTATTATTGTTAACTCGTTCGTGCATTCTAAGTCTAGTGTGAGAACATTTAGTCACATTCTTATGTGTCCACCAACTGTGGGAAGTGAGTGCTTCAAGCCCCACTCCAAAGAAAAATGTTAATAACAAGTGTGTTTTTAAGTACTGTCATTTTGTACTTTTGAATAGCACTTGTGTTAGGTGTTTCTCATTAGTGCTTATTGAATCACAAAAAACAAAAAATTGGAAGAAATACATAGAGTTAAGGCCATTATATGTGTATATATACATACCTCCTGAGCTTCCTAGGATCCTGAGGTGGCTGTTGGTAAATGATGGTCTTGGAGTCATCATCTCCATGAAAAGCAATCTCAGAAGCGTTGTTCTTGTGAGGAAGATTAGGCTGAGCAGTAGATGGATTATCATTAATGGTAGTAAGAGAGTGAGATTTCAAATCGGGCTTGTTGTCAAGAGCAGCAGAAGGATTACAATTAATGGTAAGAGAGTGAGACTTCAGAAGCAAACGAAATGGTGAAGAAGATGAAGGCAAAGGCAAAGGAGGCTTAGAGGATGAAGGAGGTATCATCATTGATGATTGCTCTCCCTGTATCTCACCATAATTGCCAGTGCCTTCCATTTCAACAGAAGTCTCTCCGCAAAATTACAAGATATGAATATTGAATATAGAGTTCAAGGTTTATATACAAAGTTGGAGAAAGAAAAGTGGACTTGCCCTTGATGTGAGAGAGAGAGAGATACAGAGAGAGAAAGAAGGTTTTTCTAATGTTCACGCTCAACATACACTCTTACATTGTATTCGTATGGAATCAAAATTACTTTCCATCCCCTCTGATTTTTTCTTTATTTTTTTAATTTAAATTTAAAAATTTTCCTTTTTATGTTTGAGAGATTTTTAAATATAGTCTATATTAATAACGATTGGCTTAATTGGTAAGTACTAACAACAATATTGACCGTACTATTTTTTATTTAAAAATATTGTTAAGATCTTTTTATCGATACGTGAACATTTGAAAAAGAACTTATCTGTCCTTCAAAGTTTATTTTGTCAATATATATAACTTAATTATTTCTCTTTTATGCATTTAGATAATATGCATATATTTACCAAAACCAACCTACATTATATGTATATCTATATATATTAAATTAAACTGCTAATAGATTTCTAATAATTCATTGGGAAAGTTTTTAGTCTCGATACCGAATATTAATTTGTTGTAATGATAGCAACTGTTTGAACTTTACGAACGACAAAGATTTAATTCTTAGAGATATTAATTTGAGGAAAACTATACCCTTTGAGCTCAATAAACATGAAAGGGATTAGTCTCCCATTGTATATGGAAGGGAAGTCCTTGGTTAAATCAAAAAAGTTTCAGTCCCTTGCTAATTTTTCTGACTAATTTGGTTTGAACTAAGCCGGATCACAAAAGTGAAAAGTTTTCCCAACGCTAATTTTGTCTATTTACAAAATTTAAATATAAAACTTTATTTAAAAATAACAAATGTCGAATCACTTGAATTAACTAGAGTTGCACACCTCCATTTATGTTGTTATGTTTAGATATATCTTTGTTGAGAAGTTAATCCTTATGACTTTAATAAGTGAACGAGCAAAAACAAATTAAAAATATTAAAAACTAGATTAAAATAATTACATTTCAAACAATCAAATTGAGAAACTAGTCATATTGATTTTAAGACCAAAAACTAGTCATATTGATACCATCCTTTAAATGCATATTTTGAACTTTTATTACATCATATATTCGTATATATAAATATATAAATATTATGAAAGTTCAACTTAAAATTCAAAATGCTGAATAAGATTTGGGAATAGAAGATAAGCTGTCTCCTATTCATACCACTCACAATGCACGAGAAAGGGGACATATATTAGGCCTCTTTGTAACAGACATTTTGGCTTTATGTTCAAACCTAATTATTAATTAACGCTCTATTTTTCAGCAAAATTTGGCCACTTGGACTCTAGAGACACCCTTGTGAATAGTGACAAGTCTTTTAACTTTTTCTTAATTTTGTGATTTTCGACTATTAATTTAAAAATCTTGTAGAAAACCCTTTAAGCCAGTTTGGCAACTCTGATGAAAAGCTTTGCTTAACAATAATTTTCTTTTATTTTTTTTACCAAACTTGTTCAACATGTTAACTTATCACATGATCAGTAATGCTGGTGAATTTATGAATTTTAAGTAAATGATAAAAAAATTAATGTTTTATATGTATTTGATAGATGTTTAAATTGCTTTTAAATAAGTTATATGGTGTAATGGAGTAACTATAGTGAGATGTACTTAATATTATAAAAATTTATATTATTTTTAATTCATTTTTTATTGTTTTATTTTAGAGCTTTTAAAATGGGTTAACTCGTAATCTTAAGGTCACATTTGGTATGAGTAATTTTACATTTCCAACATTGATCACATCTCCAAAAGTGTGATATTTTTATGTTTGATTTATTGCGAATATTCTTAAGGAATCTAACATTATCATGTTTGGTTAATTATCTATAATTTAACATATAAAATTAGTGGTGTTATAATGGGTTGGCTCGCATTCACTCGCAATATGCCACCAATAAACAAGTTTGTCTCATATTAGCCCGTTTATTATACACATGCATACTTTTTTTTTTGGCCACTTACATTTCATCATATTAATGAATGGACAATTCTATATTTTTCAAGTAGTTTCAAAAAGACATCTTTCTTTCTTTTTTCTCTCTTTTCACAAGTTCGCCCATTTCAAAATCGCTAATATTTTTTAGTCCTAGTCCGTTCATTTAGTGTCAATCCCATACCTAGTAGAATAAAGTTTTTTGTTGTTGTAATCTATTCATTTAGTGACAAAGTGTAAGGATTTGATAATAAGGGGAAGAGTATAGGGATAAAGTGGTAATATAATAAATTTCCTTCCTCATGGGAATACATTATTCTCATCTCTCTTCATGTGAATGAAAAAAAAAAAAGAGAATTATAATTTGTAAAAATATTGTTTGATTCCTAAAAATATTACATTTTCAAAAATAATTTTTTAAAACCGCTACCAAGCATGGTGGGAATGTAAACTTCCCATTTAACATTCTCAAAAATGATTTAAGCTTTTTTCATACCAAAAACCTTCTAAAAAGAATATAAGATGGACTTTAAAAAATTAATTCATTTTTAACTAGGGCATTTTTGGGCTTGGTCCTGTTTGGCTCTAGAGCCTAATAGGGCTGATCCGTTTCTTTTTTTATTTCTTTTTCCCACTCCACATCAAGAAATTCTTAATAATTGAATGTTATTTTTTCTTTATTTATTTTTCTAAAATTCATGTCATATCTCATATTTTGTTGCCCTTGAGCTCTAATGCGGTTGGTTTGGGCTAATATGGTTGTAGCCACATTTGAATAAGGCTTGTCTAACCTAGCCCTAAATGAGTTAAGGCTTAATACGGTTAGGACTGGGTCGTCAAGTTAATCTTAATTGATAGTTTTATATAATCTTTTATAATATTTTTATAAAAGTCTCATAATCTAATTTTAAATTGTGTTAAGTTAGATATTAAATTTTAGGTAAAATTACATATTTATCAAAATAAAATATAGGATTGAATTTTTTTTAATACTAAAGGAGTAAAATAAATGTTTCTAAGCTATCATTTTTTAAAATCAACATTTGGGTATGTTCTTTACATGAAGAAGTTTTATTATATATGTTCGTATAATATATTAAGAAAATAATTATGTGATTATAATATAGCATAAGCATAGTGAAAATTTCAACTACATATTTTTATTCTTCTATGTTCTTCTTCCCAATTTTCATCGTTCTACAGTTCGAAAAATAACATGACACCATAGGGGTATCAATAAGCCGTTTGGAAATATATAGGTTAGTTAGGTGTTTGTTGTCATGTTATTAAAGATTTTTTTTTAATCAAAAGGTAATATTACATTGGAAATTTGTAATTAGAGATTATGCTAATAAACATTAGCTAAATGTCAACCTAATAATCAGCTACGCTTGTGTCAATTTTCGTTTGTATTTTTGAACTCATTTTTATTATTCTGTTAAAGGTTTAATTAGCAGTGGATCAATTATCCATAAAATATTTTTTCAATATTTAAAACAACGAAGGATACAAATAAATGATCGAAAAATTGGATCAGACCAGTCGGTTTAACTGATTTGACCAGGAACTGGTATTTGGTCTGGTCCAGTTTAGCCATTTAACCGAAAATAGCAAAAATGGGTAAAAGATTAGTTAAATTGATTAAAAAGTTGATCGGTTTTATCGGTTAAAAAATAGTAATGTGAAAGTTCATATCTGCATAACTGTTGGAGAAGGCGGGTGGTTGTTATCGAGGAAGAAGACCGTTGGACAAAGTGGGTGGCCATCATCAAAGAAGAAGAAGAAGATAATATAACTCAGTGGGAGAAGATTGAAAAGGCGCATGAGGGACTTGAGGTCATGGGAATAGTTGGAGGAGGTGTAGTTGTTGGAGGAGATGACTCAAATCCAAATGACGACGACAAAGCTTAGCCACTGGCCAACGATAACAAAAACAAAAATAAGCAACATTAAGATGACGAAAACAAAATATAGTGATAAGAATGACCATCCACACTGGATCCAAATTGTCTCCAGCGAGCTGAAGGATCCTCTGCTCCTTTTTTGCTATGATTTTTATAATATTTTTAACTATTGTTATAATCGTAACTAAAAATATTAAAATTGTGATTGAAAGAGACAATCCATTCTCGTCCACACTACCGTCAGGGACTAAAAAGTGATATGTCATATGTGGAATGAAAAGAAAAAAAAACTTGGGAAGGCTGCATTCCGTGTGTAAGTGGATAAAGCATACTAATGAATTGTAAATTTGGAAAAAAAATTATTTTTTATATTTAAAATTATTCTTTTAAAATTTTTATTATAAATATATAATATTAAAAACAAAGATTAATTCTTTTTATATTAATATAAAGTTAATATATATATATATATATATATATATATAATTATTACTAGTTCGACCACAATTGAACTAGTAAACCTTAAACCGATACCTTCATTGATTCAATGACCAGTATGATTTTTAAAACATTGGTATAATGTGTTTATTGAATTTGTAAATTTATATTTATACACTACAAGAAAAACTGAAATTAGAGATGGAAATTAGAGACTAATTTTGGAATTAGAGAAGAAAAAATCCGTCTCTAATTTCCGTCTCTAAAATTTAATTTGAAAATTTGAGGCAGATTTTGAGACGGAATGTGAGGCGGAAAAAATTTCGTCTCAAATTTCGTATCAAGTTAGAGACGAAATTTAAATTCTATCTCATGTTATGGATGGAAAAAATTCCGTCTCAAAATTTTGCCTCAGATTTCGGTAGTTCCACATCGTCCAATTCAAAGACTCAGCCTCTAACTTTTTCTTATATAAGTGGAGTCCCCCTTCTTTTTCTATATAGAGTATTTCATTGAACATTTTTTATCTTAAGAAGGCTAATGAATAAATGTGTCTTTTAATTTAGTATTATTTAATGTGGCTAAAATTTTTTTTGAAGGCCAATTTGATCAGTTCAATAATCTACTGGCAAATTTTTTTTTCTGTTAAAAGAATTAGAGGCGGAATTTAGAGACAGAAAAATTCATCTCCGATTTGAGACGAAAAAATTCATCTCTAATTTTGTCTCTAATTTTGAGACAGATATTTTTCTATCTCAAGTTTATTTGGCACGCCAGGATCAGAGACGAATGAAAATCTGTCTCTAAATCTGCCTCTAATCAATTAGATATGGATTTTAACTTAATCAAAGACGAAAAAATCCATTCTGATCTTTGATTTTTTTTAGAGATAGTCTTTAATTATATATATTATTTTTCTAATATTTTAAAGTAGATCGATTCAACTATAGTTCAACTACAATTCAATTATTGACCTTTGAACCGATGCCTCTACTGGTTCAATAACCGATCTGATTTTCAGAACGTTGATTCAAATATAAAACTTGTCATTTATTGGAAAATTAATTTCATGCAAATTGTTAATTACATGGTTATCAAGATTGAGATCTTATGCAGAATCACAAAAAACACAAGATAAATCTTATTGTATAATTGAATCGAGAATCGTAAGATCCTATAAAATTATATATATATATATATATATATATATATATATATATATATATTGTGAATAATACAAAATCATCAAAGTCTCATTATATTTCAATAAAAAAAGTTCAAATGTCAAATAATTAGTAAAGAAAAAAAAATTAGAGAGAAACCCTCACTTTTTATTATATTTAGAAACTTTTTTTTCTCACCCAATAGACATTTTTTTTCAAAACTTATGACACTATATCTCATTGTCAGTCTCCACTAAACTAAGTTATAAATTTAACAAATTATGAGTGGTAAAAATGTAATTGTATAATATTAGTAAAGATTTAAGTTAGTTTAATGACTTTTTTCATCCCAATTGACCTAATATATTAGAAATATATAAATAAATTAAAAAATTGACAAAAATTTAAAATTTTAAGATTTAAATCGAGATCCTAGCAGATTTAGATCTTACATAGAATCGGGATTGTTCGGGTTGTTTGGAATCGTAAGATCCTAAGATCTCAAGATTTAGATTGAAATCTTGACAATCATGGTTAATTACTAGTATTTGCATGAATTATGTATATTCCTTACTTGATTTTTTCTGCAAAATATAAATAAGTAAATTTACTTACAAATAAATAGATATATAAACATCTATACTTATATATAATAAATTATTTTAATTTCAAATAAATAAATATATAAACATCTATATTTATATATCAGTAAAAAAAAAAAAGGGCTTGCTTGCATGTTGATGGGGCAAGCTCATTTAACCTGTGGGCCACGGGCAACACTAGTTATTTGAACTTAGAAATGGGATCCCCAACTGGAAGGGATCGGGCATGAAAAGAAAGGTCATTTTTTCCAAGGGAAGATTTAGAAGGCCTCTAGCTCTGGAACTTAGGACCCATTTGGAAAAGCTTATTTTAAGCTTATTTGACTTATCTTATGGTATAAGTGCTTATGTACGTATTTTGAAGAGCTTATAGAAATAGCTTATGACATTGCCAATAAGCTGTTTTCAACTTATTTTCATAAGTTATTCTGGAGAGCTTATGAAAATAAAATAAAAACAGCTTATGTAAAGTTTACCCGCATAAACTCTTTAATTGTAGAAATAACTTATATATAAGTATTTATATGATAATCGTTTATTCTATAAGCACTTAAATAATATGTTTTCCCAAACAGGGCCTTAGTCCTGTATCAATCTCATAGTGCCATCAATTGAGAGTGCAGCGTGCAAATCAACAAAGCAGTGCAAGAATATTTTGAATAATCACAAGCCATACAGGCAAGAATCACGAATATCTCTAATCGTAATCTTACTGTTTGTCGATCTTGATAAATAATAAAAACATATACTAATGAGTAATGAAAGCGTACATTGATCAATTGTGAACCCACATATAGATTCAGAGAGTAGGCTCTTCTAGGAAGATATAAAAAACTCTTTCTTGCCTTTGGTCTGATGGAAACTAAAATGAACACACAGTTACTTTTCCAAAAGCATATTTTCTCATATAACTCAAGGAACTACTACCCATAACTAAGGACGAATCCACTTTATATGGCATGGGGGCAATTGCCCCCACAAAGAACTTTTTTTAATTAATATATATGGTAATTTTTTTTCTTCATATGATAAATTATGGCCACTCATCTTATCAAAAATTCCTCACCTAATAAGTTTATATCTTGTGTATTTTATATCATTTTTTATTGCTCATACATATTTATAAGCAATAATATATATATATATATATATATATATATATATATATATATAATAGGTTGACCCATTTTATATCTTGCCCCTACTAATCAAAATTTCTAAATTCGTCTCTGCCCATAACCATTTATCCATGGGTCGACTTATGAGTTAACCTATTTTATAATAATACTCAATTACTATTATTATTTAATGACGGATATTTACACATATATTATTTTCACAAACACTCCAAACCAATATATATATATATATATATATATAATAGGTCTTTGAATACAATTAAAGAAGATTCTCTATTGGACCTAATTAAATATAGCATTAATATATATGCTCCAAAAAATATATAGACATATACAATATTTAATATGTTAGTTCACATATATATTTATCCGCATTAAAAGTTATTTATAAAATAAATATATAGATATATAAAACATTAACTCTAACAAGCAGCACTTAAAATTGCGTTTTTACGAATTACTATATCAGTGAATCAAATTGTCAATTTTCTTAATCTAAAAGGTCTAAAATGAAGTTTTTCCCCTCAGGTTTTAGCTGCTTTATTTGAAATGAACTTCTTTTGTTTCTCTTCTACATAATTTCCAAAAATTCAACGAGTTTAAAACATCTTGATCCAAATCTGTTCTCTTTTAGATAGTATTTTGAAGTCTTCCATGCTGTTAACATCAACCATATTGGGTGTTGAACATTACTTGTGTTCAACTGGGTTCTATCAAACACTCTATAACTGTCTGAAAGTGAAAATTACAAATAGAATTATAAAAGGAACTATAACTGAACTTTCAGAAAATAAGGGGAAAAAACATAAGAAAATATTATAGAACAATGAAGATGCAAAGGGCAGAAGAATGAGGCTTACAAAATCATGGAAAAGTATTGTAGAAAAAAAAATTGAACTTTTGACCATTGGGAGTTTGTAACCGAGGACAAACCTGCTATAAGTGAAACTGGGGAACTGGAAGAATATTCAAAGGGAAATTTTAACAAAAATAAACAAATAAATAAAATGAGAAAAAGCCACAGGCTTTCAGGATGCATGACAAAGCTTTGTCAATCTAAACCAATTTCAAAAAATAAATAGTATATGAAAAGATTAATTATAATTGGTCTTCAGAAAGAAATTGCACCACAATCCACTTCTGTAATAATTTTGGCAGCATATATATATATATATATATATATATACATATATATAAATTGAAGTGTAGCCTTTTAGGCCAGGGATGACAATTGCTTGCTTAGAAAAAGAATTTATTGAAATAAGGTCTTTTCAATAATCATCTCAAAACAAACAAGTTTATCCTGTACAATATAGCTATCGCATCAAAATGCCAACAACAATGTAGCTTCATAAAACCAAAGAAATTACACCAGTTAGGTAATTCCATATAATTATTCTATATAATAACAGGACGAATCAAAATTGTTTTATACTTCTATCAGAAAAAATTTCAGTTAACGACCTCGAACGTAAAGCAGACATAGAGCTTGAAAAAATACTAAAACAAAACTGGAATTTTCACATTTGTTTTGACTTTTGAGTGGTTAAGAAATGCAAACTTTCAGGTCGATAACTAGCTGCTAACAAAGCCTAGTTGTGCACGAGATTTTCTTGAACCATGAACACATTCTATTGACCCAGCTGTGCTCTAAGTCTCTCTCTATTTCTACAGTTGTATCAAAAGTCCAACTCAAACACAGAAAACTTTTGAAATTTTTTTATCATTTCATCAAACATTTGGTATGCAAGTTAGGCTTCTCTCATCGAAGATCAACACAAAACTCTCATCGAATATGTTGCATACCAGGAATAAGTCTACAAGATTTAGGCTAGGTTTGGTATAAATTAAGACTTTTGAAGAAATGTATGGGAATGGGAATGACAAAAAGAATGAAAATGAAAATGAACAGAGACGGATATACATTGAAGGGTGTGGAGGCTATTGCCTCTACAAGGAAATATTTTTTTAATTAATATATGTGGTAATTTTTTTTACCTCTATATATTAAATTATGACTACTCATCTTATTAAAAATACATTATCTGATAAGTTTTTTTTAAAAATTGAATTCAAAAAATTAGCTATTCCTCACTACGATACTACCCAATAAGTTTATATATTATGTATTTTATGTCATTTTTTTATTGCTTACGCATATTTAAAATATTTTTAATTAAGCAAAAATATTTATAAACTATTTCTTACCCCCACTAACCAAAATTTCTAGTAGACGCACTCGTCTCTCTCTTGCAGCCCGCCTCCTCCACTTCCGTCTTTCTCCACCTCCTGCTCTTCATCCTCCTCCTACTTCTTCCATCTTCTCTCTCTCTCTCTCCCTCTTGTAATCATCTTCTTCTTCCATCCTCTCCACAGTTACCGATGGTGAAAGATGGGTGACGATGAATGGTAGTGCGAATGATGATGGGTGATGATGGGTGGTAGTGAGGATAACGATGATGAACGGTGGGTGACAACGATGGCTATAACAAATTCATCACACAGAGCTTACAATTTTGATAGTCACATAGGGGCTTTTTGGACATTTCACCAAAAACAAGGAAAAAAATTGTACAAGACAATGCATTCATCATCATATGAAAAGAAAGAGCATCTTAAATATTTTGATTTTTTTGTTCAAACAATTTTTGTTGAAAATTGTGCTAATCTGACATTGTGTTGCGTCAATACTTACTGGGTATCATAGCTTTATGAATCGACCTAGACATTGACTTGGGCTAATATTCAAGTTATTGGGTCACTGATCCAATTCTCAGATCACTCGGTTATATGTTCAAAAATAAATATCAAAATAAGTAAACTAAATAATTTATATGTAAATTTAAAAATCAAAATATCCTAAAAAATGTATTTTAAAGTAATTTTAGCACATAAATATCATATTTAATAAATAAATAAAAAAAAATATTTTATAATTATATTAATATACTGTAAAAATAAAATTAAAAGTAATTTATTTTTAATATTTGATGATTATTAAGTTATTTTTAATTTTATATGATATTATAAAATTTGTTACTGACATTATTCAACTTTTATGAGTTAAAATTATTTTAGACAATATAATGATATAATATAAATAAAATAATAACATTTTATGTTTCAAAATATCATTATTATTCATATATATATATATATATATTTAATGCACTTATATGATAATTATAACTTTTTTATAGTTAAAATGTTATTTTTTTTCTTAAGTATTAAGTTCAATACTAGTTAGACCATTTTTTTATATATTTTTTTGTTAAAATATGAAAAAAAAAACTTGGGTTGAACCAGGTTGCCGATTTGGTCAAAATCTGACCGGTAAACCGAGTCTTGACTTGGCTAATTACAATTCGATCTAATGAGATGATTCGGATTGAATTTGACTCTAGATCACTAGTTCCTAAGTCAACCTATTTGGATCCAAAAACAATGTAAGGTATATTCACAAAGTGAGGCTATCAACTGAACGAGAAATTGCCGTTTCAAATAGTATTTTTTTTTGTTTTGCTAAAATTAATTTCATTTTAAAAAAAATCCACTGGATATTATTTCTCCAATATCATGTTCTTTTGTTTCAGTTTATATATGGAAAGAAAACTTTTCCTTGATTATTACATGTATGCAAGAAATCTTTTTCAAACATGCTAATTATTAGTTTTCTAAATATTGTGTCCACCATAAATTTCACTTTAAAAGCTTTTATATTTATTAGTTAAAAATAAATAAATAAAAATAATCTATAAATTTTTTATATATTAGTACGGTGCTTGCTGAATTTTTCATTTTTTTTTAGCACACAATTGCTTATAAAAATCTGTTAGCATTCAAAGGTGCAATTAGGATATGATACTAACCTAGTAACTAACTATAAAACAAGAAAATGATTCGAAGACCTAAATTTAGATTAAAAATATATTTATATTCAATTTTTTTTACATATTTGCTATTAGATTTTTTTAATCAAAATAAAACATGTATAAAATTTTTTAAATGAATTAATTTGCAATATTAAGTTGTAAATTAAAAATATATAATTAACACGTTTACCCTATTCTTATTGAAAATTTTAATAGCAAAAATATGAGATTTACATCTAATTTTTTTCTTTTAAATAGGGACTTGCACGTGAAAAATTTCTTTACACACTCAAATACACATGGACACTAATCTATTATTCATTTTCTTTAATGTTCTATAGCAAAATAAATTAGATGAAAGTTGACAAAAATGGTGAAAGCTAATGCAACTTTCAATTCTAATAATACATAATCAAGGGATTTTTCCCCCTTTTTGATATATATATATATATATATATATATATATAGACAAAGTTAGTTTGAGTTAAATTAGCGGGTTGAGTTTTTTATTTTATTTTTACAAAGAAAAAAGAAAATGGATATTTAACTACGCATATTAAAAATAGAACCTAAAAATATCATTATTTTAAGTTATATAACAGATTTGTGACATGAAGAAATAAAAAATAAATAAAGTCTTAATCACAACATGCATAATTATTGTACATGCAAATTTATGTTTATATATCATGATTAATATCAGTGATCTATAGTTTAACTAAAAAATAGACAAGTATAATGTATCAAACAAATAATCTATAATTTTAAATATCTAACATATATATATATATATATTAAAAATTTTAAAAATGAGAGAGAAAATAGGTGGGTTGGCAAGTTGCTTTGAGTTAGTTGAGTTGAGTTTTCACTCAACCCCCGAATCACAGGTGACAAGTTGGTTCGGGTTTTTTTTTTTGGCCAACCCGCCAACTCAATTCAAACTTTATTGGTTAGTAGGTCAACTCAACTCAATGCATACTTTTATTAATAAAAAAAATTTTGTCTCAAATTAGGGATGAAATTTAAATTCTATCTTAGATTAGAGACAAAATAAATTTCGTCTCAAATTCCTTCTTAGATTAGAGACAGAAATTAAATTCCATCTCAGATTAACGCCTTAGATTTTATTAGTCTCACATCGCCCAGTTCAAAAACTCAGCCTCCCAACTTTTCCTATATATAGTGTTATCTCCCTCCTTTTCCATATAAAGTGTTTCATAGAACATTTTTGCCTTGAAAAGACTATTAAATAAATGTGTCTTCTAATATAGTATTATCTAATCTAGCATCTTAGTCAACGCCAGATATATTGGTCAAAATATTGACTAACTTATAACTAATCCTTAGGACTAATTTCATGATTTTGGAAATTATAAGGACTAAATTCATTACTTTTAAAGTATAAGAACTAAAATCATTCTTAAATCAAACTATAGGGACCAATGGTGCATCTACGTTAAACAGAGTAATTATTTTTTTATCCCTGTAAAAATTTAGATATTGCCCTCACATGATAAATCATAATCACTCATCTGATTAAAAGTACTACACCTAATAAATTTTTTTTTAAAAAAATTGTATTTAAAAATTTAAAAATTAAATTTATAATTTTTTTAGTAAAAATATTTAAAGATTATTTCTTGCTCCCACTAACCAAAATTTTTAAATTTGTCCCTGAGACCTCAAGTATATTTTTACCTAATATATATCTCATACATATTTTATCAATTCTCATTATTTTATTTATCACACAATTATAATTATTGAAACACCTGCACACAGACGCGCACGCGTGCATATAATATATATATATATATATATATATATATATATATATATATATATATATATATATGTATTGTTGGATTTAAACACTTCTCATTCTTCCCGTTAGGCCACCGTTAACATGAGAATAAAAGCTTTTGATTGTATATAAATACAAGCCATCGTCTGAAAGGATTAAGATTACTTCAGTGCAAACGTTCAACGGAGTCAAAAATGGAAAGCTAATTGGCATCCAACATACATTAAAATGATCAATTTAATATATAGGAATCCGAGGCACCCTTTGGATAGGAAATAATATTGTCAAACGTGTTGTCAACGAATTTGGTTTAGATCTATTTATTAAATATATCACTTTTTAATGCTTATATTCACCCGTCATAACTAGCGAGCCTAAAAGAGCAAGTTCGAAGACTACTTATTTTTTTTAACAAAAAAAGGGAAATATATTTAAATAATATAATATTTAATTTTTTAAGCAAAAAAATCAATAAATTTTATTAAAATATAATTTATACATATAAAATATTACTTTTTTGATATTTTTAAATCACCAATAACATTATTTTTTATATTTTTTAAATTAACTAAATTATTTGTAAATTTAAAATTTCTATATTTATTTTTAAAAAATTATAAAATTTTTATATTCAAATTTATTATATTTATTGAATATTATAAAAAGTAATAAAGTGAGATTATTTATATTAAATAATAAAATTTAAAAATAAATAAACTAATCTACGAGTTAACAGGATATTTAGTATAAATTTATTTTTAAACGGATCAAAAATAACATATCAAAATCTTTTCATTTACGAATTTTGGCTCGTTTTGACTTATAACTTTCTATTTACTTTATTTAATGTTTTATAATAATATGCACCAGAAACAAGGAAAAAAATTGTACAAGACAATGCATTTATCATATGAAAAGAAAGAGCATCCTAAATATTTTCATGGCTTTGCTATAATGGAGGTCGAGTTATCTCACTCCTCAGTTGTCTCAAAATCTGTACCCTCTTTTTTTAATCAAGACATAAATTCCAATGAAAGATTAAGGGTTGTGAGGTCAACTTTTCCATAGTAAAACTTTTTTAATTTTTTGTTCAAATAGTCTTTATTGAAAATTGTGCTCATTTGATATTGCGTTGTGTCAATATTAATTGGGAAATGTGTCCAAATTTAAGTTCACGAATTATTAGTTTTAAAAATTAAATTGGTCATTGATTTAGACTAATTTTTTGATTATCGAGTCATTGGTCAAATTCTTAAGTCATTAAGTTATTTCCTGAACCAAAGAATATAGTTCATATATATATATATATATATATATATATATATGCTCATAAATAAATATCTAAATATATAAAAAAAATAATTTATATGCAAATTTAAAAATCAATATCCTAAAAAAATGTATTATAAAGTAATTTTAGCACACAAATATTATACTTAATAAATAAATAAAAGAAATATTTTATAATTATATCAATAAATTGTAAAAATAAAATTAAAAGCAATTTATTTTTGAATATCTAATGGTTATTAAGTTATTTATAATTTTATATGATATTACAAAATTTGTTATTAACATTGTTCAAGTTTTATGAATTAAAATCATTTTCGATAATATAAAGATATAATATACATAAAATAAGTTTATGTTCCAAAATACCATTATTATTTCTATATATATTTTTTGGCATACTTATATGATAATTATATCTTTTTTATGATTAAAATGTTATTTTTCTTCTATGAAGTATTAAGTTCAATATTGGTTAGACTATTTTTTCTTATATATTTTTTTATTAAAATTTAAAAAAAAATTAAACTCAAGTTGAATCAAGTCGTCGATATGGTCAAAACTTAGCCAAATCAACCAAGTCTTGATTGGTTCAATTGCAACTCAATCCAATATAGTGACCCTAATTTGATTTGACTATAGGTCATCGATTTCTAAATCGACTTAGCCACATTGATCCGAGTGAAAAAAAAATGCAAGGTATATCCATGGAGTGAGGCTGTCAACTAATTAGAAATTTGTAGTCTCAAATAGTATATTTTTTATTTTAATAAAATTCATTTCATTTAAAAAAATTCCACTAAATATTATTTCTCCAATATCATGTTCTTTTGTTTCGGTTTATATAAGGAAAGAAAACTTTTCCTTGATTATTAGATGTATGAAATAAATCTTTTTCAAACATGCTAATTATTAGTTCTCTAAATATTTTGTGTCCAATCTAAATTTTTCTTTAAAAGCCTTCATATTTATTAGAATAATTTCATCTAAGATATATTCCTTTAAAAATAAATAAATAAAAATAATCTATAAATTTTTTATATATTAGTACGGTGCTTGCTGAATTTTCAATTTTTTTGAGGACACAATTGCTTATAAAAATCTATTAGCATTCAAAGGAGCAATTAACATATGATACTAACCAAGTAACTAACTATAACACAAGAAAATGATTCAAAGACCTAAATTTCGATCAATTCTATATTTATGAACAATTTTGTTTTTATATATTTGCTATTAGATTTTTAATCCAAATAAAAAATGTGTAAATTCTTTTAAATAAGCTAATCATGCAATATTGAGTTGTAAAAAATATATAATTAATACGTTTGTCATATTCTTATTAAAGAATTTAATAGCAAAAATATGATATTTACATCTACACTTGCATGTGAAAAAATTCTTTACACATTCAAATACACATGGACACTAATCTATTATTCATTTTCTTTAATGTTCCATAGCAAAATTAATTAGATGAAAGTCAACAAAAATGGTGAAAATTAAATGAAATTTTGAGAGTAATTTGTTTCAAATGCAACTTTCGACTCTAATAGTAAATAATCAAGGGATTTTTTTCCCTTTTTCATATATATATATATATATATATATATATATATATATGTGTGTGTGTATATATCTATGTGTGTGTGTGTGTATTAAATAATAGACAAAGGAAAATTTTGACTCATGCATGGTAATGGGCTACTTCCTTGGCAGCATTCATTGGAAAATTAAATTTTTCTGTACAATATTGGGTTTTTTTAATACCATCTAACTGATGGTGTGACTCACATGGCTCTACCTGTTAGAGCCATCATATGGTGCTAGACTTTTTAATACTGTGATATTTTCTCAGAGAATCGCAGAATTTGACTCCTTATTGGGGTGGTGATGCCACCTCTTGTATAAACTATGTCAATAAATTCTTTATTTTTTAAGGGAAAAATGGCTCATATAAAGCACAAACTGATATTTAATTAAATTATGTAAAAATTTATGTAAGCCTTCCGCAGAGGTTAAACTGAAACACAAGTTTCGAAGAGTCTAAACTGAAATTGGTTCTTAATAATAAATTTAGTAATATCTCTATATCACTAATCTCTATGTATCAGAAAAATTATATATATCATAGTCTCAAAGAGATGTTTCATCTACAGCACTAATTAGGATGTTACAATACCGTGCAATTGCCAATTACTTCAATTTAATTAAATTCAACTCTTATTGATTACCATGTACACGGTTGAGGAATATTATTATTATTATTATATATATATATATATATATATAACCCGAAACTTAGGTAATGTAATAAGAAAAGGATAAATAATTTATTTCATTCTTAAAAAATTATAATTATGTCAATTTAGTTTTTGAGAAATTAAACATTTCAATTTAGTTATTTTTTGCAACAAAAATAATTAAATTAAAACAAATATAATCATTAAGAAGATAAACTGAGGTGCTTAATTTTTTGGGACATCATTGAGATAATTAGAATTTTTTTGAAGCCAACATATTTTAAAGACAATTAGAATTGAGACAATTATAAAAACCAAGGTTAGAAAACTAGACCGTTATTAAACTAATTGAGACACTGATTTAAGGGTCAATACTCAAATCGTAGTTGAATCGCAGTTGAATATGTAATATTTAAAATATATTAAAATATATAATTCATGTATATGTTACAGATATTAAAATATATAATATATAATATTAAAATATTTTAGACATGTTACAAATATATATATATATATATATATATATATATATATATATATATATATATATCAATCTTAAATCTTCTACTAATAGCTTAAATTTTTTGAGATTTCTTTAAAATAAATAATAATATTCAGTAAAAATTTAAAAAATTCAAAAAAAAATGAATTGGTTAAACTAGTTGAACCGGTTAATTTTACCGATTTGACCGATTTTTCACTGATTCACTGATCTAAACTCAACTAGTTCCCTCACAAATTCACCAGTTGTCAGTTGCACTGGTTGATTTGATCTGGTTCTTTGCTGATAAAAACACAACAGGGTTCAAATTAAACTACTTATACCAAACTTCAACATAGAAAGACAAAGGCTTGAAGCCAACATGTTTTTAAGTTGGTAACAACAAAAGCCACAAAACAAAACATAATCTGAAAAACACATTCAAATGTAAAAGGGTTCTGAGCCACGCATTAATATAGTCTCAAATGTAAAAGTTCTCAATGGAAGCCATGTTTCTAGCTCAATTTTGACCTTGACTCTGTCTTTGTTACTTTGGCTCTTCAGTAGTCTTCTTCACTCTTGGCTTTTGCTCTCCATCTTCGGCTGATTCTAATAAAATATAAGAGCCATTAATATTAACGAAATAAGAAATGTAAATATTGAAAAACAAATACCAAAGCATAATTTTCTATATTATATCACAAAAAGTGTAACTTAATTGGCACAATAACTTCTAGAATGCTGTTAACAGATCAAGACTTTGTCCTGTTCCAAAAAGTAACAGGAGTGTCTTGTTTTTGAATATGAACCATTGAAGCCAAAATTTAAAAAAAAAATACTAAAATGTAAGTGAAAGATGGAACAAAATTCTCCTATACCAGAGGGGATCGATTCCATTGTTAACATGTTAACTTATTGGAACATGAAGATAAAAAAAAATGAAAAGATATAATAATACTCAAATGCATGTTATTGTTGTTTAACTCAAATCTTTTAAAAATTGAAAATCGGGCCAATTGTTGAATTAATAAAAAAGAAAGTGATTCACAATTTATTAATCTATTTGTGGCTAAACTACAATTTATAAATGAATATTGCTTTAGTTAACATAAAATAAATTCACGATATATATATATATATATATATATATATATATAGTCAGGTTCTCTGCTATTCTTTGAAGAAATAGTATGGTGTTAGGCTTTTCAATTTCATCTAATGGCTCTGACAAGTACGGTCTATGTGAGCCCCATCATCTATTAAATGGTGCTGAAAAATTTAACATTGTACAATAATACAACAGAGGATCCGGACTTTTATATATATATATATATAACATTTCCTATTAATAAAAAGGTTTGAGCAAATTTCAAAACATGTTAATGGAAAGAAGAATAAATTTGTTTCGAGAACCAATAATGAAAACTGCTTGTCTTGAGTTAGACTTTTAATTTATATTTGTCATTTTCGAAAAAAAAATCTATCAATTTTTGTACTCATTCTATTAAAATATTATTTTTATTTTTCCAAGTTTTTCTCTCTCAGCCTCTCTTTTTCTCTCTTTTTTTTTGAATTTTTAAGCATTTTCAATGATGAATCTTACTTAAATTTTTATTGTGAGTCTCATAATATCACATTATTTTAAACAACTCTCTATTACTTGAACCAAATATCTACTCTAATGGTAAACCTCTTAAAAACTCACAATTAACTCTCCATTACTTTAATATTTATTATTTTCTACTGACATTTATTGTAAGTTGATTATTTTATTATTACTTTCTTGTATAAGAACCGGTTCTTATATAAGAATCGTTCTTACATCTAGCAGCCAGCGTAGTAAACTCTAGTGATGAATCAAAATAAGAATTGATTCTCAAATTTAATAATTCTTTAACAACTACCACTATAGATTTTCTTAATTTCTCTTTCAATTCGTCTCTTCCTTTCTCTTTTTCTATCTTTTTTTCTTTCTTTTTCCTTCTCCCCCTCTCACTTCTCCAATTCATTTGTCCACCCTTTGTTTGAGGGGTTTGTCGACCTCCCCACCCCTTATATCTGGACCCCAAGTGAGTCCAAGTAAAAAAAAAAATGACCAACACGTAAAACGATGCATACTGGTAGAAGTCGCTTCCATGTGGATAAATCCTTGTTTTGAGATTCACAATTCTTAAAACTATCATTTCAATTATAAATTAATTATTGCTAATAGTATAAATTTCAATACGTTCATTAACAGTTCAAAAACTCTAATAGCATATAAATAAAAGAAGTAAAAAAGAAAACATTATTTCACAATAACAAACAAAAAGAGAAAAAAATAAACAATGGATCATACACACTCATTTTTACAGAAAAATTCTTATTAGGACTAACATTGCTAGTTGCGCAAGTAATGTTTCAATCCAATCCATATGATAACATCAACAAAAGCATTTCAATATACTATAATTGATGTGTAATATGTTCTAACCTTGATCGATGTTTGTTAAAACCCTTTGTCCCAAGCCAAAAAGAGTTGAGTTTGAATTTGACAATGGGTGCATAACAGCTCTAGAATGACGCTCTGGCATCTTCATTAGTGCTTCTACTTTCATCCTTTGGAGTTCAATCTCCATATTGATTTCTGCTTTAGTCCTTTCAATTTCAGCTGAAAATCAACACAAACTCAGCTCTTTAATATTCATATAAACAACAAAGATTAATTGAAAATTGCCTAGTGTGAAAGAAAAATTTACACAACTTATCAAGGAGAAGTTTTTTTTTTGTTGGAACCACTAATATTAAAAAAATCCATTGGACTCTAATTAATCTAATTTGAGTTGGGTTGGACCATAAAAGTATAAAGTTCTTCTAGCATTTATTTTCTCTATTCACAAGATCAAACTCAGGACCTTGTTTAAAGAGAATTAGTACTGAATTACTTAAACCAGTTAGTGTTAGTTTATCAGGGAGTAGTTCATGTTATGTGAAGTCTCATGATCTTGCACATGCTTTCTTATACAAAATTTCTTTGATTTTGAAATATAAATAATTTTCATTATAATTTCTAAGACGTATCACCTTCTTTGAGTATCCTATCCTTTTCTAGAAGAGCAATTACTAATTTCATGTTTTGCCTCTCAATCAACAATGCGCGCGTGTGATTCAGTTCGACTTCAATTTGTGAACGAACAAGGCCAATCTTAATCTGCAAAAAGGAACTCCCAACATTATCTCGAACCTATTACAAAATTTGACGTGTACATTGATTAATGAAAAATACTCAAAGGAGCCATTGCAATCACCTCTAAAGATCTTGCTTGTCTTTCCAAGTTAACCACATATTGGGCTTTCTTCTGTTCGGTTTTCTGTGCAGAAATTCGGCTTGCTATGGTTCTGTAATGACAACAAAGATAAAATATTAAGAAACCTTCAAATGAAACAAAATATTGTAGTCCACTGCTGCAATAGCAACTACAACATTAGATTTGATGTGTTTTGCAAAGAAATTATAATTATTTTTGAATTGACACAAGTTAATATATATTCGTAAATTTTTCATCGATCACAACACAATCACAGCCCCAATCATCAACACAATTTAAATCATGATATACAGGGGCAATAACAAACATGTAAATAAACATACTGTTTGAGCCTCTTAGGATCCATGTTTGGGTCAAAGTTGTGACCCGACTCTAGCTGACTTGCCTGGACTTCATAAGTGTTGAGTTTTTTTTTACCATAGCCTTCATCGGCATCAGAAAATGCACTAACATCCTTGATTACTCTCTTCTTGATATCTTCCATTTTGCAATTTTTTGCCTAACTATGGACCAAAAGATGAACAACCATATATTAGAGTTAACTTTGCACACTTTCCAATCAAACCCAAAAACACCCTTTACATTAATATAATAAGGAAATTTAAATTTCCCCAATTCATAAAATTTACCTAATGAAGCAAATTAAATGAACTTATTGCCTCAAAAAAAGAAGTTTCTACTTATATATAATACGCGCATATGTATACACGCATGTTTAAGCACGTGTATTGGATAAAAATTGATGGAATGGACATGTCTTCTTACGTTAGAAAAACATTTTTACGCAAATATTTGCGTGAAACAAAGATAATTTTTATTTATACAAAACAATTTCAACATGTTTTTCAATGTGTCACATTGGTTTTATTTATAAAATTAAGTTTTAGCATATTTTTAATGAGAAAATTTTAAGTATAATTTGTAGAATTTTGAAATTAGATTTAAAAAATGCTACATAAAGTTGTTTTTTACAAGATTGGGTATTTTCAAAAAAAATTGTGTATTATATATATTTTTGGTATAAAATGATGATAAATATATATATATATATATATATATATATATAAACTTTATTTAATTCTAGTGATTCTTCAATTATATTAGAAATAAATTTTCCTAAAAACATTTATATGTACCAAATAACATAAGTGTTGAAATTAATAATAAAATTTTTTGTTTTACAAGACAATGCATTCATCATAGGAAGAAGAGCTTCATAAATGTTTTGGTTGTTGGATTTTTAAGTTTGATCAATTTTTTTGTAACCTCATCAATAAAATAAAATTAGATAATATTACTAAAAATTTGACAGTTCAAACAAACTTTTAGTGATCAGATGGCTAAAGAAGACTATCGAGATTCGTGGTTAGGTCCTTTACACATATCCCTATAATCATTTTTTGGGCATCCAAAGTTGCTCAACCTGTTTCTGATTTTTTTTTTCATCCAAGGCCCTGTTTGTAAGAGTTTATTTTGAACTTATCTCACTTATCTCATGCCATAAGCGCTTATATACACGTTTGGAAGAGCTTATAAAAATAACTTATGGCATGAAAATAAGCTGTTTTAGCTTATTTTCATAAGTTACTCTGAATAGCTTATGAAAATAAGCTAAAAACAACTTATGTAAAGTTTATTTTCGTAAATTCTTTAATTATAAAAATAGTTTATATATAAACACTTATATAATAAGTACTTATTGTATAAACATTTAAATAAATTATTTACCCAAACAGGATCTAAGTTTAACAATGTTTTGTTTGTTGTGAAAAAAATGATTATAATATCTCATGCAAATCGAGATGCACCAGATGGATACATGTAGCCAGGCTGTCAACCAAATTAGACAATTACCATATTAGTAAAAGAGGACTATAGAGATTCTTGTGTGGGCCCAAACACTGATCCCTATAATCCTATTTGACAATCTAAAGGAAATCAAACTTCTTCTAATTATTGTCTAAGTTCAAGAATATTGAGCCTTTGCATTGAAAAGAATAATCATATTTTCTCATATAAATCTGGATACATGAAATTAAAATATATACCCAACTGTCAACCAAATTATACTATTACCATATTATTTCTTCTATTTTTTAAGCTAAGTTTCTAGTTTATTAGATTTTTTAGAGCAATTCAAGTGAGCTTGTAGTCCCTTCATTAAGGGTTCAAATCTTCTTCTCTTTCTTAAGAGAAAATATTTTCTAGAGAATAGGAAAGTTAGTTTAAGAGTAACTTAGGAAACTTTTTTGTAAAAGTCTAAGAAAAGTTTGGAAACCTCTCTTGTATTTGTGGTTTGGTTAGATAGTAACTAAAGAAAATTCCTTGGGAGTCAAGGGGATTGGACATAGGACAAGTTGTTCAAACAAGGATAAATCACTTTATGTATCTCTTCTCTTTTATTTATTTGTATTTTTTGTTTTTGAACAAATTTCAATCAACTTAACATATTTCTAGTTAATTGAAAATTATATTTCATAAGTTTCTGAAATTTCAAGAGTTAACTAGAATAATTACAGTTAACTAAAAGTTTAACAAAATCATTTCTGGAAAGGATTTTTTTCAAATTCACATCTTTATATCTATTCAACCACTCTATATGTGTCATCACCAAAAGTAAGGTCATATTTAGGGTCTATTTAATTTATGAAAACATTTTCTATTTTCATTTTCAATCTTCATTTCTTGAAATGTATTTCTTGAAACACTGAAAACATCTTTTTGGTGTTTTCAGATTTAGGCATATTTTAAGAAATGTTTTCAAGAAAACTTTTTCATTTAACTCAACCAAACGCATTTTCAAGTTCATTTTTGTTTTCAGTGAAAATAAAAATAGAAAATACCTAAACCAAATTAAACAGCCCCTTAGTTTAGACATTTCTTATTTTTATTTTCACTGAAAATAGAAAATGAACTTGAAAATGCGTTTGGTTGAATTAACTAAAAATATTTTCTTAAAAATATTTCTTAAAATACATTTCAGGAAATGAAAATTAAAAATAAAAATAAGAAATATTTTCAAAAACCAAACAGGCCCTAAATGTTTAGTTCCAAAAAAAAAATCATAAGAAACTTATTTCCTCTCAACCAGTAATGCTTTCTCTATTCTATTTTGCTCATCATTTTCTCGACATTCTTCACTATCGCTTGTTGTGATCATGGGTTGTTGCATTGGTAATTAGTGGTGCATCCTTAGCTTCATTCTCTAGTTTTCATGTGCTTTGCGCATAGTTTGGTCTTTTATTTTCTCTAGAATTTGTTGTGGCTTGACCTAGGTTCTCTCTATACTCTTTTATGGTAATTGGTTTTGAATATGATAAAGTTTTATGTGTGCATATTGCTTGGTGAATATTAAGTTTATATATGATGAGACTGATGACTTCGTGTTGTGTGAGAAATTTATATTACTATGTAATTTCTTAAATAATATTTTAAATAGAAGTGACAAAATTTATAATCTTCTATTTGATCTATCTTATACCTCATTTGATTTTATATAATATCCCAATCTTAACAATCTTAATAACAAGGCACATAATTTATTATGTATTTTTACAATAATTATCAATCCATGTTTGGGTGAAAGTTTGTTATTCAAATATTGTACCCAAGAACGAGGATTGAATTGGGTACTAAGTCCATTTTGAAATTTTTTGCATTTTTGTTAAAAAAAAAATTCTTATCAAATTAGTATCCTAAAAAGTAGGTTAATAAAAAAAAACTATTGTTGACTCATTGTAGAGTAAAATTCAAGAAGAGTAATATAAAGATCATCTTTATCGTTTTCAAATGTACAAGAAAAAAAAACTATACATGTTTGTTAAGAATTACTTTGAAATTTGAAAATTTAGTAATAAACTATATGCAAATGAAAACAAGTTCTTGAAAAAATAGAGGATAAGAGTCAAGAAAAAGAACATATGATATATAGTGGTTCAAGACCTATTAAAAAGAAATCCTCCTACATTCACTCTTCAAACACAAAGCAAGAGAATTTTTTATAAAAGGAAAACACAAGTAATACCAATGTTCTGAAAATCAGACTGGACCTATTGGTCAGACTAGAAAACTGATGAACCGGCTAGCTGTCTAGTCTGGATCAACCTAAAAAATTAGAGAGCCATCAAATCGATGTAGAACCAAATAAACCGGCCAAACTAGTGAAAATCGGCGGTTAAATGGGCCGACAGATTCAATGCTTAAAAAAATAATAATCTGTAGCCATCGCCATTGTCTATAAGAAGAGGAGGAGGAGGAGGAAATCAGCTTCAAGAATGACACACACCAGTTCTATATGCCGTTGTCATCGTCTGAAATGAAGAAGAGGAATAGGCGGAGGAGGAGGAAGAGGAGGGAGAAGTGACGGGGGTAGGGAGTTCAATCTTTGTGGTTAATGGCAGTGGTAAGGAGGAGGAAGAGAAGGTGAGAAGGAGAAGACAGGAAAGTATTGAGGAAAGCACTAAAAAAAACTCGAAAAGACAAAGCATGTGGTTCATACTTGCAGAATCTCGTGAGCCCTACTATAGGCCCTGCTGCATACATGCAGTCATTCCATCTATTCACATTTAAAGTTTTTGAGTTTCATATAAAGCTAGATAGAGAAATTAATAAAATAAACAAAAGGTCATCCACTTATATATATATATATATATATATATATATATAATTTATAATTTTGTATAATATTTTAATATTTTTAATTATATATTTTATTTTTTAATAATTTTAAGATACTACTAGTAAGATCACGGTTCGACTATCATTCAATCATTAATTTTTGAACTAGTGTCTCGATCAGTTCAATGACCGATTCGATTTTTTAAACCTTGAGTAATACAATTAGCAATCTTAACTCTTGAAGATCAATACCCTACTTTTATGCAAGCACCCTGCTAAAATAAACTTATCTTGGTAGACTTTACGTGGTTTTTTACAACTCTTTCTACCCTAGAAGATCAACCCAACTAGTTTTTACACAAAACTCTTGAATTTGTACAAGATTCCTGGAAACTTCACCAAGTGCACTCATAGAATTTCAATTACAATAGAATCAATATGCTATTTTTCGATTCACTCATAACAAAGAGAGAAACAAACTCACACAAAGATATACATAATTAAAACACTCTCAAGACAACATAAGAAGTAAATACTTCAAGCTCTCAAGATTTTTAAGAATTCTTTCCAAGCAATGAATGCCCAATGGTATGTAGAAGATCTCCTTAAATAGCTCCAGTAGAAGGCTAGCCACAATAGAAGACTCCTCCATTTAGCTTCAACAGTCTTCTTACATTGATGCTCTCTTGAGAGTTTAGCTCCATTGAATGCTCCTTCCTCATCTTGTCTCAGAAATTCATGCTTTTCAAAAAAGGAAACAAATAGCTTTTGACTTGGGGGAGTGAGAGATGCAAGATATCGTCCACTGGATTACTGCCAAAAGCTTTTTTGCCTAGTGGTTTTTCTGAAATAGTACTTTAATTTGTCCTCTGTCAGCACTTCTGCTTTCTTTGCCTTCTATACACTTTATAACCTTTTATTGTTTCCTTTTACTTTGCAAGCTCCAACATGGTTAGAAGCAAAAGGAATGTCTTATTTTAGACATTTTTTGGGAGCCAGAAACTAGAGGGAACCAAAGAGCCAATATAATCTTCTTAAATTTTGTAGGCAAACCGGATCTTGTATTTTGGGCCAAGGAAGATTTTATCTTTTGAAAGAATTAAGACTCCATGCTTTTGAATGATTAAAATTAATCAAAAAAATCCTTGCATTAACAAAGTTGCAACCTAATTGTGGTTGACTTGCTCAAAAGATGGTGATTGATTACTCTCCTCCTAAAATCTATGTCGAAGTCCTTTGCCTAACTATAAATCAAGAGATGATCAAATGGTCATTGATATAAAATGAACTTTCCATGATTTACATTTGAGTAAAACTCAAAAACATCCCGATGTTAAAGCTAGAGATCCCACTATATGCGTTGAGTGCCACTATTAATACCATACCACTCGCAGTGTATAATCCATGAAAGCTATACGTTGACCATAACCCTTCAGAATCAGCCCAAGTCTTAATAGAAATGAATGAATATTTTGCCCATGAGAAATAAGTGATGCAGGCTCATCGGCTGGCCCAACCCATAATAAATTACATGTGTTTTCATTTATAGTAAATTATTTATTTGGTTTTTAAAAAATTATAATATTTTCAAATTACTTATTAAAAGATTAGCTGTGTTAATTTAAAATCTAAATTATTACATTTGTCTCAATTTAATCATATTTGTTGCTAAATCACTAAATTTATATTGTTAAATTTCAAATTTCTTTAATTGTCAAAAATCACTTTAACACATAAAGAAAAAATTGAGATAATTACAAATTTTTTTAGAAACTAAATTGAAAAATCTAATTTTTCAAGATCAAATTAAAACAACTATAATTTTTCCAAAATCAAATCAATAATTTACCCTTACATTTTTTTTCTTCAATAATAGAAATCTCTTCCTAATTAATAATAAATAGGCAGTCTAAAATTTACACATTTTAATTTGTTTAGAAGAGAGTGTTTTCTGTAGGCATGTGAACCACTTTGAAATTTGAATTAATGAATATACATTTTGGTATTGGAGATTTCTCTCTCTTGAACAAGGAAGATTGCTAGTGTGTGTGAAAAATGAGAATGATCTCTTGAATTTATCAAGGTAAATATGCAAAAAGACCGTTTGATTTTTTGAGTCAGTTGAAAATACAAATGTAAATTTTTTACTTTTAGAAATTAAATCCTTGAACTTAAGAAATAGATTCGCTCTATCAATTTCTCTCTAATGACAAAAACTCTCTACACTTCCATATGACTAAATTTTTCATCATCTTAGACTTTTCTAGCATCATATAGAAAAATAATGCTATTAGAAAAAAAAATTGAACAGAAATCTATTTCCTAAAATTTAAAAGTTCAATGATTTAATTTCTGAAATTGAAAATTCAGAGATCTACTTTAATGTGACTTAAAATTTAAGAGACTTTATTGCAAATTTTTTTAAGTATCAATTAGTGTTTTCACATATCCAATCAAAGTGAAAGGAACAACTTGAAAAATAACAATTTAATTCTTAAAAGATTCAAATCAAATATTGCTTAAAGAGAACAACCCGAATGAGAAGGAATGGCTTGACCATATATATTGGAGGAGCTAAAATTGCAATAGCACAATATTATTACAACAACCGAGCAAAATTAGTAAGTAAAAAATAATAAAAAAAAAGAACAAAAAAGAACGAAACAAAACATTATAGATTAGCAAAAAATGAAAAAAAAAAAAAGCAAATCTGGAACCTTTATAATTGTTTATCAGTAAATTTTGACAGAAGCAGCCAGCTGTTTGTTTATCAGTAAATTCAGAACATAGAAGATAAGCATGCATCAACGTATCAGAAAGCTTAATTTTTGAAGTAGTAATTAACCATAAAAATATTGTAACTAATTACATAAATTAATGGCTGACAAAAGCACTTATTCACAATGGAAGTTTTCTGCCCTTAGCTTCACAATTGCAAGGTGAATAGGCATCAGATGAAGGATCATCAGATGAAGCAATTTCAAGGTCTCCAATGAAGTTATCTCCATAACCTTCTGCTTCAGAATCGCTATTCTTCAGAAATGGAATCATGAAGATGAAGGCAATGTAAAGGAAGAAGAAGAACACAGTCACTAGAAGCATGATCTTGCCATGGAAGGCAAAGTACTTGTCATGAGAGAATTGAAGATGGTGCGTTTCTTCAGGATTCAAAGGAGGCATAGCAGGTAGGGATGGTAGTGGTGAAGGTGAGGCCATTAATTACTTTTGAAGCTTCTAGCTTCTTCATTCCTTCAACGTTAAGATATAGAGAGAAGTATCTATATTAATTTATAGGTAAATTACACTACCTGTTTTCAAGTTTAACTAAATTATATTTGGCACCTCTCTATTTTTGGTTTTTTTTCTTTGAACCACTAATATCTAGAAAATCACTATATTTCAATTAATTTGGTTTGAACTAGGTATGTAAGAGTACAAATATGTAAATTTTTTTATTTTTTTTATTTATAAGATTCAAATCTGAAACTTTGTTTTGGGGAATACATGGCAAATCATTTGAATCAACCAATATTGATAGCACCCATTTAGTTTTAAATATTATACTTGGCTCTCCTCTTTTTTTTTTTGTAATTAAAATTAAATTTTTGCATAACATGGAAATATAAAATTACTTAACAATTTTTTTAGCCATAATAAAAATAATGTCATAGTTTTATATTAGATGTTAATATTAATATAACTATTTTTATTGTCAAATTAAAAATAAAATTGCAATATCATGTTGTGGAGAAAGTTAATTATTTGACTAAAAGTAAACTAGAGCAAAAAATTTCTGTAACATATATTAAAATGTTAAGGGAGTCAAGTATAAAATTTGAGACTAGCTAGAGGGTTATAAGTATAATTTTACTAAACCTCAAGGAAAAATTAACGCAATTTACCCGTAATTTGTTATTATTCTCATTCTTTTTGGCTCTTTCGAATTCTCCAAAATGTCACTCTCATACGAATATGCCATCACCTCTAACATATCTCCTCCGACAATATGTGTTTTTTTCCTCTTTGTTGGGTTGTTAACTATTCCATTAAAATAATGTTTTTATTTTTTATTCTTTTTGGCTTTAGGATGTCACATTGTCATAAGAATTATGAGCACTCTTAATGCTCAATATAAAAAACACATCATATTCTTTGCCATATTTAATAGTTTTCTTGCCATTAAAGGCAGCATTTAATTTGTTTCATTAAAAAATAAAGACAACATTTATGCAATCAATAGAGGGCTTTATCTATGTGACATTGACTCTTCAGCGCAAATGGATTAGTTCTAAGTATTTGAAAACTCTAACTCTTTGTTAATAATTTTAATTGTGATTAAATTAAATTATGATTAAAATTTATATTTAATTACAATTTTAATCGTAACTAAATAAATAAAACTACAACTAATAAAGATTTAGAGCTTTTAATGTCTGGAGTTGATCTTGAGCCCTTTTCAACTACATAAATTGGTTTCATTCAATCTCATTTTTTGATGTCTTTACTCTTTTATTTTTCAATTTTTTTAATTTTTGTTAAATTCCTATGGTTCATGAAAATTGATAGGACTATCAAATGGGCCAGACAAGCCCACCATAACTGAAACCCTATAGTGTCAATGGTGAGTATAGGTTGGATCGAATATATAATTTATTACTAAAAAATTCTAGTCTATCGTAACCTGTCAACCCATCATGGGTTATGGGTCTATTTATTTTGTTTAAAAAATGTACTTTTAGTTATTTAATGATAAAAACTAGACATTAGAATAATTAAATTTCAAAAAAAGAAATTAAACTTCTAAAAAATATATTAAACCTTAAAATATGTTATTTTCTTTTTTAAAATGTAATTTTAATTATTTTGAATGAACAATATTAAGTACTAAAACTATAAAACTTCAAAAAATTAAATTAAATTCTAAAAAAATAAACTAAAACTTAAAATATAAAAATATATAAATAAATAACACAGAAGGCCAGACCTACTCTAACTCATTTAAACCCCAATGACTTTGATAGGTCAAGTTAAAGTCATTCTTTAAAATGAGCTATGAAATTATTGGATCACCTCATCTCTTTTTTGAAGATTGGGGTGGACTGATCTATTGGGTTACATTTATTTTGACAGTTCTAAAAATTGATATATGATTTTTTTTTGGATACATATGATTCACTATTAAAATAAACACTTGGATTTTATTTAAGATTTGATTTCCGTTACTCAAAATTCGTCTATTCTTATTAATTTTGAAATATTTCGAAAATTAATCTTGGACATAAGAGTTTTATCGTTAAAAAAATTTAATCAAAAGTGTTTACAGCTTCATATTAAACCCTGTCCTGGTTATAATAAAATATTAAAATTGACACTGTTTAAAACGTCACACATTTTTAGTTTTCAAACAAGCTATAATTAGTTTGATTAATAAGTACTTTTTGTCACTCAATTTGTCGGTTTGGCTCAATCTATCAAGTCACATTTGATTATGGATTAGACGGATGACGTAGAATACTTTTAGTAAAATTAGTGTTGTGATCTTGTGACATATGTATAATTCACAATTTTAAAATTTGTTATAATTTATAAAAATAATAATAATAAATTAACAACAAATATATATTAATTGGCAGAATTAAAATACCTTTATGCAATATGAACAAAAAAAATAAATTATCCAAATAACAGAACTATTTCTTCAATGCAAATATACTTTTAATGTAATATATTATTTACAAATATTTTTTAAATACAATGTCCTTAATCTGAAAAGAAAGAAATAAAATAAAAAAAATTAACAAATGATATAAAATAATTAATATAATAATATTATAAAAAAGAACATATAAAATTTACTTACAACTAATAGAGAATTCTTAAAACTTCTTTATACACTACATTTGTAGTGCTTAAATTGGTATTTCTATTTTTGTTGAGTATAAGAATCTTCAATCCCTTTCTGTTCTTTACTCTTGAGATTGCAATATAAAGCTGACCATGACTAAAAACTGAAGTTATTAGATATAATCTGACATAGGAAAGCGATTGTTTTTTACTTTATTAATTGTCATCGCAAACCACAAAAAACTGTAAATTGTCTCCTGCGAAGCTTGAAAAGAAGTTTAGCATCTGATGGAGTAAGAAACATCCTAGGTATCATTACTTTTTCCCCAATTGTCTTCTCAACAATAATATTAGCTTCGAAAACATGTTTCTCTAACCTTGTGATAATCGATCTGCTCTCCATTGCATAGACTCATGGCTTTATCAATATTTCTAAGTAGCACAATAGGATTATGATTTAAAGATTCATATATCAAACTTTCATTTCTATTAAATTAAAAATTATTTTGGAAAGAAATCAAAATAAAGTCAAATAAAGCAAGTTTTTTAATTCACATATCAATTTTATAATCAAATTTATTTTACCTACTAAAAAAATATTCTAAGACACTCTAGTTGTCAAATAATAAAAGTAATTATTTTTAAATTTCAATTCAAATGATTTCAATCAATTCAAATTAAATAATCTATTTAATTTGATGTCATTAATTTACCAAATTTGTTCATTCAAATCAATTCAAATCAAATAAAATAAAGAAATTTACTAATTATTAATTTCACTAATTAATGATTATGATAATATATTCTAATAAAAATACATTATACTATTTACTTTAACAATAACCCACATAATATATTAAATACATTTGGACCCACATAATATATTATGAAAATAATACTATAATTTATAAATTTGTAAAACTCATGAAACTTAACAGCTTTCTATGAGTTATAACATATACTTTTCAAACATAAATATTCTGATATAAATTTTGATTACCAATACAAATATAAATTATAAATTTTATAAAAAATTATGATAATAAACGACTACATTATATTATGATATAGAATAAGTCATCAAATATAATAAAATAATAAGATATATATGTAATCAATAAAAAGTTTTTGATTTAAAATTTTTTGTAAAAAAAAATAATAATCAGATTAATAATATTAATATGAAATGTAGTAAAGAAGAAAAAAAAGAAAAAAAGAAAACTCTAAGATATGTATGTAATCAATAAAAAGTTTTTGATTTAAAATTTTTTGTAAAACAATAATAATTAGATTAAAAATATTAATATGAAATGTAGTAAAGAAAAAAAAAAAAAGGAAACTCTAAACACACACACATACACGTACACACACATACATGTTAAAAAAAAAGAAAATATTAACAAAAATATATAATAAATATATAACAAAATAAATGATAATAATATAGTAATTAGCCTAAATATAAAACAAAAAGAAAAATGACAATAACAATGTTCTATATTATCAATCTCAATTTTCATACACCTGTTTTGATTATTTTTGGATACATATGATGTACTATACTAAACTAAACAATTGGATTTTATTTTAAGATTTGATTTCCGTTACTTAAAATTTATCTATTCTTATTAATTTTGAAATATTTCAAAAATTAATCTTGTACATAAGAGTTTTATCGTTAAAAAACTTTAATCAAAAGTGTTTACAGCTTCATATTAAACCCTGTTCTGGTTATAATAAAATATTGAAACTGTTTAATATGTCACACATTTTTAGTTTTCAAACAAACTATAATTAGTTTGATTAATAAGTACTTCTTGTCACTCAACTGGTCGGTTTGGCTCATTCTATTAAATCACATTTGATTATGGATAAGACAGATGAGATAGATTACTTTTAGTAAAATTTAGTAATATTAACTAGCAAACGATATATAATTTATATTTTTAATCTATAAAAATTGATTTTTATCTTCATAAAAATATTTGGATAAATTGTTTATCTGACATAACCAAACAAGATTATTGAAAATAATATTTTCGTGTATACTAAGCATGAACAATAAGATTAAAAAAAAAGTTTTTCCTTAGAGAAGCATTTTTCCTCATTCCTTACAGCTCGAAATACTGAAATGGGCATATATATATATATATATATATATATATATATATATATATATATATATATATATATATATATATATATATGTGTGTGTGTGCGCGCGCGTGTAGAAAATTTATATAAACTTATTTATATCTATGTTATTAAGATTTTCAATGGATATATAGCATATGAAAAAAAATTTGAAAACTCAATCACATAATGATGAGTTATAAAAAATATGAAGTTATTTTTTAAAGATTATATATTTATTGTGTTCTGATTAGAAAACCACACACTTATCATACTCTAATTAAAAAACTTGATAACAAATATATAAGGAACGGCATCTAAGTTTTATATATATATATATATATATATATATATATATATATACACTTTATTATAACATCTAAGAATTTAGTTTTAAATTCAATTAAGAGTTAATAAAATTAATTAAAAATAAATTGTTTAGTTGTCATTCACTAATTTTTGTCTTCATAAAATTTTTCTTAAATATCATTAGCATAAAAGAAATTAATCTAATTCCTTTATTTTGAATTAAATTAAATTAATACCTCCCATTGGTGAAAAAAAATTTAGAGATAATAAAATAAATGGAATCATCATTCATGGCACCAAATTAAATGGAATCATTTTATCATATTAAAATTATCCCTATTCCCTCCTTTTTAATATTTTCTATAACTAAAACTGTTTTAAATAATGTATCACATTTTATACTTCAAAAAAAAGAACTAAACTTTTTTAAAAAATAGACTAAAATTTAAAATATAAAATATAAAAAATAAAAAATAAAAAACTTACAAGGGCCACACACCCCAACCCACTTAAGCTAGAAAAAGTTTTGATTAGCCGGAGTTAAAGCCTTTTTTTTTAAATTAACTATAAAATTATTGGCTCACTTTATTGCTTTTGAAGTGTTAAAATGAGCTAGCCCATTAAATCAAACCCATTTTGACAATTCTAAAAATTGATATATGATTTTTGTTTTGGATACATATGATTTGCTATTAAACTAAACACTTGAATTTTATTTAAGATTTGATTTTCGTTCCTCAAAATTTGTCTATTCGTATTAATTTTGAAATAGTTCCAAAATTAATTTTGAACATAAGAGTTTTATTATTAAAAAAATTAATCAAAAGTGTTTACAGCTTCATATTGAACCTTGTTCTGGTTATAGTAAAATATTAAAATTGTTTAATATGTCGTGCATTTTTAGTTTTCAAACAAACTATGATTAGTTTGATTAATAAGTACTTTTTGTCACGCAACTAGTCGGTTTGGCTCATTCTATTAGATAACATTTGATTATGGATTAGATGGATGAGATAGATTACTTTTAGTAAAATTTAGTAATAGTAACTACCAAACGATATATAATTTATAATTTTTATCTAAACAATTAGATTTTTATTTTCATAAAAATATTTGAATCAATTTTTTCTCTCTCATAACCAAACAGGATTATTTTAATTAATATCTTAGTGTAAACGAAGCATGAAATACCGAAATGGGCGTTAAAAAAAAATTGCTTTTCCTTAGAGAATCATTTTTCCTCATTCCTTTGAGCACGAAATACAGAAACGGGCATATATATATATATAATATTTATATAAAGTTCTTTATAATTTTGTTATTAATTTTTTAATAAAATATAGTATGTGTAAAAAGTTTCTTAAAACATCAATAATGTAACGATAAGTTATAAATAAATATAAAGCTATTTTTTAAAAATTATACACTTGTTATATTTTAATTAAAGATATAGGTGTCAGCTTGTGGCCTGCTAGCCAATTTGAGACAGCTCGGTAATAAATGGTCTTGGGTTTAGAAAATTAGACTAATTTTTAAACGACCTAAACCTGCGTAGCTAGTGTGTTGGCACTTTTTTTTTTTTACATTTTTTAATTTTTTACAAAAATTGTATTATTTAATATAAATAATCCCACATTATCACATTTTATATTTTATAACATTATATTTATATGAAAGTTTTTTATTTTTTTAAAAATAAATATAGAATTTTTAAATTTAAATGTAATATAGTTAATTTAAAAAGAAAATATGAAAAATTAAAGTTATTGATTATTTAAAAATATTAAAAAAGTAATGTTTTACATGTATAAATTGTAGTTTTAAAAAAATGATTTTTTTACTAAAAAAATTTTGAAATTATATTGTTTAAATATATTAAAAAAAAAAGTAGCCTGCGGGTCATGGTAGGTGGTCTTAGTCTTTCATATATAGGGCTGTTTAGTTTAAGACTGCGACAGTCTATTCAGTTTGACCCATTTAACAGTGCTAATTGGAGAATCACATACTTATCATATTATGATTGAAAATTTTGATAACAAATATATAAGGAAATGCATCTAATTTTTTTCTATATATATATATATATTAAAAAATTTATTATAACATCTTAGAATTTAGTTTTAAATTTAATTAAGAGTTAAAAAAAATTAATTTAAAAACAAATTATTTAGTTGTTATTCAGTAATTTTTATTTGTCTTCATTACATTTTTTTTAAATATCATTTGCATGAAAGACATTAATCTAATTCCTTTATTTTGAATTAAATTGAATTAATATCTCCCATTGGTTAAAACAAATTGAGAAATAACAAAATAAATGGAATCATCATTCATGGCACCAAATTAAATGGAATCATTTTATCATATTAGAACTGTCTCTATTCCCTCCTTTTTAGTATTTTCTAACTAAAATTGTTTTAAATAATGTAGCACATTTATACTTCAAATATGAGAAAAGAATTATTATATAAAAGAAACTAAAATAATCCATAGCGACTAATATTCACATTATGACTTCTCATTCATTTCATAGATATAATATATAGTATTTGTTATTTTTTTCTTAAACATGAAAGCCATTAAAGTATTCATTGGGATTGTTTTTAATTCTCAAACACTTCCCTTCAAATGTAAGTTCCTCATCACATGGGGTTTTCATTGCACCGCAACTACATCCACTACCTTTTACTCCACCTTTGCCATTGCCTTTATCTCTACCATTGGTGTGGCTACTAAAAAGATAGTATTAAAATAATTTGTTTCAAAATAAGATAATGAATGATTTTAGTGAGTTAGCTATTTATAGAAGAAAATAATAAAACTCTCACATTTACAAATGTTTTAAATTAATTATAAAAATGTTTTTCATGCTCCCCAATGTTTAAAACTTTTAAAAAAATTAATGAAGTTTAAAATAATAAAATATAATAAAAATTCATTTTAAATTTAAAAAAAGAGGAAAAAAAAGAAAAATATGACTAGTGGAGGGAGGAGCCGAAGAGCTGCCACATCACTTCTCTAACCATCAGCTTTATATAAGTGTTTTGAAACATCATGGAAATCTCTACTTCAAATGATACTACCGCCTATGAACGTGTCCGACTCTCCTCTTCTATTTCTGTACCTCCCTCTTGTTTAAAAACCCTCTCAAACAAGATTGATAACTTGATTGAGATTACTCACCTCCCAGAAGAAGCTAGAGTTGAAGAATCTCAACTTCCTTTACTAAACCCTTATGGTGTATACCAACGAGATCGTTCTTTTGGTTCTAACATTAGACGGATTCTTTCCACCAGGAGACTTCCGATGAAAGAATATATTTAGGGAACCAAGATGAGTTAATGTGGCCTTCAAGCCACCCAGCAAGAACAATATGTTACTCTAGAAATACCCACAGATCTAATTCGTCACTGGAGAAGACAAAGGTATTCCCACATCCATTTCAGAGCAGTTTGCCTATGTCTTACCCTCCATGGGAGAAAAGGTATAGCGGCCTCTGCACGAGTGGCCCTCCTCAATACCAACTACACCAAGTATCAAGATGCCTTGATCGGCACAGCCCTCACTTCTTTAAGTGCAGGCACTGTCATCCTTACAATGGCCCCAGATTTCAATGTTCGCCTTGATGATCCAACCCTTTCAGGACTACTGAAGGTCTAGATCCAGATCTCAGGAACTGAACAAGTTGCCACCGCCATGACAGCAACTTTACATCACCAAATGCTCTATAGACTACAAGATAATGCCATGGCTCTGAAGCACTCTAATGCAAATGGAGATGCTTTGATGATAGTCGCAGGAAGAGAAGATGTTCCTACTATCATTCAAATTCCCAAAAATATTCCAAAGGCAGATCTTCTCAAGTTGATGCCCCTCACCTGGCTCACCAATTATGAGAAAGAGCATGCAGCCAACAAACCAATTCATACAACCAATCCACCAGATCTGATTCCCCAAAGAGATGGTACTGTTAAAACCATCTTTAGACATCCAGAAGGCTTTGAACAGACTCAGATGGATAGCTACAGGAGACCATTGGATCCATCCTCCAGCTCCAGCACTGTTATTTATCACTCTATGATGCTTCAACCAGTTTTCAAACAGAAACAGAAGCCAAAGGCCATCCCTGTCCACAGTATTGACCCACAAGGAAAGCACTGTTATGTCTCTTACATAAATGGTCACTTTATCTAGGATGCTGCCCTAGAACTGTGTGAAGAAGGATGTGAGTGTTGGAAAGATGCTAAAGATCTTTCTTGCTATCACGGTAACAAGAACACTAAAAGATCTAAAGATAGTTGTTCTGCCCATAAATCCTATCCTCGAAAGGATTTAGATCCAGATGATAAGCCCTGGATCGCCTTCAAGAACCCTCATTTGATGTCTCATGAAGAATATCTCCTCCACTTCATGGAGCGAGAATTAGGGGTCAAGATCCATGACATAGATCCTCAACCGTGCAGGCCACAAGCTACTCCTCATTAAGAGTTTGTGCCTCAAGCTCAACCCATACCATGCATGATGTTTTCATCTACCACATGTGATGCTGACTTTCCACCAATGGAAAAAAGAATAGATGATACGATAAAGGTTTCATCTAGACCTTTTGTTCCTCCAGATATTACTCCTTCGAGAGCAAGGTCCCTTTCTCCCCCAAATGAAGTTCTGAATTGGCAGACGCAAAATGCTATAGCCTAAAATACTATCCTCCGACGAATAGATTCAAAACTAGACCATATATCTGTCAGGAATTATAGCACGAATGCCATACTTGATGGTTTCTTTGTACAAATCCAGAAGCTGTATAATGATTTACTTCATAGGATCAATCAACTTGATCTAGATCGAAGATATCTCATCAGCAAAGGACAACTTGGGCCCGAATTTACTGTAAGGGAAAAGGAAATGAGTCAGCTAAAGGAGCAGATAAGAGAAATTGAAAAAGATGCGAAAGAAAATGAGTACTCACAGAGTATCTATGGTGTATATCCACCTCTATCCTCAGCCCTTCCATCATTTGCCACACCTACTACTCTCAGTTATCCTACAGAGGATGACTACTCCAAACATTTCAAAATGACTTATCAAATCTTCAAAAAACCCCTTAGCCAGCACGACCAGCAACTAGACCCTCTCCTTGGGTACCACAAAGACTAGGATTTTCCCCTCCAGACTTTTCCTCTTTACCTATTACCACAGGTACTCCAGCAAAATCCACCTTCAAACCAAAATTCTCGGCTCTCATCATTAAAACACCTCCTCCAACACAGCCAAGGCACCAAGATCTTTCCTCAGAAAGGAAAAACAAAAAAGTCCTAGAAGGACCTGAACTAGCACACACTGCTCAATTAAAATGTGCCTCAGATTACTCTTCAATTTACTCAGAGTCCTCTGAATCTTCTGAACAATCATTTAGTGATACTGAACCAGAAGATCACTATACAGACATCTCAGCAGTATATATGGCTACACAAGCAGATTCCCTATCTTCAGAGTCTTATACCTTTCCTGAACCAGACATAGAAGAACCCACAGATCGCACAGATAAATTTCATATGCCTGATTCATGACAAATGGAACCACAAATACATCCTACTTCAGGACCATAGTTTACATTTGACGATACTCCACCAGAAAGATGGAGAGATAGACTCAATGAAATAGGTGCATGGATTGACGTCCAGTTAGCCAAGACATGAGTTACAACTGAAGCTGTCTTGAAAGAATTTGTAGCTAGAATGACAAGCACACTAAGAGAATGGTTCCAAAGCTTAGGGCCATACAGACAACTGAACGTGATTCAGCTGGATGCAGAAAGAATGTTGGGACTCATCCATAAGGAATTTTTGGGTGATTTTTAACTTATCGAAAGACAAAAAAGGCACGAATACTTTGAGATGAAATGCTGCTCTCTCATAAGGCAAGACATTGAAAGACATTACCAAAGAATGTCTCAGAGATATTATATGCTGAACGGCTATAATGATCCTAATCTCAAACACACTTTTATAGCCTCCTTACCTGAAGAATTGTAGCCTGAATTACAACGAGCCTTGCTATCACTCAGGAGAGATATCACTGAAATCTCTCTAGGAGAAATTTTCCAATTAGCAATTACAACTTTGGAGAAATTTTGTGAACAAAAAAAGCTCTTCCATTCAATCATTGAAGGAAAAACAAAGCTCCAGACTGTCTGCAAAAAGCCTTATCTCCATATCAAATGCAAAGACATACAGCAGTGCCATTGCCCCACAAAGAAGAAACATCATTTCTCCAAATACAAGCAGTTCTCTAAGAAGCATCGAAGGAAACATTTTCAAAGACCAGTCCGTTTCTTCAGAAAAAAGAAATTCAAGAAAAGGACTACAGAACGCTGCTACATATGTGGAGAATAAGGATACTTTGCTTACAAATGTCCCAAGAAGGGAAAGAAAGCAATAAAAATGTTTCAACATATTGATATGGCTTTCCCGTTGGAACATGATGAAATAGAATCTCTCTACTCAAAACAAGAAGAAGTTGATGAAGAAACTGCTTTTGCTCTTCAAATCTCTGAAGATTCTACCTCAGAATCTGACTCTGAGGACTCCTTACAATTCTACAAGGATCATCCATGTTACTCTTTAACAATTCCTGGACAAACTCAAGGTGATGGTCCTCATTATCCTCTAAAAGACTAGAAAAAAGACTCCTTAAGGGAAAAGTCTTTTCACTTACTTGGAGTTCAACCAGTTTATAAAACCCAGCCAACTCCTCCAAATAACAAGAGACCTCCTTCTCCTCTTGTTCAAGCTTCCATTCTCCCAGACAAATATGCTAAGCCAATCAAAGTTATTGCCTACATGGATACAGGAGCTGCAAAGACTATCATGAATCCCTCTATTCTTCCCCCTGAATACAGGGAATCTGACAATACATACTTTAGTGCAGCAAACGGCAATACTTTCTCAGTCAAGCTCATCACAAAGCAAAAAATTAGGATCCAAGTCTTCCCCAACAATATTGTTTGGATCAAAGTCTTGGGAAGTTATCTTCCAGGACATGACATAATGGTTGGTATGGATACATATTGTGCTGCCAAAAACTTACAGATTCTTCCTATGGGACTTAAGTGTAAGAGCTATTTTCAGCCTTATACCATAACTAAAATCTGTTTACTCTTGAAGAAGCACCTACAGAATATCAACAGATTACCGACCATTTTGACGAGCCTAATTTCCTAAAATCCAAACCCGCTCATTTATGAGATGGTCACGGACCATTTTGACACTACTAATTAAGAATTAATAAACTTGATTAAAAAATATATTATACTTAGTTATAACTCTATTTTTCATCACTTTGCTCAAGTCATATTTCCATTTCTTTGCTTTTTTGCCCTTTGTTTGCATTAAAAATAAAGGAAGGATCATATTTTAGAAGCTAGAAGACTTACTATTCTATTACAATTTCAATGACCCTCTTTTTTTTTTTGGACTAGTTCCAGCAGTTTCAACAATACCAGTACCACATAACTGGCCAGCAACATCTACATCAAGGGAAAAAAAACTTGAGGATCAATAATTTAATTATAAAATGAATGAAAAAAACATTAATACTTTTTGAAATATAACTAATAGGACAATATTTTTATTCACCCACAAAATCAATCATATTTGAACTAATGAATTGAGATCCATTGATTAGGATTTTTACCTTATCTTCTTCCCCTCTTAAGTGAAGTTATGACTAAGAAAATAATCTCATACTCATTCAAGGACACATATTTATATCCACTTACACTTGCAATAACCTTGAAGTTCTTTACAACAAACAAAGATCACTTAACATGCTAAGGGTCTGTTTGGTTTGTGAAAACATTTCTTGTTTTCATTTTCAAGCCCTAAACTTTTTAGTTGATTTTTTCTAATAGTTGCATATATGAAATTTTCTTAGCAAAAAATATAAGAAACAGAACAAACATTTGCAATGAGTACATATAATCATTAGAATTTACTTGTAAGATAAATAGACCAAACATTTGTAAAAGAGAGATACTTTTTTGGAACCTTCTCGTTGATTTAAAAAAACCTGACTAACTAATTAAATCTCTATTTTTAGCATTAATAGAGTCTCATGCTACAAACTCCAACTCTTATCATACAATCTTCTCAACTACCATCTAACATGTGTCGAAAATAGTATTTTATCATTATAAACATATATAGTAGCAATAAAAAAGAAGTGGTAATGCCAAAAAATAAAAAAGGAATAGAAACCAACAAAGTGAATATGAATTGATCGTTGAGATGTCCATGTGTTTATATTAAAAAAAAGGGATTGTTTTGGGATTTTTTTTATTGAGAAATGAAAATGTTATTGTAACTAGCGATGGTGAATTATAAAAAAAATAAATGATTATAATTATTGATGGTGGGTTAAGAAAAACATTAAAAGCCCTGTTACGCTTTGGTGAAGTGGTGGTGATGTTTCGTTAATTATTTTTCACTATATACACTAATTTGTTATTTAGAAAAATATTTTTAAACTAAAAACAAAGATATATAGAAAAATTGGAAGAAGTTACCATACCCCCCCCCCCAACTCTCTTTCTCTCTCTCCAGCACAGAAATATAGTTTTTTTTAGTTAATTTAGGATTATTCTAAAAATCAAGGAACAAAAAAAATAATTAATTAATTAGGTTTACTCAAACAATCAAACTATGAATTAACTGAATTTATAAAGAATGTATATTAATAATAAAAAGAAACAAAGTATATGGCTGAGGGGCTGCAATATGATTCAGTTTATTTAATTATGGATTTAATATAATTCTAACTGATCGATTATAGAGTTGTAATTATAAAATACATGTTTTATTAATTTCGTGAGATGGCTTGACATCGACTTCCGTTGTCGTCCAGCGGTTAGGATATCTGGCTTTCACCCAGGAGACCCGGGTTCGATTCCCGGCAACGGAAAAGATGAAATCTTTTTTATTTTCTTTTTAACCTACAGTTTAGTCTACTTTGCTTGTCTGTGCCTATTATCGTTTATTTCACAATTAACAGTCATGACTCAGAAAAGAATCATTGTATGCTGATACATATGAGTTCGGCGCCCCTCTAGAGTAGTTAGCGCGTCAATCTTTGGATCTATGCTCATCTATCGCCTCTCGTTTTGCCATGTGTCGCTCCTGTATTAAGTACTCATCCGCAAGCTTCGCGTTCCTGCTTCTCGTTCCGTGAATGAACTCCCTCCATATCTCTTCCTTGGAGGTGACTCTTTTTGTTGAATGTTTTATTCTCTTTATTATTTGGGTGGCACAAGCTTATATGAACATGAGTTTAGACTTTAAATTCAGCAACTATCTTTGAGCATTTTGCAAAAGGATGTTCTGTTGTGGAAATTCGGGCTATTTTCCACCAATAATAAAATTAACAATACCCGACAAAATAGCCTACCATATAGGAGGCAAATATAAAGCAGATAAATAAAGAGCAGAAATTAAATAATGAGAACACCAGAAATTAACGAGGTTCGGCTAATTTTGCCTACGTCCTCGGACACTACCACAATATATTTATAAGAGAGAGAGAAGAGAAAACTAAGCCTTAGAAGGGATATTAGGCTTTAGTTTTGGGGTGTGGAAACACATAGGAGAGCTTCCCTTTTATAGCCAAAGGAAGCTCCCCACTTCACTAATCCACTCAATGTGGGACTAAGAATAGGAGGCACTATTCACAAATCTCCACCTTGCCGAATTTCAAGTCCCAATACAAAAACTCTCGCTTAAAAATTTTCAAAAAAATAGTGTCTTCAAATGCGCCTAAGGCGCTATTCATCTTCAAATCTTCACAATATTAATCAAGTCCAAGCAATGTTGAAACTTGATTGATGTCACAACTTTAGTCATCATGTCTGCAGGATTTTCAGCTGTGTGGATCTTCTGAAGTAGTAATTCTCCTTCTTCAAGAATTTCCCTTACAAAATGATATCGGACATCTATATGCTTCGTTCGTGCATGATAGACTTGATTCTTTGCTAAACAAATAGCACTCTGACTGTCACAATGCACTTTGATGTGCTTTTGACCAACACCCAAATCTTTCAGCAAACCTTGAAGCCAAATAGCCTCTTTAACAGCCTCTGTAACTGCCATATACTCTGCCTCTGTGGTAGACAAAGCAACTGTTGACTGTAAAGTAGACTTCCAACTGACCGGTGCCTTTGCAAGGGTAAACACATAACCGGTAGTTGATCGACGTTTGTCCAAATCACCAGCATAGTCAGAATCACAATATCCAACTACGCAATGACCCGCTTTTACATCCCGCTCAAACATTAAACCAACATCCACGGTGTTCAGAATATACCGCAGAATCCATTTGACAGCTTGCCAATGTCCTTTTCCAGGATCATGCATGTACCTGCTCACAACCCCAACTGCCTGTGAAATGTCAGGCCTTGTACATACCATAGCATACATCAAGCTACCAACCGCATTTGCATACGGAACTTTCGACATATATTCTCGTTCAGCATCATTCTTTGGAGATAAATTAGCACTAAGCTTCAAATGAGGAGCAAGCGGGGTACTTACAGGTTTTGTCTTATCATCCATGCCAAAACGTTTCAGTACCTTTCTCAGATATTGTTTCTGAGTCAGACAAAGTTGCCCCAATTTTCTGTTTCTGCTTATCTCCATGCCGAGAATCTTCTTAGCTTCTCCTAGATCTTTCATTTCAAACTCTTGCTTCAATTGTGCCTTTAACTTCTCAATCTCTCCTTGATTTCTTGAAGCTATAAGCATATCATCAACATATAGGAGAAGATAGATAAACGATCCATCTTGTAGCTTGCGCAAATACACACAATGGTCGTATTTGCTCCTTGTGTACTTTTGCCTCAACATAAACTTGTCAAATCGCTTGTACCACTGTCTTGGTGATTGCTTCAATCCGTACAAGGATTTTTCAAGTTTACAAACCAAATTTTCCTTACCAGCAACCTTAAACCCTTCTGGCTGAGTCATATAGATTTCCTCCTCCAAGTCTCCATGCAAAAACGCAGTTTTTACATCAAGTTGAACTAGTTCCAAATCTAACTGAGCTACCAAGGCCAATATGATTCTAATGGAGGAATGTTTCACCACTGGAGAAAAAACTTCATTATAGTCAATTCCCTCCATCTGAGCGTAGCCTTTAGCCACCAATCTCGCCTTGTAACGAGTGTTATTCTTGTCAGGAAATCCATCTTTCTTTGCATATACCCATTTGCATCCAATTGCCTTCTTTCCCTTCGGTAGACTTGCTAGCTTCCATGTCTGATTCTTCTGAAGAGACTGCATTTCTTCAATCATAGCATTCCTCCACCTTTCATCTTCTGAACTTTGTACTGCTTCTTGGTAGGTGGTAGGAATTTCATCATTGACAATTATAGATGCATAAGCCACCATATCATCGAATCGAGCAGGCTTATATCTTACTCGTTGTGGCCTTTGTAATGCAATTGGTTCTTGTTGCTGTGGAGGTTCTTGGGTTGGAACCTCCTCTTCTTCTAACCCCTCTTCTGCCATAGGAGTTTCATCACCTTCATTACTGATTGCTGGGTTAATTCTTCTACTTTCAAACTCCACCTGCTTTGGAGTTTCCTCCACCTGCTGTGGTGCACCATTGATCTGTTGACTATCATCTTTTGTTACCTTTTTCAACATGGCAGATTCATCAAAGGTAACATCCCTGCTAAAGATTATCTTCTGTGTTTCTAGACACCATAGACGGTATCCTTTCACACCAGTAGTGATCCCCATAAAGAGCGCCTTCTTTGCTCTCGGATCCAATTTTGATTCTTTAACGTGATAGTATGCAGCGGAACCAAACACACGTAACGAATCATAGTCAGTAACAGGTTTTCCAGACCAAGCCTCCAAAGGTGTTTTGCCACCAATAGCAGTTGATGGCAAACGATTAACAAGGTGACTTGCATATCTCACTGCCTCAGCCCAATATTGTCTGCCCAACCCAGCATTGGACAGCATACACCGAACTTTCTCTAGCAATGTTCGGTTCATGCGTTCGGCCACCCCGTTCTGCTGTGGTGTATTTCTTACTGTGAAGTGTCGAACAATGCCTTCATTCTGACAAACCTTGTCAAACGGATCACTCCGGTATTCACCACCGTTGTCTGTTCTGAGTCGTTTGATCTTTTTGCCAGTCTGAGTTTCTATCATCTTTTTCCACTTAAGGAAACAATCTAACACTTCATCCTTTGACTTCATAGTGTACACCCACACTCGTCGAGAGAAGTCGTCAACAAAAGTAACATAATAATGTTTACCTCCCAAAGAAGCTGTCTTGGAAGGTCCCCATACATCAGAGTGAACATAATCCAAAATACCCTTGGTATCATGGATTGCGGTGCCAAATTTCACTCTCTTCTGTTTCCCCATCACGCAATGTTCGCAGAAATCCATCTTACAGGTTTGTGCACCTTTCAACAATCCTCGTTTCGCCAAAATTTGTAAGGATTTTTCTCCTGCATGCCCTAACCGCATGTGCCACAACCTAGTTGCATCTGACCCATCATCATCGAGAGTAGCAACTGCAGCTGTCCCAACAATTGTATTACCGTCGTAGTAATACAAACTATTCTTTCGGGTACCTTTCAACATCACTAAAGCTCCAGAAATGACTTTTAGAACTCCATCTCGTATCGTCACTGCTAATCCTTTGGATTCCAAGACTCCCAAAGAGATGAGGTTCCTCTTCATGTCTGGTACATATCTAACTTCTGTTAGAACTTTAGTCGATCCATCATGGTTCTTTAAGTAGATTGAACCAATACCAGTTGATTCGCAATATGTGTCATTTCCCATGTAAATAACACCACCAGCTACTTCTTCAAATTTAGTGAACCATTCCCGAATATGACAAATATGTTGGTTACAAGCTGAGTCAAACATCCATTTGTCAGATCGCCTTGTTGATGTTGTAGCAACCAGTGAAAGATCTGAATCTTCATCACTAAATTCAGCTACATTTGCTTCTGATGGAGGTTTGCTTTTATCATCTTTGCCCTTATTTTTCAATTTTGGACAATCTTTCTTCCAATGCCCCTTCTCTCTGCAAAAGGCACATTCGTCTTTGCTCGGTCTGCCTTTTGACTTCGATCTCCCTCTCCTTCCTTTCTTCTGGCCTTGTGGTCTGCCTCTTGCCACTAGCGCTTCTGCAACCACCTCTGCTTGCTTGCTTTCCTCTCGATCCTTCTTTCTCAATTCATGACTGTATAGAGTACTGCACACTTCACTGAGGGAAACTTTCTCTTTCCCATGAAGTAACATAGCTTCTATAAATGCATACTCGTCAGGAAGAGAAAATAGCAACATCAGGGCCAGATCCTCATCTTTGAAAGTCTCATCAACATTCATCAAATCAGCTACTGCCTTATTAAAAGCAGTAATATGATCGTTCATGGTGGTACCGGGTTTATAACTAAACCGGAACAATTTCTTCTTCATATAGAGCTTGTTGTGGCCGCTCTTCTTCAGGAATTTGTCCTCCAATGCCTTCCACAACGTACTAGCAGAAGTTTCCTTTGCGAACGAATACTTCTGCTCTCTGGAAAGACATGATCGAATAGTACCACATGCTAACCGGTTGATGGTCTTCCATTCTTTTTCATCAATCTCATCTGGTTTCTCCTCTTCAATAGCAATATCTAGACCTTGCTGGAAAAGAGCGTCTAGAACTTCACCTTGCCACATGCCGAAATGACCTGTACCGTCAAAAATCTCCACCGCTAATCTTGGATTTGGCGCAGCAATTCTCGTCAAAAATGACGACGAAGAAGCTGCCGACGTTGTGGTGGAAACAGTGGTTCTCTGCTCCTTATTATCTGCCATTTTAACTTCCAAATATGAAAATTACTAGTAATACTCTAGTCCAAAAAAAAAAAAAAAATGCACCAGGAAAGTTCCCAGGAAAGAGAGGAGGGTCACAACGGACACACTTAAAAAACAAGTCTTTCCTTAGCCAGACCTTTCCTAGACATGCACTTCAATTAGACAATATATTACTAATAATTTCTCCAAAAAAATTTCAAATGAATTCTCAAAAAAATTTTTCTGATTGTGGAAGATCAGTTAAAACTGCAACCACAAGAGCATACTAAAATTTCAAGAGTTTTCGCAACCTTGCTTCTGATACCAATTGTTGTGGAAATTCGGGCTATTTTCCACCAATAATAAAATTAACAATACCCGACAAAATAGCCTACCATATAGGAGGCAAATATAAAGCAGATAAATAAAGAGCAGAAATTAAATAATGAGAACACCAGAAATTAACGAGGTTCGGCTAATTTTGCCTACGTCCTCGGACACTACCACAATATATTTATAAGAGAGAGAGAAGAGAAAACTAAGCCTTAGAAGGGATATTAGGCTTTAGTTTTGGGGTGTGGAAACACATAGGAGAGCTTCCCTTTTATAGCCAAAGGAAGCTCCCCACTTCACTAATCCACTCAATGTGGGACTAAGAATAGGAGGCACTATTCACATGTTCAGATAAGAGAGACACTTACACTTATATAAACTCGAATCAAACTCTTCTGTAACATAATTATCATCATGAATGACTCACCGTTAACACCATCTCAGCCCGTGTCTGAGTCCTCATTTGCTTGTTGATTAGTATCATTGAAACTTATTTTTAGTTTAATGTTGCCATATGTTCGTTTATTGTTGTTGAGAGGCAGCTTCCTCAGAAAACTAAAGACTACACCTAAGAATATCTCCCAATTCTTTCGCCTTCTCAGGGTCGTGCCTTCGTTAACGACTCAGTTCCTTTACCCCTCCCTTTCTTCCTTCTTAGCAGCAGCTTCCTCAGAAAACTAAAGCCTCCTTGTTTCTTACTTGGCACAATTGCAAGAACACCTGCAGCATTGCTTCCATCATTATGCTCCAAAGTTAGATTTTTTTTTTTTTTCCGGGGCATTAACTGCGATACTAGGATCTTGTAGAGCATTACTGTTATCACACAGAAGGAGGGGTGGCTTCCGAACATCTCTAGCAGTTTCATTTTCTTCATTTTGGGAAGACTAGAGGATTTCTGATTCAGTATTATCCTCAGCTAGCATTTGGCTGAGCAGAGGCCCACTTGGATATAAACTTGTGCCACCCATTCCATAATCTGATTAAGAAGAAGATAGAAGTCACTGAACCACGCCGTGTAATAACCAGGAGATGCGATGGAGGGAAGAGGAAGAGGAAGCAAGGGAGAGATATTCAGCAGGGAAGAGGAAGCAAGGAAGACATATGGAGAAGAAGTTCATTCACGGAAGGAGAAGCAGGAACGAGAAGCTTGCAGCAAAGTCCCTAAGACAGGAGCGATACGTGGCAAAACGAGATGCCATAGATGAGCGTAGATTCAACGGTTGATAGTTCGCGCGTCAACTATAGGGGCGCCGGACTCTATATATATATATGTGTGTGTGTGTGTGTGTGTGAGAGAGAGAGAGAGAGAGAGAGAGAGAGAAAAAGGGAGAGAGTAAGAGAATAAGCAGAGGCAGTGGAGTATAATTGAATTGAGGAAGAAAAGGTTTGGAAGGGACTCTATACATGTGTGTGTGTGTGTGTGTATGTATAAGTCTGTGTTTGAGAAAGGGAGAGAGTAAGAGCATAAGCAGAAGCAGAAGAATATAATTGAATTGAGGAAGAAAAGGTGTGGAAGGGACTCTCTCTCTCTCTCTCTCTCTCTCTCTCTCTATATATATATATATATATATATATCTCTGTGTGTGTGTGTGTGTTTGAGAAAGGGAGAGAGTAAGAGAATAAGCAGAAGCAGTAGAGTATAATTGAATTGAGGAAGAAAAGGTGTGGAAGGGACTCTATATATATATATGTGCGTGTGTGTAAGTCTGTGTTTGAGAAAGGGAGAGAATAAGAGAATAAGCAGAAGCAGTAGAGTATAATTGAATTGAGGAAGAAAAGGTGGGGAAGATAAAAAGCAGATTCCGTTGCCGGGACTCGAACCCGGGTCTTTCGGGTGAGAGCCGAATATCCTAACCAACTAGACTACAACGGATGGTTGACGTAGATACTAAAATCAACAAAAAAATACTTATTAAACTTCAGACGAATATGATTCATTGGAACGAGTAAGGCTTAGAATTCTTAATTGGCTTGAAGACACCATCTTTAGAATGAGAGAGAACAAAATGGCAGTGAGTCTAATATTCACACACACACACACACACACACACACATATATATATATATGAGAAACAATTTGGCACCTTCTTTGATAAAAGAAAATTATTCATAGAAGTTGCGTAGAAAAGGAGCTCATTTATTTTTGGCCAAGTAGCAGAGACTTCTTATTTCACATTTATGGCATACAAAATGATATATATGTACAGACTACAGAGTCTTACATTCTTCAAGTTCATCTTCTCTGTAGAAATCAACTTGGCATTATTCAACTCTTGAGACACATGTATGTTTAATTATTGGTAAAAATGAAAAAAAAAAAAAAAGAAGTCCCTTGAACTTTGAGTCATATATTAAAGTAGGTCCTTCTACCTTTAATTTCAAAAATTAGGTCCATAAACTTTCAACTTTTGAAAATTAGATTCTTATGTCTAGTTTCTGTTGCCTGTTACATTTCCTGTATGCCTAAATTTCTAGTCATATAGACTCTCTAGTAATCGGATTTGACATACTGAGAGTCCAGGGTATCACATAAGATAACACTATTAGGAAGAAAATAAATAAAAAAAACCTAAGTCCTAAAAGTTAAAAGTTCAAGACATAATTTCCGAAATTGAAAGTTCAAGGATCTACTTCCACACAACTCAAAGTTGAAGGGGCCTTTTTGCAATTTTCCTGAATTGTTAATACATGATTCTCCATTAATTTACAGATTGATCATTAGTCAAAGACCTCCCAATTCTGAGTGATTACAGTGGATGACTCCATTGAAGTGGGTGCCTTCAAGCTTCCAAATCCAGCCTCAAAGGTGGAGCATTTGGTGCCCACTGAAACTGCATTATTGTTGGCACTGCCAAAAGGATTGCAATTTCTTGCCTTTAAGTTGTCAAGTGTGTCTACGTAGCTCTGAACACGACGAACCTTCAATGCACAAAAAGATTTGAATACAATAAAACAATAAGATGCTTCTAATGGTATGGCTCAAGTTTAATCTGAATCTTGATTCACCACTCAATAAGATGCTTCTAGGTTTAATGTTATGTTTGATTTACCTCTCATTACTGATGGTATAGTATCTTGAAACATTTCTGTTGGTAACGTTAAGCGGGCCTAAGTGGGCTGGGCTGATAGCTCACTCGTTGGACAAACCCACTTGCAGGTTTTCTTTTATTCAATTAATTAAATATTAATATTAAACATGACAATTTATTTCCACAAAAAGAGGGATAGGCTCGTGAGATGTAAAAGCCAGTTTAATTGGTTGGTTATAAATAGGTTGGATTTTGTGCCAAAGCCCATTTTAACATTATTAAATTTTTCTGTAGAATGAATTGATATTTTGGTCTTAAAAAACAACACATTTCTTCTAAGAGAATTATTAGAAACAGTTGGTTTATGTTTGGTAGAGTGTGATGTCCAAATTACTCACCTTAAAAGCACTAAACTTTCTTAAAAATAAAAATTAGAGTATTTTAGTAAAATACTCTATTTTTATTTTTATTCATTTTCTTGGGCAACAGTATTTTTTACATCTCTAACGTTTATATTAAGTTTCAATTTATTTTTAATATTTTTTTTGCCTCAGTTATATCTTATATATTTTATTTTTGTTTCAAATCTACTTTTTTTTTTACTAACGCCGTCTATTCCACTAACAGAAAATAATAACTGAGTGGTTACTAAAAATAATAGATTTAAAATAAAAACTAAATATGTAAGACTCAAACCTACTTTTTTTAGGTTCCTAACATTTTTATTTTGTGTTAGTTATATTCTATATATTTTATTTTTATTTCAAATCTATTCTTTTTACTAATCATCTAGTCATTATTTTTCGTATGTAAAATATACGACATTAGTAAAAATGATAAATTTAAAATAAAAATAAAACATATAAACATAACTAACAAAAAAATACTAAAAATAAAATTAAAACTTAATATAAACATTAAGAATGTAAAAAATTACTTTTGGCTTTTTATTTTCTTCACGGTTGGTAAACACTAACCTCAATTCGTCTCTGTAATTTGGCTTCTCCTTCAGCCTGAATAGAATCCAACTTAAGCAACTGAACCATGAGCAATTCAGTCAAGATCATAAATTCCTTCTCTGCAACTTTTGTACCACCATTAATGGTTCGCTCCAGAGCAACCACCTTCCAATCATCAAACATAAATTATAGAAATAGTCTTTTTCATATATATAAAATGGCAGAGAAAGTGCACTTGTGTGATAAAACTGACAAAATTTAAGTAAACTCAATTTGTAAAAAATAAGTAGATTAACACACTTGATTTTTAAAAAAGCCAAATAAGACAAATGTAATATTTCAGAAAGTAAATCAATAATTTACAAAAAATAATTTTTAGAGAATAAATTAAAATCATATGTATATATTTAACAGAGAGAAAAATATATTTTTTTTCTCATGGTTGACTTCTTGTTTGCTGACTCCAATTTAAAAATTAACCATATTAATAATTTAGTCCCTAAAAATTACACAAGTTAATTGTTTAGTCCTTAAAAATTTAACTCTACATAGTTTAGTCCATAAATGTTATGAACTTGTTAAACACTGTTATTGAGTCTGTTCCTTAAAGATAAGCACATATACAATTTAGTCTTACAAAAAATAATTCATACTAAGTTTGTAATTTATAGGGATTAACTCATTTTAAAGTTAAGTCTAAATGATAAAAAAAATGTATCTTTTAAGGACCAATATACAAGTTTACTCTTAAAATTTTAGAGTCAATATAAAAATTGGACTCTAAAAGATACAACTTTTCTAATCAAATTAATCATTCTGTAAGACTAAATTATATATTTATTTATTTTTAAAGAATTGGCTCAATATAGGTGTTTAATGAATTTATAACATTTAGAAACTAAATCGTGTATAGTTAAACTTTTATGGACTAAACAATCAACCCATATATATTTTAGGGACTAAATTGTTAATGTAGCCTAAAAATTAATGTGGGAAGCATGTACACAACCTTGTGTGAGAGCTTGTCAACTTCTGTTCTTACAATGGAGACAGCTTCACATGCCTTTGAGATAACTTCATTCCTCTGCATCTCCTTGAGCTTCCTCTCTTTGCTTGCTGGATCCTCCAACAATACAACCTTTGACATGTCTTTCACTCCCACCATCTCCAAGCATTCTTCATCTTCCTTCTCTTTCCCTCTGAATAGCAATCTTTGTTCCTTAGGCTCCAAACCAGTCTCTGAAGCAAGAACCCTTTTCAGATCACCTGTCATGAAGCCAGGCATAAGAAGTTAGGCTTCAGTTTCAGAGTCCAATGGAGAAAAATTCAAAGCCATTGCTTTTGCATAGCCAAATTTCTTCTCTTAAGAAAGAAATATACAGTTGATTCTGAAAGACATTTTAATTATTTGGTCCTCCAGAAATAAAAGTCCCATATAAACCAAATCAAGAGATATAAGATGATACTTAAGTTATGAGATACTCTCACTCAACAAATTAGTCTTTTGAGATGAGTTTTTCTCATAGCTTAAGATTTCATCAACCAGTTTCAAAAAACTAAAGGTCCAATTCGTATCACTCTATCTCATCCTTATAAGTTAAAAGATTGACCAAAATGAAAAGAAATCTTCCTCAACATAAAAGTTATGTAAATTATCTTTGCAATTTTAAAGGTTGATAATAATCTCCTTTTTTCATTTTGCCATTGTAACTCCTTCATTGTCTATTTTTTTCCAAAACACTTATACAACTAGTCTATATAGACTAAAAAGGTTATGGTACATCTAACCTATCATTTTAAAAGGACTTTTTTTTTGTTGCAAAAATATAGAAGAAAGTCACAAAATAAGTCAATATTTTACAACTAAGTTTACATAAATAAATGGTGTCAGAATTTTGACAAAATAGTCAGCAAAGGGTTATACTATACGAAACTGAAAGTTAAGAGAAACCTAAAGCCAACTTTTATAATTGAGAAGGTAAATTGCATAACATTTAATCCTAAATATTTCAGACAGGTATTTTTAAGGGACAAAAAAGTATATATATGTAGGGAAAAAATTGCAATACGTGAATGAGCAAATGATGAATTCTGAAGGCAGAGCATTTTTCTACCAAACTAAAAGAAGGGGGTGTGAAGTGTGAAGTTATTCCGAAAGTACATGTATATAAAATTACTACCAATCTTCATACCAATCTGTAATCATGAATGGCCCACTTATCACTTTTCATCAATCAAAAACCTAAAAATGTGAAAAATTATTGGGGTTTAAAACAAGCTACTAGGCATTGCCCTTTTCATACAGGCTCCCCAATGAAGCAGAGGAATTATTAAAAACCAAAGAAAATGGAAGTGTGTGTCTTACCAAAAGTGGACTGTGCAGGGAGAGTAATGTGATGGTGATAAGAATCATGAGAGACCTTGATCTTGATCCTGGCACTTGAACAAGAGTGATGGAGAGGCTCTCTTTTCTGAACAAGCAGACCACAGGGCCTGAGCTCCCAATCTACATTTGTATTGAACTCATGATGATGGTGAGATGATGTTGCTTTGAAAGTTGATGATCTTTTCATAGTCACTGGTAAAACATAGCTTCAGGAAAAGGAAAGAGAGAGAGAGAGAAAGAGAAGAGAGAGGGATGGAAGGGAGGAATCAGAAATGGAAAAGAAAGAGAATGATGGTGATGAAGAAGACGTAGATGATGGAGTAAGCAAACAAAAAGAGGTTTTGGGACAGTGAAATGTCGTTTTCAGAAATAGAGGTTTGGTCGGTTACAACATTATTATGATTGTTGTTGCCACGTATGAGCTACACCTCCAACACATGTAGGAACATCATCACTTCACGGAGTTACAGTTCTATATGTTTTAATTCATAAATAATGAGTGGCTTCTCTGTTTCACCCACCATCATGGGCCAAACCATCGGATCAGTGGAGTTTATCAGTGGAGTTTATATGGGTCTCACTCGGATGGCCAGAATTTAATAGTACTAAGAAGTCCAACAACGTATTATTCTTTGAAGAACATAAAAAAATTCGTTCACATAAATAATAGTGTATCAACATATTCAATTTAACTAGTTTGGTACGAATTAGTTTGTTTTAAATAAAATTTCGAGTTTAATTTTTAAAAATGAAGAAAATCAACATTGAGAAATTTTTCACTTTTATGATCCTATATAACTCAAATTAAATTAGTTAAAACCTAGTGATATTTTGATATTGATAGTTGTAAGCAAAATAATAGTGGAGTTTGGGGATATTTAGAAGGAAAAACATGTAATGCTATGGTTTTTTTTTTTTCATTATTTGTTTTCACAATTTTGTCTGGATGCGCTCAATTTCTTTTTTCAGTTATATGGAATGCAAATAATTCAAAGTTATTTATCAATTAATATTTCTCTAAGTCTATGCTGAAATAATTATTAATTTAGTCAATAAAAATATAATTATTTCAGTTTATTCTATAAATATCAATATTTCAATTTAATTTTTTAAAGATTTTTTGTCTCAATTTTGTTATTTTATCTATCAAATTGACTTTTGAAAATGATAGATTTAAGATTTAACAATTGTAGATTTAAAATTTTGACAATAAAAATGATCAAATTGAGACAAATACAATTTTTAACAACTTAATTAAGAATTTTAATCTTTTATAGACCAAATAAACAATTTACTCTAATTTTTATACTTTAAAAATAATTATTCTTAATTTACCTCAATTGTTTTTCTTCAATAAAAATCATCTTTTCATTAAATAAAAATGGAATCTCACATGACAATTAACTAAGGATACGGACTGATTTATATATTTTAAATTTCCAAAACATTATTTGAAATCATTTTAATGGAAAGATACCTTATTTGTCAAAATAACTTTTGACAATGAAAAATTTTACTTTAACAACAATAAAATTTATGTTTTAGTAACAAAAATAATCAGTTTTAGATAAATATAACCTTTCAAAGATTAAATTAAATTTAAACAGTTAACCTTTCAAAAATTAATTAAAACAACTTTAACTTTCGGAAGTAAATTAATAATATTTCTAAAATTTTCAATATTAGCACAGTTCGGTCTTATCCTTAAAGCAGCCATTGTTGGCGGACATCTCCCTCTGTCTGCATTGGAGGCATATGTATTGGAAGGTTATTCAAAGAATATTTCTGTCGGTTAATGAAGTTTCGAAATTAAAAATGAAAAAAAAATGGAACAAGGCATGGATTACTTGAGAATTGGAATTAGCATCACTGCTAGTATGCTATGCTCAGGACTTTTATTTTAAACATTACATGTTTTTTTAAAATAATTTTAATTTTTATTATAAAGATTTGAATCATAAAAAACACTATAGTAAAATAGACCACTTACCATAAAACCTTCCCAATGTGAGACTTTATCTGCTCTTGAGGAGCTGACGTCCCAATATGATGTAATCAAGGATAACTCCATTGTAGCCCAAGAAAAGGAGAACACTTCAATTGGGCCTCTAACTCGTTCAAGGGTTAAAGAGCTTGGACTAATTGCAGCCCAAGAAAGGGAGAACACTTCAATTGGGCCTCTAACTCGTTTGAGGGCTAAAGGGGTTGGATTGAGCTTAACCACTTTGTTGAAAGTGGAAGAAGTGTGAAAAAGATTACATGTGGGATAGTTGCATTTGTTGAATATAGTTGTAGTCTATTACCTATGCATTTATTGTCTTTGACATTTAGCTACCTATGCATTTATTGTTTTTGACATTTAGCCTACACTACTAGACTTTTAGTTGATGCATTTAATGCATTAGTTGGAGTCTTTTGTCTTTTTGTTTTGGAGACCCTCTATAAAAAGGGTCCTTGCCATTTGTTGTAAACCATCTTTGAATCATATATGAGATATTGGTATTTTGCTTTTAAGAGGATTCTTGAGTTCTTTCTCTTATCTAACTTGTGTTAGTGGCGAGAGCAACTAGATTTCTTATCACTCACGTTCTTCTTTCTTGAGTGTGGCGAGATCAACCCATTTCTCTTAGTTGTGGCGCCCTTTTGCTTATCAATTGAGTGATTTGGTTTCATTTGTTTGTTTCTTTCAACCTATCCAGAAAATCGATCAAGTGTTTTCCCTCTGGAAATCACATCATATTGGTATCAAAGCCACTTCAATTCAGGTTCTATTATTTGTTTTGTGTTTTGCCCCTTCGTGGAAAGCTTAATTTTATTGCATTTTATTCTGTGTTTTGCCACCTACATGGAAGGCTTAGTTTTCCTTATTTTGTATTCTGCCACCTATATGGAAGGCTTAGTTTTCCTTATTTTGTAATCTGCCACCTACATGGAAGGCTAATTTTCTGGTCTGTTTATCTTTATCTTTATTTCTATTATTGTGTTGTTCTATTTTATTACAGCTTTTTTATTAAAAAAAAATTCATCGTTACTGTTCATTGTTCATCGTTACTGTTCATTGTTCAACGCTACTGTTCATTGTTAATCCGAGTGTAAACACTTAGAGAGTGAACCTACCCTTCACCAAACTCAAACCAACAAATTACAAATCACTATGACAGGAGAAAATAGTTCTGAAGTTCCTTTTGGGCTTAGCCTACAACAAGCTCAAATTGTTGGCCTACAAAGAGGTCAAGAAGAAATGATGGAACAAATAGCTCAACTAACCACTCAAATGGCTAGATTTATGGAGCTACAACAACAACAACCAAGAAGAGTAGCTTATGTTGAACACCATGGAGAAGAATCTGAAGCTGAAGAAGGTGAACAACCTAGACAAAGAAGGCAGCAGAGGGAGCGTGATGCCAACATCAAAATGAAGATTCCTCCATTTAAGGGAACAAGTTCTCCTGAAGAATACTTGGAGTGGGTGCAACGAGTAGAGAAGATTTTTGAATATCAAGAATATTCAGAAGCTACCAAATGCCGACTTGCAGCCCTTGAATTCACTGATTATGCAAATCTATGGTGGGAAAATTTGAAGAATCAACGAAGAAGAGATGGAGAGGAGGAAGTTCGAAATTGGAGATTGATGAAAAGGCTCATGCAGAGGCGTTTTGTACCTGATTACTACAAGCAAGAGCTTTATTTTAAGCTTCAAAGCTTGAGGCAAGGAGGTATGTGTGTTGAAGATTATGTCAAAGAATTTGAAACTTTGATGATTCGGTGCGAGCTGAATGAACCCCAAGAGCAAACCATAGCTCGATTTCTTGGTGGTTTGAACAAAGAAGTTGCTGACTTAGTAGAGTTGCAGAATTATGTCTTGTTAGAAGATGTAATTAAATTGGCAATTAAGGTGGAGAGACAGAAAAAGAGAGTTTATGGAAGAAACAATGGAGTGTCTAAACCATTGGGGAGTAAACATTTCCAAACACTTTCCCAAACCTCAAACACTACCAAAGGGAGTAATAAGGAGATATGGAAGAAAGAGCCGAACAAATCTGAAAGTTCTAAGGGGAAGGATAAGAGAGAAGACAACCAGCCCTCTAAAAGAAGCTGAGACATTAAGTGCTTCAAGTGCTTAGGTCATGGCCATATAGCATCCGAATGTCCTAATAGAAGAGTGATGATCTTGAAGGAGAAACAAGGGGGAAATAGAGAGTGAAGATGAAGATATTGTGGAGGAATGTGAAGAGGAAGAATATTTTGACGAAGAAGAAGTTGTTGAGTATGCTGATGAAGGTGCTGCCTTGGTTATTAGACGTGCCTTAAATATCCAAGCCAAGGTAGAAGAAGAACAGAGGGAGAATATTTTTCAAACAAGGTGCACTATCGGAGGCAAAGTTTGTAACTTGATAATTGATAGTGGGAGCTGCACTAACGTTGCTTCAACCACCTTGGTTGGAAAATTGAAGCTACCTATCATCAATCATCCCCGTCCATATAAGCTGTAATGGCTAAATAATCATGGCGAGATGAAGGTCACCAAACAAGTAAAGGTACCTTTCTCTATAGGGAAGAATTACAAAGATGAGGTATTGTGTGACATAGTCCCTATGGATGCTAGTCATCTTCTACTTGGGAGGCCCTGGCAATTTGATAGAAGAGCACTACATGATGGCTTCAAAAACACCTACGCTTTCGAGAAGGATGGAAAGAAGATTGTGTTGGCACCCTTAAAGCCAATACAAGTACAGCCGAAGGAGGATGTAATCGAGGAGAAGAAGCCTAGTTGTTTTGCTTCTAAGAATGAGTTAAAGAAGGCAATAAAAAGGGAAAATTTTGTATTATTGCTAATTCTCAAGGAGCTAAATCCAGAACTTGCAGAAAATTTCCTAAGCTTGTGAGGGAGTTGATAGAAGAATTTACGGATGTCTTTCCGAATGAGCTATCTAAGGGATTGCCACCCTTAAGAGGAATTAAGCATCAAATTGATTTGGTGCCCGGTGCTGCCTTACCAAATAAGCCAGCATATAGAATGAATCCAGATGAGGCTAAGGAGCTAAAAAGGCAAGTTGATGAGTTGATTGAAAAGGGTTATGTAAGGGAATCCATGAGCCCTTGTTCTGTGCCTACATTATTAGTCCCTAAAAAGGATGGCTCTATGAGAATGTGTGTGGATAGCCGTGCTATAAATAAGATCACCATCAAATACCGCTACCCAATTCCAAGATTGGATGACATGTTGGATGAGCTGAATGGTTCCAAGGTGTTTTCAAAAATTAACTTGAAGAGTGGCTATCACCAAATCCGAATGAAAGAGGGAGACGAGTGGAAGACAGCCTTCAAGACAAAGCATGGACTTTACGAATGGATGGTAATGCCATTTGGGCTATCTAATGCCCCTAGCACATTTATGCGATTGATGAATCATGTGCTTAGATCTTTCATTGGAAAATTCGTTGTGGTATATTTCGATGATATTTTGATCTACAGTCAAAGTTATGAGGAGCATATGCAACATTTGAAGGAAGTCTTGGAAGTGTTGCGAAAGGAGAAACTCTATGCTAATCTAAAAAAATGCTACTTTTGTCAAGACCATGTGATTTTTCTTGACTTTGTAGTATCTCAGCAAGGAGTGGGAGTTGATGAAAAAAAGGTGAAAGCTATCAAAGAATGGCCCGTTCCAAGAACCATATCTGAAGTAAGAAGTTTTCATGGGCTTGCCTCTTTCTATAGAAGATTTGTAAGGGATTTCAGCACCATCTTAGCACCCATAACTGAATGTATTAAGGGAGGAAAGGAGTTCAAATGGAGTGATGCAGCCCAACGAAGTTTTGAGCTTGTCAAAGAAAAATTGTGCAATGCACCCATATTGGCTTTGCCTAATTTTTCTAAGACTTTTGAGATTGAATGTGATGCTAGTGGAGTGGGAATTGGAGCTGTACTTCTTCAAGAAAAGCGTCCTATAGCTTATTTTAGTGAGAAGTTGAATGGAGCCAATCTTAACTACTCTACCTATGATAAGGAGTTCTACTCTTTAATTAGAGCTCTTGAGACATGGCAGCACTACTTGTTACCAAAAGAATTTGTAATTCACACAGACCATAAATCACTCAAACACTTGAAAGGTCAGAGCAAGCTGAATAGAAGACATGCAAAGTGGGTGGAATTTCTTGAACCTTTTCCTTATGTGTTGAAGTATAAGAAGGGAGAAACCAACATTGTTGCAGATGCCTTATCAAGGAGATATGCTTTAATTTCTATGATGAATGCTAAATTGTTGGGATTTGAATCTCTTAAAGACCATTATATGGAAGATTCGACACTTGCTTCCATTTATCTCGCTTGTGAGAAAATGGCATATAAGGAATTTTATAGATCTGAAGGTTTTTTATTTCGCTTGGGGAGACTTGTAATTCCAAACTGTTCTATAAGGGAATTACTTACACGAGAAGCTCACGGAGGAGGATTGGCTGGACATTTCGGTGAAACCAAGACATTGGAGATGCTGAAAGAGCATTTTTATTGGCCTAACATGATTAGAGATGTGCATCATGTGATTGAAAGGTGTATTGTTTGCAAAAAAGCCAAGAGCAAGGAAGCAGCCCATGGACTTTATACACCTCTACCTGTTCCAGATCAACCTTGGACTGATGTTAGTATGGATTTCATGCTAGGCTTACCAAGGACACAAAGAGGTAAAGATTCGGTCATGGTTGTTGTTGATCGTTTTTCAAAAATGTCTCATTTTATTCCATGCCATAAGACCGACGATGCTGTGCACATCGCCAATTTATTTTTCAAAGAAATTGTGAGACTTCATGGCATTCCAAAGAGTATCGTGTCAGATCGTGATGCCAAATTTCTTAGCTACTTTTGGAAGACTTTATGGAGAAAGCTGGGAACAAAGTTGCTCTTTAGTACTGTCTGTCACCCACAAATTGATGGGCAAACTGAAGTGGTGAACCGAACGCTTTCTACTTTGCTAAGAACTATCATTGGCAAAAACTTGAAAAGTTGGGATGAATGCTTGGCCTATGCTGAATTTGCTTACAATAGAAGTGTACATGGTACTACTAAACACTCTCCTTTTGAAGTAGTTTATGGATTTAATCCATTGAGCCCACTTAATTTAGTACCATTACCACTTGAAGCTCGAGAATGCATAGATGGAAAAATGAAGGCTGACATGATAAAGAAGTTACATGAAAACATTAAACAGCAAATTGAGAAGAAGAACTCCATCTATGAGAAGACTGCCAACAAGAGAAGAAAATTTGTTCAATTCAGTCCTGGAGATTTAGTGTGGGTTCATCTTCGAAAAGAAAGATTTCCAAACCAAAGGAAGTCCAAATTAATGCCAAGGGCAGATGGTCCTTTCCGTATCATAGACAAGGTAAATGATAATGCATACAAAATTGATTTGCCTGAAGACTATGCTGTTTCTACTACTTTCAATGTGAGGGATCTTTCCCCGTACTTAGAAGATAAAGAGGACTTGGATTTGAGGACAAATCCATTTCAACCAGGGGAGGATGATGTAATCAAGGATAACCCCATTGCAGCCTAAGAAAAGGAGAACACTTCAATTGGGCCTCTAACTCGTTCAAGGGTTAAAGAGCTTGGACTAATTGCAGCCCAAGAAAGGGAGAACACTTCAATTGGGCCTCTAACTCGTTTGAGGGCTAAAGGGGTTGGATTGGGCTTAACCACTTTGTTGAAAGTGGAAGAAGTGTGAAAAAGATTGCATGTGGGATAGTTGCATTTGTTGAATATAGTTGTAGTCTATTACCTATGCATTTATTGTCTTTGACATTTAGCTACCTATGCATTTATTGTCTTTGACATTTAGCCTACACTACTAGACTTTTAGTTGATGCATTTAATGCATTAGTTGGAGTCTTTTGTCTTTTTGTTTTGGAGACCCTCTATAAAAAGGGTCCTTGCCATTTGTTGTAAACCATCTTTGAATCATATATGAGATATTGGTATTTTGCTTTTAAGAGGATTCTTGAGTTCTTTCTCTTATCTAACTTGTGTTAGTGGCGAGAGCAACTAGATTTCTTATCACTCATGTTCTTCTTTCTTGAGTGTGGCGAGATCAACCCATTTCTCTTAGTTGTGGCGCCCTTTTGCTTATCAATTGAGTGATTTGGTTTCATTTGTTTGTTTCTTTCAACCTATCTAGAAAATCGATCAAGTGTTTTCCCTCCGGAAATCACATCACAATAGCTGCACTATGCGACACTTCATTCAATGTTACTTCACTCTATCATGATCAGCCCCTCTGCCAGCCAAAACCCTCCGCAGGTAGCTCCCTTTGTTACAAAGACAACTAGCTTTGAAGAGCACAAGCCAGTGAAGGGAACTCACTCAAAAGACTAGTCTATGAAGGGATAGAACCTAACATTGTCAAAATAGACTTTAGCCCATGGGTCAAGTTTGACCCGCTCACATTTGGGTGGACTTGGGTATCCAAATTTAAGCTCATTAAAAAACATGTCTAAATAGTTGTGGCTCGCATTATTTTATTTTTTTAATTTTAAATTTTTTAAATAATTATATTATATTATTTAATATATAAATAACCTCACTTTATCATATTTTTATATTTTATAACATTAGATTAAATAATTATAATAAATTTGGATATGAAAACTTTTATAATTTTTTAAAAATAAATATAGAATTTTTAAATTAAATATTATAAAATTAATTTAAATGGAAAATATGAAAAATTAAAGTTATTAATCATTTAAAAATATTAAAGAAGTAATATTTTACATGTATAAATTGTATTTCAATATAAAATTATTAAATTTTTTGCTTAAATAATTTTAATATTATATTATTTAAATATAAAAAATATAAAAAGGCTTGGCTCGTGAGCTAGTATGAACGGGCCTGACAATAGATTCCGAACTCGTCCAAAAATGGGTCAACTCATTTTGACAGTGCTAATAGAATTCCTCAAACTTATAAGGCTCATTTTTCAAGGAAACTCCCTGATGTGGGATTCTAATAGATTGTCAAATGAGAAAATGTTGAAGCCCATGCATTTTTTAATTAAAGTCCATATGTTTTATGTTTTTATAATGCAACCTATTTGTGTTTTGGGCCCAATCCAAATCAATGCCTTGGCCCAGCTAAGTTTTCCTCCTAGAGTCACACATCTTTATATTTCTTTGCTTTTGAGGTTTGTCCTATGTGCAGAAATTTTTTTTTTCTGACGAACAAAAGTGCAGAAGATAGAAAAGGGTTATGTTAGGACATGGGGAACAACACCTGTACCATTTGGAGCACATTTTTATTCTTCCCACTAGCTTTCATTCTTTCTCAACAAGCTAGGCATTTATGGAGCATGGGAGAAGATGAACCTGTACCATTTGGAGCACATTTTTATTCTTCCCACTAGCTTTCATTCTTTCTCAACAAGCTAGGCATTTATGGAGCATGGGAGAAGATGAATAAGTGCATTTAAAGGCCTATATGTTGGTGTTCAAATGGAGTATTAATTATCTTCCTCCCATCCCCTATTTAAGCATTAAAGTGACACCATGAAGATTTGAAGAATATTTCCAACCACCTTAATCTTTCTTCTTTGTATTTATGAGCTCTATGTGAGTTTGTGATAAGAAAGTTAATTGCGAAATCCAATCTTCATTCAAGTGTTTGTAGTCCTTCTCATATGTGCACTTATTATATGTTTGAGGGTTTGTAAAAGCCAGAAGGCTAAGCCTTGTCTTTCAAGGTTCTAATTATCTCTTTGGGTTGGTTGATATACACATGGTTTAGAGGTTAGGGTGTAAAAGCCTAGGAGGCTTGTTTCTAAAAAGGTTTCCTTGTAAATCTTTGTGTGTTTATCAGTTTATAGAAAACCATTTGTATTGTGCTTAGGAAGAGGATATAGGATCATGAGAAAAAGATCTAAACCACTTTAAATTTGTGTGTCATTATTCCTTCTTTATCCTCCTAGAAATAATACTCTGTTTTTATAAATTACAAAAATTTTTACAATACAATTCAACCCTCCTTCTTGTGTTATATCTAAACTAACTAGTATCAAAGCACTTGTCTATATAATTACAAGTCTTATCACCTAGGGAAAAGATCCTAAAAAGATGAATATAGTTCTTGGACCATAAGGTCAATCTATCAATAAGCCACCATTCTTTGACGGGACCAACTACTTATACTGGAAAACAAGGATGAAAATATTTGTACAGGCCACTAATAAAAAATGTGAAGAGTCATTGAAAAGGGACCATACATGCTTACTAAGAAAGAAGGAGGCAGGGAAATACCAAAACCTTAGCAGAATGGAATGAACAGGGTCATCAGAAGGACACGCTTAATTATAAATCCATTAATATTCTTTATTGTGCAATCAACTCAGAAGAATTCAAAAGACTAGTTCAATGGAAGAAATTGGAGTTAACATATGAAGGCACACATAATGTGGAAAGGGCTAGAATTGTTGCTTTGTCGAAAGAGTTTGGCCTCTTTCATCAACTAGAAGGAGACCCCATATTCAAAACCTTCAATAGATTTGGAAAAATAATGAATAATCTTGATGCCTTAGGAAAACACTATTCAAAGGATGATATGGTAGAAAGATTGTCATGAGTTTGACTGCTTCATGAAAATCCAAGGTAACTACTATTACTAAAAGTCCTAAATTTTCTATACTAACCTTAGATTAGCTCAGAGGAAACCTTATAGCCTATGAAAGTACTTTTCTGAAAGAGGAAATGGAAGCCAAGAAGAAGCAACCTGAACAACACTTAAAGATGATGAAAAGAATTCTTCTAAGGTTGTCAGATCATAGGAGGACTATCTTGATGATAAAGAGATGGCCATATGTTGGATCAAATGTGTTTTTGATAAATTTTGATAATATATTAAAGCCCAATTGTTTTTTTAATTATTTTGGCCAAAATAGAAATATGTTTTGATAAAAGTCCAATTATTTGTTATCATCTTGGCCCAAAATATTTTTTAGCTATAAGTGATGCATCTCAGCCTTGGGCTAAAGAATATCTATGTGTTGATCAATTGAAATATGTATTCCCTTAATTAATGTGCAATATCAGAATTAGTGACAAAAGTATGGTTAATATTCTTGGGAATTAACATAGCATGCTTTACATAATAGCCACTGTTAGAATTAGAGACAAAACATGGGTAATTCAATTGGGAAATAAAATATCGTGTCTTTTGCAAATCTTGGAAAACAACGAAAGACCTTTTTCACATTACTGAGATGTTTCGATTCCCACATTGAATGCACTTTCCATTTCCAAGCAGCTGTGCCTGCACCTTTATTTCTCTATCAGCTAGAAGGATATTAATCTTGGAAAGCCTCATTATCTAAAGGCTATTTAAGTTGAAATGATGTTCATCATATTTCATCACTGTTTATGCAAAAGAAAGAAAGAAAAATTTTCTAAGTCTTCTTCTTCAAGTTCTGTGTGCTATGTTGTTTATTGTATTAAGGAAGAAGAGCATTTTTATTTATTCTATTTTTAAGGGGTGTAAAAGCCTAGTTGGCTTGTCTTTGTGTTAGGTTATAATTTCCTTGTAAAGTCACTAATATGAGTTGAGAGTAAAAAAGCCAGGAAGCTTGTCCCTGAAAGGGGTTTTTCTTGTAATTCTCATTTTGGTTATATTATCCCCTTTACTTTTCTGTAGTGAGAGGATGACGTAGGATCCAAATTGTTAGGATCTAACACTCTTTAAATTTGTGTGTTTATCTTTTTCTTTTTACTTATTATTCTTTTGAAAACAATAGCTCCTTAGACCTTACATCCTCTTGAGTTGAAATTATATTTTCTAGAACAAAAAAGGAAAACATTTCAAAATATACAATTCAACCCTTTTTTATGTATATTTGCACTAACACCTTAATCACCAAGAGGATGTACTCGTACTACAAGAAAAGACAATAAAATAGAGGAGAACAGAGAGAGAGAGAGAGCTCCTCAAGGTATGAATTCCCCAAAGATTATGTAATATGCCATGAATGTAAAACAAAAAAATCAATTATCTTCAGCTCAAAAGTAAGAGCAACAAGAAAGGCATGGTAGCTAATGCTACCTAGAGTGATGATGATATGTTGGAAGATTGTAATGAAGATTTAGAAATAGCAAGTCTGTGTCTAGTGGCTGAAGAAAAGGATAGCTTTGAAGATGAAGAACCTGAGGTAAAAGATACCCACTTTACATATGATGAATTAATGCTTTTGACACTATTTTAGAAGATTCAAAGAATTTGATGACTAAATATAATGAATTTAAAAAGGCTCATCATCATATCCTCAAGAGCTTTAATGTTTTAGTAAATGAAAAGAAAATTATGGAAAAAAAATTCATTTTGAAAGTAGCACTTATCTTCCTTCACTACTTATTGAAAATAAATCTTGAAAAGAAAAAATAGAAGCATTAACATGAGATCTTGCAGGATTTGTCAAGGGACATGAAAATTTGGTATACTGTTAGGAAGTAAAAAATACTCTCTTGATAAAGTTGGTCTTGGTTTTTGTGAAGAAAAACATGCATTCAAAAATTGTATTGTATCTAGTCTTCCTTATCCTACGAAAAGCATAACTTGCTATAATCGTCATACAAAAGGCCATGTAACTTGTGATTGCAGGATAAGGCATATGAAGCGAAAGCAAGTATGGATTCCTAAAGGAACACTAAAGGCATGATCCACTCTTGTCATGACCCAAAAGGTCTTGAATACCTAAAACAACATCTCTTCCTACAGGTTACTCCTAAAGAAAAGGGAAAGGAAGGTCACTAGTTCTTGGACTCAAAATGCTCAAAGTAAATGACTGGTGATCTCATCAAATTTCTCTCTTTGTCTCATAAAGTAATGGAGAATGTCACTTTTAGAGACAACAGCAAAGGAAAAATTGTAAGTATAAGAAAAATGGGCTTTACTTCTTTCCTAACTATAGATAATGTATATTTGTGAAATGATTGAAATATAATCTTTCGAGTATTAGTTAATTATATTGCAAAGGATATAAAATAATTTTTGGAGCTTCTAAATGCAAGATCTATAAGAAAGGTTCTAAAAATGTGTTAATTTATGGAAAATTCATGATAATGTTTTCAAACATATGATCATCCTAATTATCATAAATTTCTGTCATCCACTAATGACCAAAACTAGTTATAGCACAAAAGATTAGGTCTTATAACTATGAGGCTTATATCAAAATTATCCAAAAAGGATCTAGTCATTAGACTGCCCAAAGTAACATTTGAAAAAGATCACATATGTGAAGCATGTCAAAGAGGAAAATAAACCAAAACATCTTTTGTATCAAAAGATTAAATTTCAACTAAGAGACCTCTTGAACGTTACACATGGATTTACTTGGTCCTATTAGGACTTGTAGTCTTGGAAGAAAATAATGTGGTTTTGTAATATTTGATGACTTTTCTAGATACACATGGGTATTCTTCCAATCTCAAAAAGGAAAATGCTTTGAAACTTTTAAGATTTGTTATTCAAAAGTTCAAAATGAAAAGAATTTATCCATTGAATCTATTCGTAGTGATCATAGAACTGAATTTCATAATAAGGAGTTTGATGAGCATTGTAATAATTTTGGTATTTCACACAATTTCTCTGCTCCAAAAACTTCTCAACAAAACAAAGTAGCTGAAAGGAAAAATCGTACCCGCCTTGAGATGACTCGAACTTTACTATGTGAAAATTCAATTCCTAGTAGTTTTTGGGCAGAAGCTGTTAACACTTCATGTTACATTCTAAATCATTCCTAATCACACATGGTCTAAATAAAACACCATATGAGCTATGAAAAGGAAGAAAACCTAATATAAGATATTTTCATGTATTTAAGTGTTTTATCTTAAATGATAGGGAAAACCTTGAAAAATTAGATTAAAAAATGGACAAGGGAATATTTTTAGGATACTCTACAAATATAAGGGCCTACAGAGTTTTTAATAAACAAAAATATGTTGTTATGGAATCTATTCATGTTGTCTTTGATGAAAGTATCTCTGCTAATAAGAATAGTCCAGGAAAAGATGATGATTGTGAAGAAGTTATTATCTCACCCAATGAACAACTACTTAAGAATTAGGAAGATACACCCCCTACTAAAGAAAAAGAAGATTCGAATATGGATTCTCCTTCATCCTCAAGATATGAAATCCCTGGTACCATAGATAGGAGCAAATGTCCTAAAGAATGGAGAAATGATGCATCATATCCAGATAATTTCATTATAGGTTATCTATCATAAAGAAGAAAAACTAGGTCATCTTGCAAGAGCATGAATCACATGGCATTCATGTCTTAGATTGAACAAAAGAATGTTCACGAGAATAAGAAAGATAGCCCCTGGATAATTGCAATGCAGAAGGAATTAAATCAATTTGATCATAGCCTCACATTGTCATATTGCCTCACAGGTATACATATATTACATTGTTTCACAGGCAAACAACTAGTCTTATAGGCTTTCCATATATCACGTTACCTCACAGGCACACACATAGCCTCACAAGCTTCTCATACATCATATTGCCTCACAGGCGTACTGGTTCATGCCACTACAATTCTCGAATTGCCCAGAATTATATCTGCGGTAACTTTGTAATATAGTAATCTCCCTAAATCGTATTCTCTCATGGAGCCTTGCTTCTAATTACCTAATTAATTGTTAGACCCTAGTTACATTAATTATCCTATTTAACTACATACGGGTGTTGCAGAAATTAAATTGTAGAATTAAAACATAAACATTTATGCTACAGAATAAAACACACAATGACATAAATGAAATACAATCAGCCATAGAATCCATGGAATCCAACCATCATCATCCTTATCTCTGATTAATTTTCTAGTTTCAGTTCTACCATTAGGTTATCAAACTAAGGTTCTTAGAAATCTTCCAAGACTGAATTATATTAGTATTATAATCAGGGAGATCTCCACCAATTTATGAACTAACATAATCATGCCCTGCAATCGCATAATGACATGTCATTTCAGTTCTAACTCTCTACACATACCCAACAACCACATACAAGTATTTATAGTAAGCTTAACCTCATATTAGATTTTAAAGCAGAACTTATATCTAACCAATCATACCTGTCACATCCCAAAAATTGAACATGTGAAAAGATACTACTCATTTGATAAAATTCTCAAACATAAGATATTTACATATATTCTGTAAGGTTTTACATTCAACCTTAATCATTCATTCCACACTACAGAATTATATTCATCTGATAAGCAAATATAGACATACATAATTTGATGTTTCTATCTCATCGCAAGCCTAGGAGACCTATAGAAAGTACAGAGCGTTCCTAGTATCCACATTAATAAGTATTGGTATCCCACCAGACAGAAAGAGAAAATAATTCTAAGGGGCTTCTATTCTTCAAACGGATACTCTTCTTCCTTATTTTCTGTATCTGAAAAGATAATCATAGGGAATGTGAGTTTATTTAAAAACTCAGTAAGTAAATAATTGTACTATATAAAATATCAAAAGTACAAATACCACATTTACTCATATAATTAATTGTCTTATACATCAAGTAGTATGGGACTCTAACCCTTTCAAACTTGTGAATAAGATTTCATAGATATACACCGAGTAGTATGAGACTCTAACCCTTTCAAACTCGTGTATATGTTTCATAGATATACACCGAGTAGTATGGGACTCTAACCCTTTCAAACTCGTGTATAGTTTTTCGTCGTTATGCACTGAGTAGTATGGGACTTTAACCCTTTCAAACTCATGTATTAGATCCCGTAGATCTTTACTCATTAATAAGATAGTGAGAATTTATCACATAGTACAATTGCCATGAAATAAAATAATTTCTACATACTCTTATTTCTACCGATCATCATATACTCTCATATGAAAAATTGATTGCTTAATATCCAAATAATATTGTAAATGAGACTTATATTGTACTTTGACTAGTAATATCAAATTAACTTAGCAAGCTTATTCACTTACCTTGATGTTTGTCCAAGTTTACCTTGTTCCACACTAGAATTGGTGTAGGAAAATTTCCTAGTAAAATATATTACAAGAAAACATAAGAAAGGAAACAAAATCACGAAAATATGCAAAATTTTCTGATTGCTACAGTAACGATTTGCTACAGTAAGATTTGCTACAGTAACGGTTCGCTACAGTGACGGTTCGCTACAGTACCGTTGACTGCTACAGTACCGTTGACTGCCGACACTACAGTATTGCTACAATAACTCGAAAAATTTTTCCGAAATTTCTGGTCGCTACAGTAAATTCGAGTTTTTGCAGAACTTTCCCAGAAAATTCATCATTTCCTTTTTTGTTTCAAAACCAGAATTTCAACTCCATTGACCGATATAGCTCAATCCTAACTAAAAAATAACCTCTAAAACAACTAAGATTCATGAATTATCATCAAAATCTTCAAGAACAAAACCTACTCTGATCTTTTATATAAACTAAAATTTAAGGAAAATAATGAGATTAAACCTTACCTTTGATCCTTACAAAGCTTTTGAACTGAACAAATAATCAAAACTCTGAAGATCAAGGAAAAGATTTAAGAAGAGGATGAAGAAATAAGAGAAAACGAAGTTCAGCCTTTGCTTCGGTTGCGTGAGAAATGAGGGGGGTACTATTGAAGCTTTATATTAAATATTTCTAATGGGTTATTGAATAACCCATGGGTATCCATAACCCAACATCCAAACCCATCCAGTCAATTTACAATAAATGGACTAATTGACCATTCTTAAACCACTTTTCCATGAATTTCACCATTCTTAAAATATATCCCACATGGTGCAAATATTCAGTCCAGTCATTTAACTCAATTTTCATAAATAATATTCAAAGAGAACAATTAAATATGAAAATTAAAAAATGACCAAAATAAATAACTAAAGTAACATTGTAAAATTCTAAAATACTCTTAGGCGAATTATATTCCAAAATTAACAGGTATTACAATACCAGAACAAGATAGATACAAGAACAAAGAGGCAAAACAAAGAACCAAAGATGAAATAAAATTAGAACCCAAAACAATATTTACATTAAGAATTCATATTACATTCTAATTCATCCATGGACTGATTCCAACAAACTCTAACTATCCATTGAAATAAAAAAGAAACAAAAATGCAAAAGAAAATACATAGAAATGAAACCTTACGAAATTACAGAGAAAAGTGGAAGAAGAGAACTCTTCAACCCTTGCAAATGGAGCCTGAATGTGCTTTTAAGCTACTGCCCAAGGAGAATAATGAAGTAAACCCTTCTGCAGTTGTTGTCCCTTTCTTTTATGGTTTCTGCAGTAGCTTTTTCTATTGTTCTTTGTTTTTGCTGCATCCATTTTTGTTTGTTGTTTCTGTTATTGCTTGTTGCAAGTGTTGTTTTGTAGTCTTCTATGTCTGAAAAAACATTAAAGAAGGTGCATAATCAGTGGCCCATATGTCCAAGTAAGCCCTAGCCAACTTCAGTCAATGCCACATCATCAAATACATCCATGTCAACACTTAGTTGGCGTCTAAGTCAACAAATTAACTCTTTAATAATTAAATCTGCAAATTAAATACAAGGATTAATGAGTCTCTAATTAATTAAACTTATAAAATTATGAAATTAAAATATGTTGGTTCTATAATTAATCTAGACCCAACAAATCCCAAAACATAATAAAAGTAGAGAATTTTTCATAATTAAATATGCAAAGAGATTAAGATAGGGATTAAAATACATATAAAAATGCTCGATATCATGCATATATAGCCTTACAGGCTTCTCATATATCACATTCACAATAAAACATACTCACACTTATAAATGCATCACACATTCATTTGCACATCACAAGTCAACACGATCCATTTTATACCAACATACTATCCCATATAGCACTAAGTCATATTCTATCCCACACCACATCCTCAGACCCACTATTCTACACGCAAGGACCATATTCACACAAACATATCACAATTGCACAATATACAATCATTACTTTAGCATGCAATTGCCACTTGGGCCTAACCTCACGTCCCAACACATGGGTACATTATTGTATTAGGCACTTTTAGGCCCATAAACACACACATTTATAGATAATCACTGACAACCTATTCATATAAAACACTAGTAACACCAACTCAAATCGAGGAATATCATCCCGAATCCATTCATCTAGCACAACCCTTCCAAGTATGCAAGATACAAGGATCCAACCACGGCATATATACAACACAACTATATTTTTAGGGCCATTAGATTTGCATACATTTCATCACACGTTTGCATTTCAAGACTTTCCTTTTACCACATATCCTTTATTTACACATATAAACATAAGTCAAAGTGCCAAGAAGAGTTACATAACAAAGTAAAGTTATCCTACCTACTCACCTTAAATTCAGCTACAAATACACATTAAAATTGAAGGCGTAGCACCGAGGAAACTCACCTGAGGCCTACGGCACAAGCCAACCAAATAAAAAATCATTTTCCAAGCCTAAGAAAATCTCCAAGCTGTGGCGCCTTGGGTGCCACAAGCCCTTCTTTCATAAGACCTGAACTTGAAACTGATCATTTAACTCTATGGCACCCGTTTGTATGGGAAGTATAAGCATACATTGTTGATAGCTTCTAACCATAATAGGAATAGAATGATTGTTCCCCTTGCATGCCATCATTAAGGGGAGACTAAGGCATTGTGGTTTTGGTCTTTGATTTGCCTATGTGATGACATTGTGAGGGAAAGGCTTGATCTAAGCCTCATTTCAAATAAGGGAAGCAGAATCATGCTTATCATGGAGGACCTGTAGTTAATGAGTAACCCATCATTCGCTCACCATTTCTACTATATCCATCACATTTATCCAATATCATAAAGCAATACCATAGTAAGGAGGTAACAAACATAGTTAAGGCTATAGGTATGCACTTAAACATGTTTTCTTTATAGTTAAGAAAACCGGACTGGACCAGCTAATCGAACCATAAAACTGGTGAACCGGCCAGTCGTCCAATATGGAATATGCCATAAAACATGTGAGCAAAAAAACAGTTAAAAGCCTGTCAGATCGGTCAAAACTGAAAAAATCGGTTGGGTTATTAGTTTTGCCGATTGCTTTTTTTTTAGCATGATTCAACAAAAAAAATTGAAAAAGATGAAGAAAGAATCAGAAAGGGGAGATATATATATATATATATATATATATATATATATATATATATATGGACAAAGAGAGAAAGAAAATGTCCTGATATGAAGCTGCAAATGAAAACAAGATGGAGAAAGACGAAGCCGTGGTGTTGTCGCGTTGAGGGAAAAAAAAAAAGAAAAAGAAAGGCACGAGAAAGACAAAGCAAGGGTGAGAAATGAGAAATGCGTGTGTGCTTTCTATCAAGTCTATACCTACCACCGCCATCTAATTCTGTGTATCACTTCCTTAACCCTCCCTATGCTATGACTATAAATGGCCTTGGGAATGAAAAAAAAAAAGCACATGAAGAGTGTCACGACCCGTTTTCTGGGCACATGACCGGCACAATGATGAATCTCTCATCACTGTAAGCCTTCCGATAAATATATCAAATTTTCTTATCTGAAAATCATAGATTATCAATTTAAAATACAAGCCAAATGTCGAACCCCTGAACTAGATGTCCTAGACGATTACAGAGCAACATAATCTATAACAGAAGAGAGGTCTACCCGACAACGGGAAGGTCCAAAGTGATCTACTCCTCTAGCAGATATTCTTCGATGGCAACCTGATCTGAACAAAAAGGTTGTACAAACAATGTGAGCTTTTAAACTCAATGAGCGAATCGGCCTCGCATTAATAAAATTCAAATACATTACCAGTCATGCAAGCATATCCAAAGGCTCATACTCAACCAATAGACAGAAGATAAAAATTTATCCAATTCAACAAACGTTACTAGTACTCGTCAATGGCAATATATCCCGGAGAGCGCACACAGGCCGGCTCACCAATTATGTATATTTCCGCCATGACGCACAACATCATCCTCTTACATACAAGATAAAAATTCATCCAATTCAACAAACGTTACTAGTACTCGTCAATGGCAATATATCCCGGAGAGCGCACACAGGCCGGCTCACCAATTATGTATATTTCCGCCATGACGCACAACCTCATCCTCTTAGCTAGGGCGCCTCACGGATTTATCACCAATCCGGGCTATATCCCTACTGAGGGAATCGTTGTCTCCACACTCATTGGTCAAGACACCCTGCCAACCGGGTTTTCCGCCTTGCCGTGAGAGGGGGTACTGTCCCGCTCAATCACAATCAATAGCATTTCATATCATAATCAGAAGCTCAATATAATATTCATCCATATAACAGGTATAGTATATTACTATATTATAGATTTATAAACCACATATCAAGATAACAATTAATCCATTTTTGAAAACATTCAAACTTCACATCATCATAAGATACTTATTTCATTTTATCCATACTTATGGATTAATTATCTCATTTAGATTCGTCATTCTGAATCCAATTTCCCCCTATGAATCTTGGGAGTGTCCTACGACATACTTTTTATCACCAGTAATGCTAAAACTCTATTAAAACGGGGTCGTTTCACTCACCTGGATTCCGTACGAACATCGCTTCTCTAAGTCATTACAGACAAGAGTTCTCAGGTGAATTTCGGTGTTCTGCTACGGAGATTTTCATGAAAGATTAGAGAAAATACGTCAGGATTGTTTTCGTATAGATATTGTTCATATGTACGGTTACTGTTCATATATACGGTTACTATTTATACGGTCACTATTCATACGTACGATCACTATTTATACCAGAAATAGAGAATACAATCTGTAAAAGAGTACACCAGGTAAGTTCCCAGGAAAGAGTGGAGGGTCACACTGGACACACTTAAAAACCAGGTCTTTCCTTAGCCAGAACTTTCCTAGACATGTATTCTTCACAGTTTACATTCTATTTCGGTAATCAGAGAATCAAAATAACATATAAACAGCTAAGGACAGTTTTTCTGATGTGGAAGATCAGCCAAGGCCGCAACCACAGAGCATACTTAAGAAATTAACTTCTAAAATTTGAAAGACATAGAAAGGGCATAGTATCCTTACCTCAGCTGAAAAGGAAAGGCCCAAAATCTCAGAGGCCTAGCTTTGGAGTAAGAGAAACTTAAGGAGAGAAGAAGAGAAGTTGAAGGTGTGAGTTTAGAAGTGAAATGGAAGGGCCTATTTATAGCAAAAGTCAAGGGTACTATTTGACACTATGCGCTAATAAAATATTCAATTTACTATTCATGAAAATGACATTTCTAATAATGTAGTTACTGTGCACCTCGGAAAATTTTTTATTACTATTGGAAACTTAAAAGGGAAAAATATCCTTTCACCTTAAACCTTTAAGTTTCTTTTCAATTCAGTCCTTTCACTTTAATCCCTAAGGGTATTTTCACACATAAAACGTCAGTTTCTCCTACGAACTTCTTTCTAGTTTTCTCTTATGACCAAACAACATCTAGTACTTGACATTTCGATTGTATAAATGAACAGTATCATATACGTAAATAGTATTATACAGGTGAATAGTACCATATACTGAAATAGTAACAGTAGTTTGTAAACAAATATTTATATTTTATTTTTCTTGGGTATTACATTATCACCCCCTTAAGAGAATTCGGTCCCCCGAATTCAAAACTCATTTCAAGACTGAAATAAGTGTGATTACTTCGTCTATATCTCATTCTTTGTATCTCTTCCTTCCAAAACCTCATCACACCCTTGGTGAGATTTACAAGAACATTATACCATTGACTGTGAACTCTAAACCGCATTATCAATAATTTGCATAAGACTTTTGCCTTTTCTAGACAGCAAGTAATCTCTTCCTCATCAGTTTAATCTTCTCCACAACCTTTTGTACCATAAAGTGTCTCATCCTCATAATCTTTACCAAACTCAAACCACCTAATCAGAGACGAACTCTGTCTCTATGTAAAACCTCAAATAGGTGTCATCTCAAAAGTGGCACGTGGTCTTTCCAGTTCACATTGAATATCAGAACACATGTTTCCACACACATAGCTTATAACTTTTACGAATACAAGCACCCTACCCGAAGGCATCATTTTGGCCATAAGCAATACTCTTGCCCGAAGGCGATCCTTCTACCTTAAGGCGATACTCTCAGCTGAAGGCGTTATATAAAATGAAATCATTACATAAATCTCTAGGAAGAACAATCCTAGAAAATATGATAAGTAAATAACATACTTCTTACGCATAATTATATATATGAAAATTCCTCTCACCTCAATGACTCATATAGAGTCGCATCCCTTCAATGATTGAGGCAAACCCATAGTTCTATAGGTTCATAAAATACTTATTCAGCATTCCTCCATAGCTCAGAAGTGCAATGAAATATCATTTTAGTAACTCTGCTCAGTCAAAAAGATATTACTATACTATGCTTTAGAATCAAGTATGAAATATAACAAGTCCAATATCTTCTCATTCCTCAAGTTCTTTCAGTAAAATGAATCACTTCAACAAAGAAGATCTAGATACTAACTTAAATTTTATTTCTAGTACATAGATAATTTTAATACGTGAAGCTTACACCAAATGTAGCTTTAGGTACAAACAAAAGAAAAATAAATTAAGGACGAGGAGGCTTTTGAAATGTAAAAGGTGCTCCAGGTCTAGAAGAGGAAGGTGCTTCAGACCTTAAGGAGGAAGCTAATCGTTGCAGCCTAGAAAGAGTTTCTGGAGGAAGCGCCTGAGAAATTTGGCGAAGAGCATAAGTCACTCCGTTCATACAGTCAATACACCTTGCTTGTTGGTCACGAAAATTTTGAGTTGCAAACATTGAATGTCTATCAACTCGATTAGCCAGTTCCCCGAAACGACGGTTTATCAGTTTCTCTTGGTTTTCAAAGAGACGACTTATTAGTCGCTTCTGGTCCTCTATCTTGTATTCCAGGCTCTCTATCTTACGTTCCAGGAATGCAAGCTTATTTTCTGAGGATGTTGCAGTACTGTCCTCCTCCAACTCTATTACATCCCTCTTTCTCTTCTTAATTTCTGGTGACCTGTCTACAGGTCTCTTCCCTTTGTTGTTTCCGAGACTTAGATTTAAATCAAGCTCTACATTGCCAGTCTCAAAATTCAAGTTGAAAGACTTATTATCGGCCATTGCTCTAGGGATCTCAGAAATAACTTCGAATGAGAAAGGAATGGAGATTGAGAAATAGGTATGTAATGAAAGAAGTAGGTTTGCTTGGTGCGATGAGTAGGGTAACGAGCATACAAGATTTATAGACAACCCGAAGCCCCTGGAGCTAAAGCCACCACAACCTACACGCCGCTTGCTATAAGGTTTACAGATCACATACGTCGCAATGCCAGCAATTAATGTCGGACATGCAAGTAAATAGTAAATATAATTTAATACAATTAACATAAGTCAAAGATTTCCTCAAAAAAAATTTCGGCTAATCTTGACCTTTCGCAAAGTTCTGACTAACTACGCTCTTTAGTCTGAGATTTTCTCCCTCTAAACTTGTTTTATTCTGTAATCCTATATCACGATGTCCCTCTATGATTAGGTCGCCTCATATTGGCCGTATCTTAGATTCTAATCGGTGTCTTTACTCTAGACTTACACATAATATATGTATATCAATATATATATTTTAAAACAAAGTTAACTGCTTACGGTCACATGCCTTAAGCATTATCATGATGTAAGGAAATCACTGCCTTTCATTTGCCCACGAGAGCATTATATGTAAGTATATGTAACCATGAAGATATATCATCATCTACACATTTTATTCTATCCAAGTCATTTTGATTTCACATCTCTATGAGTATATGTAGGATCATCACATATTCTCCTTGATCGTAGCCTTCACTCATTATGCATGAATAACATACATAAATGTAATTACAACATGATTCAATCAATTATGTATATTATACTCAACTGAAGGCTATTAAGAACAACACAATAAAACAGAGAAATGCATTTCAGTTCATCATAAAAGCATCTAAGGCAATCTTTAATGGCTATATCGTCAACTTCTTTGAATTTCGAAAAATGCCAAAGGGAGAAATGGGAAAACCAAGTAAAATCGGCCGCAAATCCACCGAATACTGACTTTCGTGGTTTTGGCATTAATGCAACGCGCTATCGGTGTGCACGCCTACCCTAGACTTCTGGCTTCCAGCTTGCAGAAATCCATAGGTTGATCGTGTAGGGGTGCGGTGAAGAGATATCTTCTTTGTCTCTTAGTCCAAATTTTTTCTCTATAAAAACCTTCTCAGCGTTCTCAGTTACCACACCACAAAGAGTAATAATCTCCGAGCCTACAATCCCCCAGTATTCCTCTCGCCTCATACTCTACAAAAATTTCTAAATTTTTCCAAATCATGTCCGCAAGGAAGTACATTGATCTCACAGTAGAGGCTAAGGAAGAAGAGCTCGACTTAAACTTAAGTCTGGGCAAAGACAAGGGCAAAAGACCTTTTGAGGGGTCTCCAGAGAAACAGAAGGAGAAGAAAATGAAGAAGATCGAGGAAGCTGAGGAGACTAGCACGGGCCATACCTCGGAGGACAAAATCGCCTGTCTAGAGCATGAGGTGAAAAATCTGAAAAAGATGATAGGAGACCTGGAGAAGTTAACTAAACGCAATCATGCAGAAATGACTTCAAGAATAGACAGGTTCTTCTATTGGTCTACCCAGTGCTTCTGCAATCAACAACAAAGAAGTGTTGATTGTATGAATGGGATTTACACTACCCTCCGCGACATTGCTATGTCCCTTGCTCCAAGGAATGGTCGAGGGGTGATGATGCAATACAACCCTCCTAATCCAAGACCACCTCGCTTTTAGATTACTCATGCATGAGTAAACTTCTTCTTTTTTGCAATGTAATCCTTCAGTTTTTTTTGTTTTTAATGCGAGTGGTTTCTTTTATTGGCTGGTACCCTAAAATAATATAGCTACACAAATTCAATCATGAATTCAGCTTATAAAATCCACCATATAAAAATTTGATCCAACAACAACGGAATCAAAACAAGTAATAACCTTTCCTTTACTAAGTTCAAAAGTGTGGCCACATCTGTCTAAAACTAAAACTGAGAACATAATTCCTAAGAAGAGATAAGTCTCGGAGGGAAAGGAAATGGAAACATCCTACAGGACCTTCAGTAGAGCCGTCTCTCTATAATTGTGCCCGGGTTCACAACGATAGAGGAGGTCCCACTAAGGTTACCTTGCTCTGTAATCACTAGGAGACCTAACAACCATTGCTTTGATACCAACTTTGTCACGACCCGTTTTCTGGGCACATGACCGGCACAATGATGAATCTCTCATCACTGTAAGCCTTCCGATAAATATATCAAATTTTCTTATCTGAAAATCATAGATTATCAATTTAAAATACAAGCCAAATGTCGAACCCCTGAACTAGATGTCCTAGACGATTACAGAGCAACATAATCTATAACAGAAGAGAGGTCTACCCGACAACGGGAAGGTCCAAAGTGATCTACTCCTCTAGCAGATATTCTTCGATGGCAACCTGATCTGAACAAAAAGGTTGTACAAACAATGTGAGCTTTTAAACTCAATGAGCGAATCGGCCTCGCATTAATAAAATTCAAATACATTACCAGTCATGCAAGCATATCCAAAGGCTCATACTCAACCAATAGACAGAAGATAAAAATTTATCCAATTCAACAAACGTTACTAGTACTCGTCAATGGTAATATATCCCGGAGAGCGCACACAGGCCGGCTCACCAATTATGTATATTTCCGCCATGACGCACAACATCATCCTCTTACATACAAGATAAAAATTCATCCAATTCAACAAACGTTACTAGTACTCGTCAATGGCAATATATCCCGGAGAGCGCACACAGGCCGGCTCACCAATTATGTATATTTCCGCCATGACGCACAACCTCATCCTCTTAGCTAGGGCGCCTCACGGATTTATCACCAATCCGGGCTATATCCCTACTGAGGGAATCGTTGTCTCCACACTCATTGGTCAAGACACCCTGTCAACCGGGTTTTCCGCCTTGCCGTGAGAGGGGGTACTGTCCCGCTCAATCACAATCAATAGCATTTCATATCATAATCAGAAGCTCAATATAATATTCATCCATATAACAGGTATAGTATATTACTATATTATGGATTTATAAACCACATATCAAGATAACAATTAATCCATTTTTGAAAACATTCAAACTTCACATCATCATAAGATACTTATTTCATTTTATCCATACTTATGGATTAATTATCTCATTTAGATTCGTCATTCTGAATCCAATTTCCCCCTATGAATCTTGGGAGTGTCCTACGACATACTTTTTATCACCAGTAATGCTAAAACTCTATTAAAACGGGGTCGTTTCACTCACCTGGATTCCGTACGAACATCGCTTCTCTAAGTCATTACAGACAAGAGTTCTCAGGTGAATTTCGGTGTTCTGCTACGGAGATTTTCATGAAAGATTAGAGAAAATACGTCAGGATTGTTTTCGTATAGATATTGTTCATATGTACGGTTACTGTTCATATATACGGTTACTATTTATACGGTCACTATTCATACGTACGATCACTATTCATACCAGAAATAGAGAATACAATCTGTAAAAGAGTACACCAGGTAAGTTCCCAGGAAAGAGTGGAGGGTCACACTGGACACACTTAAAAACCAGGTCTTTCCTTAGCCAGAACTTTCCTAGACATGTATTCTTCACAGTTTACATTCTATTTCGGTAATCAGAGAATCAAAATAACATATAAACAGCTAAGGACAGTTTTTCTGATGTGGAAGATCAGCCAAGGCCGCAACCACAGAGCATACTTAAGAAATTAACTTCTAAAATTTGAAAGACATAGAAAGGGCATAGTATCCTTACCTAAGCTGAAAAGGAAAGGCCCAAAATCTCATAGGCCTAGCTTTGGAGTAAGAGAAACTTAAGGAGAGAAGAAGAGAAGTTGAAGGTGTGAGTTTAGAAGTGAAATGGAAGGGCCTATTTATAGCAAAAGTCAAGGGTACTATTTGACACTATGCGCTAATAAAATATTCAATTTACTATTCATGAAAATGACATTTCTAATAATGTAGTTACTGTGCATCTCGGAAAATTTGTATTGGAAACTTAAAAGGAAAAAATATCCTTTCACCTTAAACCTTTAAGTTTCTTTTCAATTCAGTCCTTTCACTTTAGTCCCTAAGGGTATTTTCACACATAAAACGTCAGTTTCTCCTACGAACTTCTTTCTAGTTTTCTCTTATGACCAAACAACATCTAGTACTTGACATTTCGATTGTATAAATGAACAGTATCATATACGTAAATAGTATTATACAGGTAAATAGTACCGTATACTGAAATAGTAACAGTAGTTTGTAAACAAATATTTATATTTTATTTTTCTTGGGTATTACAAAGAGACCGAAAATATTAGGTTTTAGAGTTTTAAATCTCATTACAAAATATTAAGTCTTTTAATTTAATTTATAGATTTATATTTAAGGGATATTTAATTATTTATAACAATATATTAATTATATATTTTAATATTTTTTAATTACCACCGGTTCAATTACGGTCCGACCATTGACCCTTGAAGTGGTACCCTCACTGGTACAATGACCGGTCTGATTTTCTAAACCATGGTTTTCTTGTGAGAAATCACAACAAAAGTACTCACTCTTGTTTAATTCTTCACTTCAATTGTGGAAGTTATATGTAGGAGCAACATGTGGTGCAAAGGTAGTTGTTAACATTGGCGTTGCATTTTCCTAATGTTCTTAGCTATGTTAATGAAATGCCAAGGGAAAAATGGTGACAGGCCTACGACAAAGGCTGTCGTTAGACGCATATAAGGATGAACCTCGATAAGTGTGTCAATTGAATATTGAAGGTTGTGTGATTCCTACAAATAATCTGTCACGACCCTCAAAATGGTACGTGACCGGCACAACTTAGAGATACTCTCTAGTTGTGAGCCTATGCTTTTAGCTCCATATAATAATCATTCTAAAATGTGAGAGTAATAAGTAATGTAATACCCGTAATAATTTGTATAAATGTGTGTTCACAAACTACGGTTACTATTATAATATATAGTACTATTCAAATATATTGTACGGTTTACATACATAAGATGTGATTTAGGCTTAAAGGGATCATAGGAAGAAATTGGGAAACCAAGTGATGTTTTATGTGAGAAAATCCTTTAGGGACTAAACTGAAATGTTAAAAGTGGAACTAGTAGATGAGACTGGTAGATGAAAACTGGTAAGCGAAACTGGTAGATGAAAACTGGTAAGTGAAACTGGTAAATGAAAACTGGTAGATGTAATAGTATAGGAGAACGGTAGATGGAATAGTAACAAATAGTACCATAACTTCTCCTATAAATAGGTCCTTCCATTTCATTTCTAATCACACCTTCAGTTTCTCTTCTCTTCTCTCCTCAAAAGTTCTCTTACTCCGACGTTAGGGTTCTGAAATTCTAGATCTTTCTTCCTTAGTCTAGATCTAAGGTAAGGATACTATGCTCTTCTTATGTCTTTAAAATTTTAGAGATTATATTTTTAGGTATTCTCTATGGATGCGGCTTATACAACTGTATATATGAATAGTAACTGTACGTATAAATAGTATATATATGTATGAATAGTAACCATACATATAAATAGTACATGTATATATGAATATTAACTGTACATATAAATAGTACATATATCTATAAATAGTAACCGTACGTATAAATAGTACATGTATATATGAATAGTAACTATATATATAAATAGTACATGTATGAATGAATAGTAACTATATATATAAATAGTATTTATATGTATTTTCAAATAGTATATATACCTGTACATTTTTATATATATTTTTGAATAGTACACGTACGTATACGTGATTATATGTATTAAAGAATTATATTAATTGAATCCATTAAATGTAATTGTGTAGATTTAAAGAAGATATAGTAACTTGGATTTCAGGTGAGTAGCTAACCTACTTGGATATTTATTTAATTATATGAATAGTCCAAGTAATTTACATATTCAGAGTATATCTACTATTACCTTTGACTGAATATTTCAATTAATATGATTATGTTCATATGTTATGGCTGTGTACCGAATGTGAATATGGCTGTGTGCCAAATATGATTATGGTCATATGCTATGGATGTGTGCCGAATGTGAAGATGGCTGTGTGCCAAATATGATTATGGTCATATGCTATGGCTGTGTGCCGAATGTGGAGATGGCTGTGTGCTGAATATGATTATGGTCATATTCTATGGCTGTGTGTCGATTATGAGTATGATATGATTACAGTTATATGCTAATGATCGAAAAATTTTACTTATGTATTTTATACATATACTTATGTATTGTTAATCACTTGATGATTATCTGTAATTAAGTTTCTATCCTTGTAACGTTATATATTCATTGAGATTATTATCTCATATTGTGGTGGATATATTTTTTTTCAGATCCTCAGGTTAACGAAAAACATCCTCCTGAGGAGTAGCGGAAGCTCAATATCCTAACCCTCTTTGCTCCAATGGTTGGTGTTTCTTTGAATTAAAGCTGTTTCTTCAGTTTTAAATTCTAGAAAGCTCTGCAGTCAAATAGGACATCTAGGAGGAAGTGGTTATTGCACATAATTATGTTATTACAGTACTTTAAGTTTACTGTATGTTCTGAGATTGTAGCTTATTAAGTAAAATCGGAGTGTTTAAATAAGATAAGTCTTTGCTATATTATTACTCTCACATTTTAGAATGATTATTCTATAGTGATATGAGTATTATATGGAGCTAAAAGCATAGGCTTACAACTATAGAGTATCTCTAAGTTGTGCCGGTCACGTACCATTTTGAGGTCACAATAATAATCATTCTAAAATGTGAGAGTAATAATATAGCAAAGACTTATCTTAATTAAACACTCCGATTTTACTTAATAAGCTACAATCTCACAAAACATACAGTAAACTTAAAGTACTGTAATAACATAATTATGTACAATAACCACTTCCTCCTAGATGTCCTATTTGACTACAGAGCTTTCTAGAATTTAAAACTAAAGAAACAGCTTTAATTCAAATAAACACCAACCCTTGGAGCAAAGAGGGTTAGGATATTGAACCTCCGCTACTCCTCAGGCGGATGTTTTTCGTTAACCTCAGGATCTGAAAAAAATATATCCACCACAATATGAGATAATAATCTCAATGAATAGATAACGTTACAAGGATAAAAACTTAATTACAGATAATCATCAAGTGATTAACAATACACAAGTATATGTATAAAATATATAAGTAAAATTTTTCGATCCTTAACATATAACTGTAATCATATCATACTCATAATCGACACACAGCCATAGAATATGACCATAATCATATTCGGTACACAGCCATCTCCACATTCGGCACACAGCCATAGCATATGACCATAATCATATTTGGCACACAGCCATATTCATATTAATTGAAATATTCAGTCAAAGGTAATAGTACATATACTCTGAATATGTAAATTACTTGGACTATTCATATAATTAAATAAATATCCAAGTAGGTTAGCTACTCACCTGAAATCCAAGTTACTATATCTTCTTTAAATCTACACAATTACATTTAATGGATTCGATTAATATAATTTTTTAATACATATAATCACGTATACGTACGTGTACTATTCAAAAATATATATAAAAATGTACACGTATATGTACTATTCAAAAATATGTATAAATACTATTTTTATATATAGTTACTATTCATTTATACATATGATTACTATTCATACATACATGCACTATTTATATGTACGGTTACTATTCATATATACAGTTGTATAAGCCGCATCCATAGAGAATACCTAAAAATATAATCTCTAAAATTTTAAAGACATAAGAAGAGCATAGTATCCTTACCTTGGATTTAGACTAAGGAAGAAAGATCTAGAATTTCAGAACCCTAACGTCGGAGTAAGAGAACTTTTGAGGAGAGAAGAGAAGAGAAACTGAATGTGTGATTAGAAATGAAATAGAATGACCTATTTATAGGAGAAGTTATGGTATTATTTGCTACTATTCCATCTACCGTTCTCCTATACTATTACATCTATCAGTTTTCATCTACAAGTTTCACTTACCAGTTTTTATCTACCAGTCTCATCTACCAGTCTCATCTACCAGTTTCGCTTACCAGTTTTCATCTACCAGTTTCACTTTTAACATTTCAGTTTAGTCCCTAAGGAATTTTCTCACATAAAACATCACTTGGTTTCCCAATTTCTTCGTACGATCCCTTTAAGCCTAAATCACATCTTATATTTGACAAGATGATTATGTATGTAAACCGTACAATATATGTGAATAGTACTATATATTATAATAGTAACCGTAGTTTGTGAACACACATTTATACAAAATTATTACGGGTATTACATAATCATCCTAAAAAAGCATAGGACAATGTGCCAAGCTTAATGAGAAAGTGACTATGACAATTTTAACTAATTCATAGTGTGCCACTTGTTATGTCATTGAGAATGATTGGCAAAATTTCCTATTCAAGGTTAAGGAGCCCAATGACATCATAAATCACCAAACTGGTAGACGTGTTCCGCTAAACTTAATCAATAGACTTGTGATTGTAGGGAGTTCCAAGCCTATCATAACCCTTGTCAGCACTCCATGGTTGCATGTCAAAGTGTCGCCTTGGACTATTGGCAATACATGCACGACATTTATCGGTTGACCACTATCACACTCAAAATGTGACCGACCAACTTTAAAAAAAAAAAAAGAAATGATAAAATAAGCTTTCAAGATTGAAACCCAATTTTATTAGGAGTTTCTACCAAAATTTAATTTGTTAAGAAAAACTTTGGATAAACCTTTGAATTTGATGGTATGCATTTAGAGAAAATCGGGTTTAAAAGCTAAACCACATAAGAAAGATGTTAAGCACATTATATATCTTATTTAAAAAGAGTGCAATTATTTTATATTTGTCTTAATTATCCTTATGAACCACACATAAGAAAGAGAGAAAAATAAGAAAAACAAACAGAGATATATACAAGGGAGGGCTTGACTAGGCGGAGTCTAGGGCCTACGTACCGAGCAGTTGAAGCCAAAGTCCACATAGTTCGTCTAAACAAATCAATGATGTATTGAATTGTTTAGTTAAAAAGGAAATAAACAATGACACAAATAAAAAGTTAAAAGAAAATAGGCTTGATATTGATTTGATGAATTTTACTTTTGAAAACTTGGTGAACCATGTTTTTGTTGCTCTTTAATTTTTTTCACTTTAATTTTTTTTATTATTTTTAAGTAGACAATTTTAGTCTAACTGAATCTAATTTTCAAAGAGTTGAGACTCAATAAGATTATTTAGCAAAGAAACATCTTTCTATTTTTTTAGAAATTAATTTGAAAGAAAGAAATATCATTTTTTTTAAAATTATTTTCAAATAAATGTTTTTTTCGATTTTTGGGAATTATTTCAAAAAAGAATATATTTTTGAGTTTTTGACCAAAAAAAAAGAAAAAGAAAAATTAGTTGCCTAATCTAAAGATAAAACGTAAGCCATTGGAACCCAATTTCGCGATTCATACACCCAGACAAACATGAAAATTAAATTAACAATTATTATATATTTTTTTATTTTTTCCACTGACATTATTATACAATTGCACTAAATATTCCGTCTAAAAGTAAAAAAAGATCCACTACAATGGAGTCAGTTTCCTCTCTTATCTGCCTTAGCATTCTTCAAAAGTTAGTTAATTACATCTTTCCTACAATATCAATGAATGATCACACATTAGGAAAAAGAAATCTTACCTAGAGATAAGGAGGTACACTGCTCCAAAGGAGTAAGTTATTTTCCTAACTCATCATCAACATAATAGAAAAGATTATTTTATTATTTATACAAAAGTATATGTCACAAAATATTTACAATGAAATCAAAACAACAACAATCAATATTACATAATTAAAGTTTCAAACTCCAAGTTGGCTAATATCTCCTCAAGTCCCTCTCCCTAAATTTCTCCGTAGTTTAAGTCCCCTCTGAAAATGCGATATGGCAACAAACAAACATAGATATTTTAGTAGTAGTTCCATAACTTTAGACTCTTGAAAATAATATCATTTTGAGGTAATCAAGCATTAATCGGATCAATGCAATTAAAATATGTGACCCACCGCCCTAAACTGTGTCAAAACAGTGAAGTTCAACTTTCATATTTTAATAAAATCAAAAACCATTTTCTCTACCATATTATTTTCAACCCCAATTCATTCAAGTCCATCATGTGAAATTGAGTAAACTGCCACCAAAAAAGGGGAACCAAATCATTTTAAAAACTGATCTCATCATATAGGCAATTACTATTTATGCTTTTAAAAAATGGGAACCAAATCATTTTAAACACCCCAGCACTTACTATTCATGCTTTTAGACATGGCGCCCAGTGCCCTAGCCACGAAATTAACAGTATAAAAGCAACTTTAGGAGTTTCTAACCTAATTATCTCTTTCTTCTTGGGACCTCTTGGCAGCCAACACAGAGGGGCAATTTCTGAAGCTGGTTTGAGGGGAAGAAGACCTTCCCACTTAGGATTGGTCCTCTTTCTCCCATTTCTCCCTCTTTTCTCATGATTTCCATGTTTCGTGTTGTAATTTCTACTTTCTACCATTTTGCTTCTTGAATTTCATGTATGAATAAACCCTAAATGTTGTGGGATTGGTATATTTTGGTTTGAATGAAGTTTTGCGATTGAACATACTCGGTTTTAATGCAATTTCATTTATTGAAGTGGATTTTACCGTTCATTCTTGCTCTAGAATATTTGATCACCTTTTTATGAGGTTGGGTTTTTATCTATGCCAGGTTTAGCTAGATATTAAGTTTGCCCTTGTAATTTGTACCATAAATTGAATTATCTAGATGTAGATAATGGGGCTTTTGCGCTTTTCTGAATCAAATGGGACTATTTGGTGATCATCAATGGGGAAGGACGTGCACTATTAACATTGATCGTCTTCTTGGGATTGTGATGGAAGCTTGAAACAGCTGGACTCATCTTATTCAACTTCAAAGCTTTCAAGTTTCAATATTGATACCATTGTTTGGCGACAAAACGGATAGGAGGAATGGAAGGGATATATATAGAGAAAAATGCGAAGAGAACTTTTACCCAACCATTCTGACCATTGACAAAAGTTTTGTTATATTTTAATTATTTAATCTTTAGCTAGCTAATCTTAAATTTCATAAGAGATGAACATAGCTCACTTTTAGAATATTTTATACTTTGTTTACCATAAGGTATTAAATACAGCTTGGAGTAAATCAATACCTTCTGTTGTCGAAAGCACGCCTAGACAAAGGAAGAGACCATCGTGGCAGAGATGACACCAAATGAGACTGAGCTAAAGGCGAGGATGCTGCAACACACGAGAACAGAGGAGACAACAGACAAGAAGACGACGACACTGTGAGGGACGACAGACAAGAGAACAGGAAGAGAAAAAAATTGAGGAAAGGGATTTTGATTTACGGTACTGTGCTATAAGGAAGAAGAGGGCAAAAATTTTAATTTGTTGATGTGGCTAGTCCAAGTCAGTATAAGTGGTATATAGTCAACACTAACGTGGATTTTAATACTCACATCAGCATTGACTAACCAAAAACTAACCCCGATGAGCAATTTCATGATTTTCAAAATTACAAGGACTAAATTCATTATTTTCAAACTATAGGACTAAAATCATTCTTCACTGAAATAATAGGGACCTCAAGTATATTTTAACCTTAGCATAATGTAATCTTTCAGCTTTTCAATGTGAGTGATTTCTTTTGAAGGATGCATCAAAATCAACAGCACAAAATAAACAAACCAACAAGCAAAACAACAATAACATCAAAAGCAAAAAATTAAAATTACAAACCAACAACAACAACATAGCCTTATCCCACTAAGTGGGGTCGAGTACATGGATCGCACGACGCCATTGAGCTTTATCAATGACCAACTCTTTAAATATCTCATTTACTAAAATGTCTCGTTCAATAATTTCTCTAAGTGTCCTTTTTGGTCTTCCTCGACCTTTTTTCATAGGGCTCCAAAACATCTACTCAACTCTCCTAACTGGCGCTTCCAACGGTCTTCTTTGCACATGCCCAAACCATCTTAAACGGTTTTCAACCATTTTTTCCTTAATAGGTGTCACCCCAACTCTACCTCGTATATGATCATTACGGATCCTATCTCTTCTTATATGACCACACATCCAACGCAACATCCTCATCTCCGCCACTCCAATTTTATGTTCTTGTTGTCCTTTCATTGCCCAACATTCACTCCCATATAAAATCACTGGTCTTATAGCAGTACGATAAAACTTTCCTTTGAGTTTATCAAGTACTTTCCGATCACAAACAACCCCTGATGCCATTCTCCACTTCAACCACCCAGCTTGTATCCTATGTTCCACATCTCTAATAATTCCGCCGTCATCTTGCATAATTGATCCCAAATACCTAAACTTTGACACTTGTAATACGACCTGATCACCAAGTTTAACCTCCATATCGTTCCTAGCTTATCGCTTGTTAAACTTACAATGCATATATTCGGTCTTACTCTTGCTCAGACGAAAACCCTTCGATTCCAAAATAGCTCTCCATAACTCAAGTTTAAAATTAATCTCTTCCCTTGTCTCTGGTATGAAAACAATGTCATCTGCAAAAAGTATGCATTTAGGGATTTCTTCTTGGATGTGTTTCGTCAGAACATCTAAAACCAGGTCAAACAAATAAGGGCTTAAGGATGATCCCTGATGTAGGTCAATTTTAATAGGAAAGTCTCTAGTCTCCCCTCTAAACGTTCTCACACTAGTCGTAGCCCCCTCGTACATATCTTTTATAGCTCTAATATACGCAACCGTACACCTTTCTGTTCCAAGGCTTTCCACAGCACCTCTCTTGGTACTCGATTATAGGCTTTTTTCAAGTCAATAAATGCTATATGCAGGTCTTTTTGTTTACTCCAATACCTTTCCATCAACTCCCTTAGAAGATATATAGCTTCCATAGTAGACCGTCCTGGCATGAATCCAAATTGATTTTCAGAAATACTCGTCTCGATTCTTAACCTACGTTCAATCATTCTTTCCCATAATTTTAGAGTGTGACTCATAAGCTTAATCCCGCGGTAGTTTGCGCAATTCTGAATGTCTTCTTTGTTTTTGTAAATAGGCACTAAAGTGCTTTTTCTCCATTCCTCAGGCATTTTCTTAGACCTTAAAATCTCATTAAAGAGCTTAGTTAGCCATATAGTACCCTCCTCTCCTAAACACTTCCAAACTTCAATAGGAATACCATTGCAACCAATAGCTTTACCATTATCCATTTTTCTAAGAGCTTCCTTGACCTCATCAACCTTGATCCTGCGATAATATGCCAAATTTTGTTCTCTCTCCAAGGTTGTTAGATCTTCCATATCACAAGTCGACTCCGTTCCGTCATTAAAGAGCTTATGAAAATAACTCTGCCATCTGTTTTTAATATCTCTATATGTAACCAGAATTTTTCCTTCTTCATCCTTAACACATTTTACTTGATCCAAATCTCTAGATTTCCTCTCTCTAGCCTTCGTAATCTTTTAAATCTTTTGTTCTCCTTTTTTCGTTCCTAAATCCTTGTAAAACTCTTCAAACATTTTAGATCGTGCTTCACTTACTGCTTAAAATTACAAACCAAACATGAAAAATAAAAAGAAAGAGAAGGAAAAAGAAAATTCCTTATCAGTTGTGGCGCGCCTTTTTCATGTCTTCCAATTGCATGACACCGATTTCTTCCAGAAGTTTTTCAAAGCAGCAAGTGGATGGATAGTGGTGCGAATTGAGTTTCTTAGACCCACCTGTGGAAAAATAGAAGAAACTCCGCTTGCTGCGAAGGGATAAGAGCAAAAAGAAAAAGAATAACTACTAACTAAATTGCAATTTAAAACAAAGAGAAAACTACTATTTAAGACAGAATTAAAATTGAATTACTAAAAACTAAACTAGAGTTAAAATTATCTTAAACAGAATTTAATTTAGAAACAAAAACAGAAGGAAAAACAAAATAAAAAACAGAACTAAAATCAAAATTGGAAACAAAATTAAAAGCAACAGGAATAGAATCAAAATTTACAACACAAACAAAGGTGGAATTAGATTCAAATTTAGATTCAAATTCAGATGCATATGCATATTCAAATTCATCCAAATCAGATTTAAATGCAAAATTAGATGCAGTCAACTCGTTCAACAAAATCACAATTGTCAAAATTCAAAGCTTTTTTCTATTTCAATGCATGCATGACAAATATAACAGTCACAATTAAAATTAAAATCTCCCACAAACTCAGTTCGCAAACCATGTTTAGCGTTGAAGAAGCATTAACCATGTTTTGCATGTAAACGTGATTTATGTCTAAATGTTAATTTGTAAACATGATTATGGATGTGTAATTACCATTAAAAAATGAATTTTTTTTATGTATCCTTATTATTTATTGCCACCCATTTAAATCTAACATAATGACTTATACAAATGTTTTACTAAAATACTTATTTTTTTAATTTTTTGTCAATATTACTAATTATTAACTAATTACACAATATAATTTTTTAATTTAAACATTTTAAACTAATTGTAATTATAATTATAGTGCTAGTCAATTGATAATTATTACAACTTGAATTATTGAGTAAACTAATAATTAAGTTTTAATTACTAATTGAATTTTTAATTAATCACTAATTACTCTTTTTTAACTAGTCATGAATTGTTAGAGAAAATATGAGAAACTAGTGATGACTAATTGTTCATTCTCATAATAAAAGAAATAATTAATTGAACACATAACTGCTAATTATTTTGGATATACTCTATGATTTTATCTCGAATAGCAAATCAAACACGATCTATTTCATATGAAGATGTTATGTTTAAACTTGATAAGGAATTTGAGGCAACACTACAATCTTCACTCTCTTATTAAATGATGTCTTCATTTTCTGAACAACAAAATTCAATATTTATTTCAACATTCCTTCTAATAAAATTGTGTACAGTCATTATTGCATTCATTTTTTGAACTTGAATTTCAATTTTGAACTTGCGCATGTGACACAAAATTATATGCAAACCTATTACTCCATACCCTAAAAGTTTTTTCAATAGTAGATCTTAAGCTTGAATGATGATAATTAAATATCTCATTTTGGTTGACAAATTTGAGCGAACGCTTGAAATTAGATAGGTGATAATAATCACACTGATGTGGACCAATATATTCAACTGGGGTTTGATAGCCAATATCCACCAAATAATATTTAACCTAAAAAAATAAACAAATTATCATTAAAAATAACATACAAATAATTATGAGGACTTACTAAAACTAAAGAATTTTAAAAGTAGAAAATTTACCTAGAGGTAGAAGCAAAAAATTCATGGCAGAAGTCATGAGAGCGTGTGTTGAAAGACACGAGTATCATGAATAGTGTCTTTCCATCTAGATAATGCAAAAGTCAAACACATGTTCTTATTACATACAACTAATACATTTTGCGTGGGATATTATTTTCTACCAATAAAACTCAACTGATCAGTATGACTAACCATACACGAGATGAATTCCATCAATGGCTCCGACAACATCTATGGAAAAGGGCCAATACCATCATCATTTCGTATTTTAAGAGAAATCTCACAAAATGAACGATCTTGAAGCCTAATATACTTGAAGAAAAACTTCAAACAAACAACCAACATTGCATAAATATGTCTGCTTATGGTCTCTCTTAAGGTTGGAACCTTTCTTGTAAGAGTATGTTTCCTGCCCAATAACCCACTATGTGCAAAAATATTGTGACAATCTCCTCAACTCTTATATGTGTAGCGCCTTTCAATCCACATTGATTAATGCAAGATACAACTTTGTGAATACTTTTGTTTGCATGCGAAACATCTCATGGCAACGAATAAGATGTCCTTGTAATATTTCTCATACTTATTCAAGATCAAATTATTCACTTGTTCTGCATAAAAATGTTGTGACATATTCAAAAAGTAATGCACCTATAAATATGTATTAATCCACATCATCATTTAGTTCGAAATAACGTGTTAATTTGTGAGAATTCATTCACACCTATATATTAGATATAAAGCAAATTGAAGATTAAAGACAGTCATAACACAAGGTTAAATTCATACATGTATTGTCAAAGACAACATAAACTACTACAGGAAATAATAAGAAATACACATTAAAGATGGTCATAACACAAGATCATAATCATAAAAATATGTTCATATCTGTCAAAGAAAAGTACAAAGATATATAAATGAAGGTATTCAATTCAATCCATCAAAAAATTTGATGGGTAATATGTCACAAAATGAAGCCAATGCAGTAACATGTCAAGCATGTCTCATTCTTGCAAACATCTCCCTAGCTACCTTATGTATCAATAAATTACAGCATTTTACATGAAATTCTAGGTTACTTTTAATCTCTTATATATTGAAAAGGTTAGTCATGACTTCACCAATTCTAGACCCAGAAACTCCAACAATCAACTCCCTCACAACGTCATTATGTGAGCTACAAGTCTTGGCCATTAAGCTTAAAGCACTAGCTATCCTTCTAGCAGTAGACACTTACCTTTATTCTCACTAGCTCGTTTTCTCTTATTAACATTTCTCTGGCTAGGTGTTCTCTAAAATGGGGTTGAATTGAAAGTGCCAGTAGCATATAAATCTTCCTCAGTCTCCCCAGTCTTCTTCTATGTCTATCGCAATACTGTCCAACATTGGCGATACACATCATCATCATTCATGCTAGCAAGAAGTGTCTTTATTGTTAGTGCCCAAGCATACTAGCCATTGGCCACCACTTCCTTAAAAATATTGGTTAGTTGGGAGGGCAAACGAAAGTCTTTTGTGCCTAAAATTAGCGTATTGGAGAATATTTCTATCGATTATTTCTTCTCTCACCATTCATTTGGAGCATCCACAGTGGTCTTGACACTGTCTCACCCTAGGTTGGTTGCAATTGCAAAAAAATGTGTGTCATCTATGTCATTCTTTCTTCAGGTTGTCCCACTTGTTTTTATTTGGCCTATATCATAGTTCTTACCACTTATATTATTGCATTGTGGTTATGACACATTTTCTTCATCTGCTAAAAGGATAGTGAGAATAAAGGTTAAGATAAAGTGTCTACTGCTAAAAGGATAATTGATGTTGTAAATGTAATGACTGAGACTTGTACACTCACATAATGAAGCTGTGAGGAAGATGATTGCTAGAGTTTCTGAGTTTAGTATTGAAGTTATGACTGGCCCTTTTAATATAAAAGGGATTAAAAGTAACCCAAAATTTAACGCAAGATATTGTAATTTACTAATACATAAGGTAGTTAAGAAGATGTTTGCAACAATGAGAAGCACAACGGACATGATACTTTAACCCACCAAATATCCCGAAGGACTGAATTGAATACTTTCAATTGTATTTCTTTAAATTATAGCTATGAAAAACATGAACATGTTTTTATGATTGACCTTATGTTATTCCAACGCTTGGGAGAAACCATAACCAGACATATTCATGTAGTGTTGGTTGCTTGTTTGAAGCTTTGCTTCAATTATATTAAGCCTCAAAATCAGTCTTTTCGTGAGATTTCTCCCAAATATCGAAATGATTGACGGTATTGGCCCTTTTTCAAGGATGTCATTGGATTTATACATGGAACTCATATCCCTGTGAGGTTAGTCCTACTAAACAACTGAAGTTTATTAGAAAAAAAATGATATCACACTCAAAATGTGTTAATTGTATGTGATTGGAACTTATGTTTCACTTTTGCATTGTCCGAATAAGAAGTCACTGTTCATGATACTCGTGTCTCTTAACATGCTCTCACGACTCTTGCCATGAACATTCTATATCCACTTCCTGATAAATTTTCTAGGTTAAATAATAAATTAGTCCCTATACTTTATTTTTATGTAAAATTATCCTTATAGTTTCCTCATTCATATAAGTTAGTCCATGTCGTTAGTATAGTTAACTTTTGTTATTAAAATGATCCTACATAACATAACATCTTCATATGAAATAAATCGTGTTTGAGACATTATTCGAGATCAAATCATATAACATATACAAAATAATTTATAGTTATGTGTACAATTAGTTATTCCTTTTATTATGAAAATGAACCATTGGATTTTTTATTTTTGCAATTAAATTCTTTTTTATTTTTATATTATTTGCATATTAGTTATCACTAATTTCTCATATTTTCTCTAACAATCCACAACTAGTTAAAAATCAATAATTAGTGATAATTAAAAATTTAATTAATAATTAAAAAATTAAAATTTATTATTATTTTAGTCAATAATTCAATTTGTAATTAACAATTTATTAACACTATAATTATAATTACAATTAGTAAAAATTATTTTAATTAAAAAAGTATTTTAATGAGTAATTAGTGAATTAGTAATTTTAACAAAAAAAAAACACGTATTTTATTAAAATATTAATATAATTCATTATTTTACTCTTAAAATGAGTGTCAACAAATAATTAAGATACATGAAAAAATTAGATATAAAATTCATATCTTTTTTCATAATTACACATCTAAAAACATGTTTACAAACCAATATCCAAACATAAATCACATTCATAATCTGTCCAAACCTAAGTTTGTTCAACTATCTTTTAAACATAAATTATGTTCACTCAAATCTATGTTTATCCAAACCACTGCATGTCATGATTTGTCTCAACCATCATATTTGCTCCACTATTTTCCAAACATACATTAAACCAGATTTGTACCATTTTTAATAGAAATTATAATAAACTCCACACCTTCAACTATTCACACATTCACGAACCATCCATGAATACCGACACAGACGATCTTCCTAAACAGATTCTAAAAAGACATTGTGAACAAGATAGTGGATCCCTAAAGCACTTGCTTTATTATCACAAAAGCTCTTACTACCAAAACACTCTAGGACAACGAAGAAACTTTGCACATTTCAAAGATATTCGTCAGGCACCAAAGAATATCCACACGAATCTATTAGTTTCTGAAACATCAAAACCCAACATGATCACATGAAAAACAAAAAAACAAACCAATCAAAATTGGTGACATGCATTTCAGTTTCAAAGCAATTCCATAGATTCTTAAAACATCAAGATTAACTCCAGATCACTTAGAAACTCAATATTATTTAAACAGAGGTATAGGATAGTTATAATTCTAGCTATTCCATTGCTTTCATCAGAATCAAGCACTTCAACAAATAAAACCAGAAACAGAGAACAAGCACTGAAACAACAGATAAGGTCAGGTTAGGAAAAATTTTGATAATCCAAAACACCTCCATTCTGTGTCAGAATCGAAGCCAGACAAGAGAAGAACATCAATTGAAAACGAAGTAAAGGTCCATTCTCATCCGAAAACAAAGTCGGGAAGGGGGGAATCAAAAAGACTAACCGCTATGCTCAATTCATCGCTCACTACTCCGATCGCACACATTCTGAATCCATCACCGAAATTCTCCTCTGCTTTCCCAAATCACATGCCCCTGGGTCTCTCTCTCTCTCTCTCTCTCCGATCGTCCCTCATTTATAGACAGGGACCGGGTCGATAGGCCGGGTATAAAGCGTCGAAAATCTCGCCGGAAGGGATGGCGCGATCGGCCCCCTGTTTCGCTTCATCGTCGCTCCTTCCTTTTTCGGGTTCCCATTTGTACCGTTGAATGTTCAAAGAAAAAGGTGAGCTTGAAGTCACGCCGGAGATCCAGGAGGTCACGCCGAACATCTCTCCGGATTTGCTGCCTCATCGCCTCTTCCCCTTTTGTGCGTCGGCCTTCTCACGATGGGTTGCAAGAAGCTGCATTGAAATCACTTGGGTTGGGGTTTTGGAGCTCCAAATGCAAGGGGTTCGGGTTGGAGTGATTTGGGGCTCCATGGGCTTCTAGAGAAAAGATTTTGGGCTGAAGGTTGACTTGGTTTATGTTGGGCCTCTTCCTCTCTTCTCTCTTTTGTCGTTTTTTAATGCTCAATGGGCCAGATGAACATGGGCAACAAGATTAGAACCTTAGTTGTTTTTATTTATATTTATATTTTTTTAACTTTCTTACTTTTTAAAAAATATAACTAATTTTAGTTCCTATAGTTTCATCAAAATTATAAATTGGTCTCTATAGTTTCTCTATCTATATAAGTTAGTCTTTGTCGTCATCATATTAGTTAATTTTGCTGCTAAAACGATCCTACATAACAACCGATATGTACATTTGTGAACATATCAGTATGTCTAATCATTAAATTTTACACGACTCAGTTGTCATGTCAACAAAATTCAACATAGATGTTAGGTTAGAAAAATTGTGAATTAATCAACTTACATGGATAGAAAACTACAGGAACTATCTTACATAAAAATAAAGTATAGGGATTAATTTATAATTTTGGTAAAACTATAGATACCAAAATTATAATTTAACCGACTATATATGTTAAACTTCAAATGACTATAAAGCGCTTTTAGATTGTGCTAATCATTACAAGCCCAAGTTTAAAGCTAGATAATATTGATTGGGTAAACTTCAAACAACTACGTTTTGGTCTTGGAGGAGTTTTGATCTTTTATCGTAGTTTTTTTTAAATTTCTTTTCAACGAATTATTTGATAATATATTTTCTTTTGGAATTCAATTTCGTTCTTACTTTACACTTATTTCACTAGGTCGAAAAATAATCAGTAGATAATGCTAATGATCTTATTGATGATAAGTATGTTGACATATAAAATATTTGATCCAAATCTCATAGGCTGAGTCCTTGGTGTCACAAGATTAGGCCTTGATTGGAACATACATTGAACCAAACACACTCCACAAGCAACACAATAAATTTATTTGGCAGAGCTAGATAAGCCAGGAAAGAGAATAGGGTAATGATAAGAAGGTTATGAAGTGGAAATTGGAGAAGAGATCATAGATAATTTTGAAGAATATGAAAAGATTTGAAACTTTCTTTTTTAAAGATAAGATTCTCATTTTGAGTTTTGTGAACAAGAAAAATTGGTATGTTAAAAGAATTTTACACTTTTATGATTTAACCTAACTCATATTTTTTACTTAAATTGAATGAGTTTTTATATATTTTAAAAAATTTGAAAAAAAGGGTTAGGAATAGTCCAAAAACCCCCTGCAAGAGAAGAGGGTAATGATAAGGTCATGAAGTGAAGACTGGAGACTAAATCATAGATAGCTTAATTTGAAGAGTGAAAAAATAATTTTTATTTGTTTCTCTTAAGTATGGTCTTAAGTTTTAGTATTGTAAATAGAAAAAACTAATACTGAAAAAACTTTATACTTTATAATCCGGCTCATATTGAACCAGATTAATCAATGTTCAATAAATTTTTAAAAATTAATAATTTTTAAAAGAATTAGAAAGAGTCAATATCCAAAAAAAAAAGTGATGATGGGACCCACAATCCCACCCAAAAAAACTGAATGGGAAAGAGGGTGGGTCCCCCAATAGGAGTCATGGGCACATTGAGGTCCAAAAGGAAGCATCCAAAAGGGTATGGAAGAGGAGGACAACATGATGCATGGAAAGAAAGACACAACGAGACACATAGTACACTTCTTGGATCAGGAGCACTTGTTGTGGCTGATATAATCAATAGAGCTCCAGAGGAAACCCCCACTTAAGAATGTTTGAGGAACTTATTAATTTAATGATAACAAATAATTGTTTTAATTTAGTTTTTAAAATTATAAAACCCTTTGTTTAGTTCTTGGAAATAACATATATCTCATTTTAGTTTTTTTTTTTGCAGACAAATATGAAATTTCTCGTTTCGAGAATATCACTTTAATAGATAAAAAAATAAAAATTAAAATGATTATAATATTTTAGAGTCTAAATTGAGATATTTAATCTTTCAATGGTAACCGTAATTTTTTTTAAGACCAAATGGGTCATTCATTCATTTTTTTTCTCTTCTCTTTATCTTTTTAGATTGAATTACTCATTAATATTTGAAAAGTTACAGCCACTCAATTTGATTTAAAGTTCTAAAAATCGAATTAATAATTGAACTGCTAGAGAAACTGATTAAAAGTTCATAGATTTAACTTTAGTTGAACCGTGATTGAATCGATTGTAAATAAATAAATATAATTTTTATCATATACATCAAAAATTTATATAATAAATTAATAATTATGTTCATGTTTAGGTTTTACAAACTTACAATAGGCCTAGATAAGTTATTAAACATTTTGGTATACATTTAACAATAAAATAATACATAATTTGAATAATATATGAACATGGAACAAAATTTAAATTTTGTTACAATATTTTATATCAAGTACTAATATGTAGAATAACACATTAATTAAAATGCATGGAAAATAAAAAAATGTATGAAAATTTTTAAAAATAATAGAACTAAAATCGGTTTAACCATTAAATTGTCCAGTTTTGTCAATTTTTTTTTTGATTTTTAATCAAATCAATTTATTTTTGATTAGTTTATTCACTAATAAGATTCACTGGATTAAATCGAACTATTTGTATGACTGACTCATTAATTTTCTGATCAAATCAGTCGATTCGATCTAATTCTCTAAATAGTGATTTAATTTTTAAAAGATCAAATGTATCAATTTAATTCTAAAAATTAGTATTTGTCCAAATTTAATCCTTTTCATTAGTAAGGAGGTGTTTGATTACACTTAATGAGAGTTTAGGTCTAATTTAATCAGCATTTTTTTTATTGTTTTTACGTGTGTTGCTCTAAATGCATCTTTTTTAGTCAAATTTTATGAAAAGCCTAAAACTTTCAAATATTAATTGCTTTGAGTACACATTTTACTGAAATATATTTAATGCATACTAATATTAAAAAACAAATAGTCTTATTTATTTAGTAGGTTTGAATATACTTGAGGTTCGTATAGTTCTATTGAAAAATAATTTTAGTTCTCATAATTTGAAAACAATGAATTTAATTTTTATAGTTTTCAAAACCATGAAATAAGTTCTCGCAATTAATTTTTAGTTAGTCAATTATATTGTTAGTGAATGTTGACTAGGATGCTAATACCAGTATTAAAATTCATGTTACTGTGTACCATATATATTGACGTAGACTAGCCAATTGGACTCCTTAAAAAAAAGTTACAGTTTATTCACTTAGATCTTCGGTCAAAATTTTCTTTTTGTTCAATTTTTTATATAAACTTGTCTTATACTTCATCTAGGTCCCTATTTTAAGAATATATTTTTTCTTTGTCAAAATCATCCCCTAAAACTTTTTTATTTGTTCACTTTAGTCCATGTTCTTTACTTTCGTGCTTTTTTCTCACAGTTTGGTCCTCCAAATCAGTCCATAATTTCATTTTTAGTCATAATATGATTTAACCTATCATTTCTACCGAAAAATAATATAAGAAATGAATTAAAATTCAAGTTTCAAAACATACATTTTATTCACTTAGGTCATTGGTCAAAATTTTTCTTTTATCCAATTTTTTATATAAACTGATTTTCTACTTCTTCTAAATCCCTAGTTTAAGAATATATTTTTCTTTGTCAAAATCATCCCCTAAAAACTTTTAATTTTGCTCACTTTAGTCCCTGTTCTTCACTTTCATGCTTTTTTCTCACGGTTTGGTCTTCCAAATCAGTCTATAATTTTATTTTTAGTCATGATATGATTTGGAGGACCAAATCGTAAGAAAAAATATGAAAGTGAAGAATAGAGACTAAAGTGAACAAACTGAAAAGTTTGTAGGATATTTTGACAAAAAAATATATTCTTAAACTAAGAATATAGACGAAGTAGAAGACAAGTTTATATCAAAAATTAGACAAAAGTAAAATTTTGACCAAGGACCTAATTTAATAAAAAGTAAGCTTTGAAACTTGGATTTTAATTCATTTATTGTATTACTTTTTTAGTAGAAATGATACATTAAATCATATCATGATTAAAAATGAAACTATAACCTGATTTAGAGGACCAAACCGTGAGGAAAAGTATGAAAGTGAAGAATGGAGAGTAAAATGAATAAACTAAAAAGTTTGTAGGAGATAATTTTGACAACTAAAAAATATATTCTTAAAATATGGACCTAGACGAAGTACAATACGAGTTTATATCAAAAATTAAATAAAAGGAAAATTTTGACTAAGGACCTAAATGGATAAACTAAAACTTTTTTTAACGAGTTTACGTAGCTAGTCCACGTCAACATAAGTAGTACACATTCATTGCTGACATGAATTTTAATACCGATATCAACATTCCAGTCAACGTTGACTAACAGTTGACTAACAAAAAACTAACCCCAGGAACTTACTTTATAGTTTTGAAAACTACATGGACTAAATTCATTGTTTTCAAACTATAGGGACTAAAATTATTTTTCAATGAAACTATAGGGACCTTAAGTATATCTAAACCTATTTAGTATTTAAATTTAGAAACAGTATCTTCATAATCATATTCATAACAAAATCCAATCCTCTTAACCTTTTTTAATAAAAGCAAAAGTATATGTCATGTCCTCAACATTTACTTCGATTTTTCATTCATGCCTCTAACATTTATTTTTGGTTAAATATGTCCCACACGTTTTATTTTTTATCAGATATGTCCCAAAATGTCAAAAATACCTTTCTCCATCTCTTTCCTCTCTCTCTCTCTACTTCTTTGCTCTCCGCTTCTCTCTCTCTATTCTCTGTCTTCGCCTCTATCCTCCTACAAAATAGATAGAACTTCTTCTTTTACTCTCTCTCAGTTTCTCTCTCTATCTCTTGTTGTCACTCTCTCATCCACTCTCTTGTGCTCTCTCTTTGGCTATTTATTCTGTCTATGTTCCTCGCTCTCCCTCTCTCAGTTTGAGCTTCTCTCACCTCTCTCTCCCACGGTCTCAATTTCTCCTTGCCTCTCTCACTCTGCCTTGCTCTCATCTGCTCTCTCTCTCTTTCATTCTTCGCCTTGCTCTCTTCCTCTATTTTTTGTCGCGAAAACAAAGCCAAGTGTCACGCCTCTACCCTCAACTTTGCCCAAGAAAGAGACAAGAGGTGGCGTCAAGTTACACCAGGCCGTGTGCTCTATTTTGTTCTTACAGGAACAGGGTGAGGATGGAATGTTTTTGGACTTCACAGGGAGGGAGAAGTTGGAGGAGGATTTGATGAAGTTGGAGGAGGATGAGGATTTAATAGTAACAAGATTACAAAAGGAAGATTGAAACACAGGGAAGGAGACAAGAGAGCGGATGAGAGAGTGACAGCGAGAGAGAGAGAGAGAACTCGAGAGAGAGTGAAAGAAGAATTACTATCTATTTTCTAGAAGGATAGAGGTAGAGACATAGAGCAGAGAAGGAAAGAGAGAGCAGAGAGAGATGAAGAGTATTTCTGACATTTTACAAAATATTTGATAAAAAAATAAAATATATGAGACATATCTGACAAAAAATAAATATTAAAGACATGAATGAAAATTATGGTAGACGTTAAAAATATGACATATATTTTAACCTTTAAAAAATTCTCTTAAATCACAAAATCTACCTTGTTAAATTTCAATTTTTCATTTTCAAAATTCACTTTAACAAATAGAGAGATAAAATTGAAATGAATGTAATTTTTTAAAAATTAAATTAAAACATTCAAATTTTTAATAATCAAATTAAAATAATTATAATTTTTCGAATGAAATTAGTGATTGGTTTTTTTTTTTCTAATTATGGAAAGAGTGGTGAGTGGGAGTGGGAGTGGCAGTGGGACCCACCCGTGCACTTCCCCATTGGTGGAACGGAGGACAAGCATTGGTGTACGTGTCCTTTCCAATTTAATAATGGGAGTTCTTATGATTAATCAAGAAGAGGAAGGTTGTTGGAAGGGACTAACAACCTTATTCATTCATTCAAAAGTCCGAAAAGCTACAAGTCTTAAAGCCTATAATATACCGGGCCTAAAAAGAACAAAGGAAATGGCGCAAGTGCTTATAAACGAAGATAAATAATAGGGTTGTTTTTTTTTTCTTTTCTTGGACATCATCCGATAACTAAATATTATATGGGTATTGATTAATATGGATTTGAGTTGGGGAGGATCACAATAGATAGTAAACTCTCTTAACCAATTAGTTTCACCGCAGCTCTATTTTTAGAGATTTAAACTCGAAACTTTTAGTTAAATTAAAATAATCTATCACCAATTAAACTACACACTTAATGGTAATTATGGTTGGAGTTTGTTATTAAGAGGCTCAAGTTTTAAGCATGCGAATCTCCTGCTAAGTACTTGTATTTGTTTAATTTGAGTTGTCGATTTTTATAATAAATAGTCTAAATTTTAATATTATTTTCTAAAAAAAGTTAAAAATAAATAACATTTTGAAATCTGAACTGTTAGTTGTCAGCACTGAAGTCTAGCAGGAGATCTAAAGTCCAAGTTTTAGTTGGTGTTTTTATGATAAATCAATTATCTTATGTAATAATTTGTCTATTAAATATTTTTTTTAATGTAAAAGAGCTAATAATAAATCAAATCTTTAAAAAGTTTGAACTTTATAAATTTGAGCTCTCTATTACAACATTTCCATTAGGGTTTGTGAATTGTTTTTTTTTTTTTCTCATTTGATGTGTGTGTGTGTGTGTGTGTGTGTGTGTGTGTGTGTGTGTGTGTGTGTGTGTGTGTGTGTGTGTGTGTGTGTATTCTTCAAGTTTGATTTTGATTGCGCAATGAGGTATTGGGGTTTCTGTTTGATGTCCTGATCAAGTTTTTGTTTTTATGCAAAAAGGTGTCGAGGGAAAGCAGCCACTATATATCCAATATACTGTTGCTTCGAATTCTTGCCCACAAAGTAATTATACAATGGCCATTAGGAAATAGGATTTATGGTATCAAGTATCATCATTTCAGTATGGTTCAATTATTATCTTCATCCTCATATAAAAAAATATTATCATCTTCATCCTTATAGTTTCATTCAATTTTAATTTTGTTCTTATAATTTACAAAAATTGTAATTGAGTCCTTAATTATATTCTAATACTTTTTTTAACTTACTCTATTAATAATTTTTCATTAGCGTTTCATCAAATTTTGTTGGCATGACTGATGATATATATATATATATATATATATATGAGTTATTTTAAATATATAATTAGTCTATATATATATATCACATGCAATTTATTTTAAATAATTTAAACAAATTAACTTAGTCATGCGTATTTTAAATGTTAAAATAATATATAATTAGTCATGTTGCTAAAAGTTAATGGAATATACTAACAAAAAGTTTAATCATAGGGACTAACTTTAAATTTTTTTTAACAAAAACTATAAGGATCTAATTATAAAAACCCAATTAAAATTTAAATAAAACTCTATAGGAATTTAGTATAACCACATATATGTATGTATATATAGAAGTTGAATTGTAATAATCTTTGGGTCAACGGTTGGTTAGTTTAACTGTTGGATTTATTGTAGGAAAACTACTACCTAGGAGGTTGAAGGCGACATATATAGCTACTTCAGACTTGGATTTCTCATTATAGTGTGTATAGTTAGTAATTTCAGTTCTTACATAATTGCCTTTTAATTTTTTTTGGGTTTAATTATGTGCTTTTAACAATCTCTTAATGATTTTTTTTGGGGGCACAATTGAATTATATGGCGACTTAGTTTATGATCTGACCCAATTTATTTGAGAGCATAACCTAAAAAAAAAAATGGGAGGTCCTGGGGTTGAGCAACTTGATAGAGTGATCTATTTTGTGTTATGTTTATGAACTGAGTGGTTAATGTATTTTACGTATATAATCATTTCAATTTTATTGTACTCTACTCTCATACTTTTGTCAGTGAATTAGATCACACTGACTGAATCATATAAATTTTATGTCTTCTTTTTAATTTCGCACTGTTTATCTTCTCATTACTGTGAATTTCTGTGACAGTTAGAAGTTTCCTACTAATTTATCTAACACTAAATCTTTTTTAGGGATAATTATATTAAAATATTTATCGAAAGAATATTTTATTTGAACTTAATTAAATAGAACCAAAATGAACTATGCCTTTTAATTTTTACTTTTTTTTTCAAAACAACTCGAGTTCAACTATCATATCGATCGATGAAGATATGTATTATATAACATAAAAAAGAATTTTGTATCAAAATTATCTTGGGTTGTAACCAATTGACCAAACAATCCAGTCTTATGTATCAAAAAGAATTATCTAGGCATACTATTATTTAATTGAAAGTTCTTATCAAGTAAGCGTGAGTTAGCAAATACATTACTCTAATTAAACTTTTAAATTACCATATTTTCATTTGAATTTTATTATGGTTAATATAAATATACATAGTTTAGATTTTTTTTTTTGGTTGAAGATCGTAGAGATCCATATAAATAGTTTATAAAATTTTGTATTCAAATAATTTTTAAATAAATTAATAACTAAACATTTGTTGTTAATTATTATCTTTAATATTATATGGTATTATAATTTTTTTGTTAAGGTTTTTTTATAATTTAAAATAATTTTATACAAATGATAATATGAGTTACAGTATCATATATAAAAATTTGCCTTTATATAATAGCAATAAGATTTGGTTTAGATGATTGAAACAATATTTCATATTTAGTATGACACAAGTTCAAATCTTCTTAAGAATTTTTTTTAATATGAATAAAACAACTAAAACTCAGCAATACAAGATCCAAGATTAAATTTAGAAAAAATTCAGACTTGTCCCAATATCTGATTTATTAAAATATATTTATACTTATTAAAAATTTAATAAAAATAAAAAACAAACCCAGTTAATTCCCCTTTTATACATACATATATATATATATATATATATATATATATATATATATATATATATATATATATATATATATAACTGATCAATTAGTTCTGATTATTGCGTGTGAGAATATATCTTTAAAATCATATGAAAAGAAAATCTAATCTCATGAATATTTTTCCCTGCTCATGATAACCAAGTAACCAACAAATAATAGGAGAATGGATGAGAAGAATTTAGTTTGATGGAAATCCAAGTCACGAGCATAGATAGTGGAGAGTGCAAAGGTTATTACATAATTTCAAAATCCAACTTAACGACAAATAAAGGGGAAAAGAAAAAAAGACATCATAAATGTTAATGCTTTAGATCTTGAATAGCTTCATGATTCTGATCTTCTTTAATCAAACTTTTCTTCAGAATTGTCATCGCAGTTTTCTCATCATCCATTCTTCTTATATATATATATATATATATTGCAACACTTTTGTGAAGAGTTCTGGATCTTCTCTTGCTATATTTTCTCATTAATATAATCCACTTCCAGATTTAACCTATTATTAGAAGAAAGAGAATGATCAAAATCAAAAGTTCCCACTAGAGATGAGATTTGATATGCTAAAATTTAATGAATCTTTTCATAAATTATCTTTAGTGTAGCTCCAATTGGTAATTATATCTTAATGTAATTTTATTGGGCCATGGAAAGGTGGTTTTTCTACCAATTAACATGGGACTTTATATATTGTAATACTTGACATAATGATTTCTTTCTCATTAATTCTACCTTTTTGTTATATGATGTTACTATTATTTTGACACGCCAAAAAAAAAGGTAAAAGTATATGTCATATCCTTAATGTTTATTTTAATTTTTATTTATGCCGCTTACGTTTATTTTTTGTCAAATATGTTTCTTATATTTTATTTTTTTTTATCATTTATGCCCTAAAATGATAAAAATATCCTTTATTTCTCTTTTTTTCTCTCTCCTCACTCACACCCAACTCACCAGAGAAGATGCTGGAGAATTAAAAAACTGAATAATTCACTGTCATTCGCTTTATTTCCTCCGCCAATGCGTCTCTCTTTCCTCCAACATTCTTGTTCCCCTCTCTTTTCTTTCTAATTCACTCTCTCTCTCTCAATGTCAAAAAAATTCTCTTTCCAATTAGGTTTTGGGCGAAGAAATTTTTTGAGATTAAGAGAGAGAGAGAGAGAGAGAGAGAGAGAGAGAGAGAGAGAGAGAGAGAGAGAGAGAGAGAGAGAGAGAGAGAGAGAGAGAGAGAGAGAGAGAGAGAGAGAGAGAGAGAGAGAGAGAGAGAGAGAGAGAGAGAGAGAGTGAGTGAGTGAGTGAGTGAGTGAGTGAGTGAGTGAGTGAATATGAGAGAACAAGAAGGGAATAAGAATGTTGGAGGGAAGAGAGATGCGGTAGCGGAGGAAATAGAGCAAATGACGGTAAGTTCTTCGGTTTTCTAATTCTCCAGCTTTTTCTCCGGTGAGTTGAGTGTGAGTGAGGAGAGAGAAAAAAAAAAGAGAAATGAAGGGAATTGTTGTCATTTGGGGCATCTATGATAAAAATGAAACATAAGAAATATATTTGACAAAAAATAAATATTATGGATATAAATAAAAATCGGGGTAAATATTGGGGACATGACATATAGTACTTTTGCCCAAAAAAAAAAAGAAATTTTGAATGATATGTTATATATATATATATTGACACACATTGGTGCTGTATATTAATTATTAGAGTAAATTACCCTCTCCTTTTGTAAAATTGTTTAAAATTATATGACTCTTTTTTACATTTTAATCTAATTATATTTTTTTAATAAAGATTTGTTATAATTTTTTTTAATTATGTTTGATAGCCTAATCCCCGTTTTTTTTTTTCCTTTTTCACTAGAATATCATATCTATTAACTTGAATTGTGATTAGTTGTTACAAACGAGTAGAAGTTATGGTTAATATAAAGTATAAAATTAGCCATTTAGTTATTATTCTTCATGTGTGTGTGTGTGTACGTATTTTTTCCTATTAAGCATGCCATATTCTTCCTTTAGTATTTGCTTTTACCCCATGCCAGTTCTAAGAAGTAATCTATATATAGGTAATGAAATGGTGGGCTTATGATTATTTAAACTGGTTTGATTTAAACATTTGTTGAATCAAGTGATCCTACATTTATCCTCATTAAGCAAAGTCTCGGATCTGAATATTGTCAATGGAGATTAAGAGTTTTACACCAGCCCGAACCAGTACCAGACTATTCGATGCCTGATGAGTTTTTGGATTCTAATCGTGTTAAACCAAAAAACAAAGAAATCTTGTTTGATTCTCTTATCCTCAATTTTAATGGTGAAAAGCCATGTTGGTGTAGGTTTGGTAACTAATCTGTCCTTACCCACTAACCAAACACATAAAAAAGTAAGATTATACATTAGATCTCACTCATCCAGCACATAATGAAAACCATTTAGGTATCTATTTTTGCATTTGAGTGCCTATAAAAAAATGTATTTGGTGGAAGCCTATTTGTGTGTGTTTGATTTAATATTTGATCTAACTGGGCAATTCATAATTAATCCCAAAATTAATTAAAAGCAATCATTTGCAATTGGAAAAAACCACAATATATACCTTTCTTTAGCAATTGATTGATGCTTTCAAGCTTCCATTTTTTTAAATTCATAAAACATTAAAATATTCACTTTCAATCACCAAAAACCATAAGCTTGGGTTGTTAAGAAGTAAATTTAAAATACGTAGATCCATAGCCTTCTGAATATAACTTTTTCCCCTAATTTTTTAGAGACTTGAGAACACTTAATCTCTTGATATTTTGTATTTTTGCCACATATCCCAAACCCGGAATAATTTTCCCAAAAGTTACTTTTTATGAATGCTCTAAAAAATTTCAAGGGAAAAATGCAAAAAAGTTCCATTGAATTTTGGGTCACTTGAAAATGGACTCCTAAATCTCAATTTTAGAAATTAGGTCCTTCAAGTTTCCAAATTTTAAGAAATAGGTCTTCCTGTCAATTTTTTTCATGATAACAACAATTCTCTTGTTAGATTTGACACATGCCTAAATTTTTCGCCATCTCAAAGTTCTCAATTATCAAATATAACATGAGATTGGATCACGACATGACAAGAAAGTCAAGACTATTAGAAAGAAATTAGAAAGAAGAACTTGTTCCTTAAAAATTTAAGAACCTCGCTTTTGAAATGAAAAGTGTTGAGTAATGACTAAATTTTCGATTTGATTCGATTTATTTAGAAGTACAATTCAAAAGAAAAAAATTTGAAAGTTTGTGAAGTGAGCATAATGATAGATAATATGAAACGATTCATTTTGTGTTATATTTTTGAATAAAGTGGTTATGTATTTTATATATTTGTTCAGTTTTGGTTTCATTGTATATTCTAATATTTTTGCTAAAAATAATACAAATTTTTCTCTTTGCTCATAGATATAATTTACACTGATCAAATCGAGTAAATTTTTTTGTTCGCTTTATTTTCGCACTGATTTATCTTCTTAGTTACTATAATTCTGTGGCAAAAAGTTACAGGATCCTGAACCTGCAATTTAAGCAGTAATTGTTTTTTGTGTCAAATTTCGAATATTATTGGATCATCACAATCTTGTCATTGGCAATAAAACTTATAATTAGTATATGGGTTTAGTGGGCTTTTAACTTTCACTTTCGAATCTAATGACCTTATAAAGAGAAAGGGGCCACACCACCCAACTTCAACACACAGCATATCTGAATTAAAATACTGCAAAATATAGGAAAAGTTTAGTGTTGAGTTGTATTATATTTTTTATCAGATAGGGACATTCTCTACCTATCCCAAAAAGTTATTTGAAGTCTTATTATACTAATAACCCTCTCTATAGCTTCTTTAATTAATCTCATGTAATCCTTTCACTTAAATTATATGTCTTTCCATGGCAAAAACACACATATCGTACGGTGTATGACAGCACACGTATCCTGCCTCATCATTCTCATCTTAATATATTTGCATTCAGCCCACCAACTGATATAGATTATTTTAATTTGATGATGATGTTTTTATTCTTTCTAATTATTATCCTTAATGCACGATTAGATTCTTGGAAGATATTTGTTCAACCTGCCGACTCTATAAATGGTACGGACGTAGTGGGATTAGCAATTTTGGAGTGGGGGGATTTCGCATTATTCTTTGTACTTGGATCAAGATAGACCAAATTAATTTGAAAAATTTTCAATATATTATTTTGAAAAAAAAACACTTTTCCAAAATGGTTCTTGAAAAGCATGTATATCTGCCATAATTGTGTCATTTTCTTTTTACTGATATAAAAAGCAAGTTAAAAACGTAGACATCCAAGTATATTCTTAGATATTGTGATAAGATAGAAAGTTAATCTCTTTTTGATTTACTGACAATTATAAAGTATAAAATCCTTCCCACCCAAAGGCAAACAATTATTCCTGTAATTCAAACAATACACCAATACAACCTAAGCAATAGACAAAATAATTGATTCTATGGAATTGATGTGAATATTAATTTGGGCAAACGATTGAGGGTGGGACATGAACAAAAATCCCCTAGCAAGGGGTGCGTGAGCCTGAGGTTAACAAACGTGGTACACATAATAACATAATCAAGCTAAAGAGTTAAGAGTGGGCACAACAAAGCTAGAGACAAAAAACACATTCTATTATTAATCTAACTTCTGTCTACTATTATCATTGAAACCTATGTTATTCATGATTCTCATAAAGAACATTCCCAAGTTCCAATCTCCCTCTCTCTCTCTCTCTCTCTCTCTCTCTCTACCCTCCCACTTCATATATAAATCATTAGTCATTATGAATTCTAAGCCAAACCCTTCTTATATCTATGTTTCATGAGTGAGCTTCTGAGATTTCAAAAACAACACCTTCAGCTTCAAACTAGGCTTCAACCTTCAATTACATACAATATTCTCACTCCCACCATTATCATCATCATTTTCTTGATATGGAGCTCAAAATCAGAAGTTACGATCAACAATCTGATCGAGCTCGAGTCGAAGATCTCGAACGGAGATGCGAGGTAGGACCAGCGGAAAGCGTCTTCCTCTTCACAGATACCATGGGCGACCCCATCTGTAGAATCCGTAACAGTCCCATGTTCATCATGCTGGTATTCAAAAAACTCATCACTATATATACCTTCATCATCATATTCATAGGTTTTGCTACAGAGAATAGGTTCTGAGCTTTGATTAGTCTATTATCACATGTAGTAATTGGTTTACACTTTACTGTAAAGAGATCAATCAGAGCACGAACTTTAAAAACTCAGTGAGTTCTTATTGGTCTGGTTTACTGTAAAAGTATCGATTAGAGCTTGAACCTTAAAAGCTTGACCAGTTTAGATTGGTCCATTATCACATGTAGTAGTTGACTTATTATAAAAGTACCAATCAAAGTTCTGAGTCTTAAAAAGAATGATCTCCATGACAAAAACTTTACCTATATGCAATTCCAACACAAAATATATATATATATATATATATAACATAACAACGTTGTCTCTTTAATTTCGATGTTAACCAGGTGGCAGAGTTGGACAAGGAAGTGGTGGGTGTGATTCAAGGCTCCATAAAACTCGTGACAGTCTCAAGAGATCTTTTGGCAAAGGTAGGGTACGTCCTTGGGTTAAGGGTAGTGCCTCATCTTCGTCGAAGAGGAATAGGGTCAAGTCTTGTTATAAAGCTAGAAGAATGGTTTAATCTGAACGATGTGGACTTCGCGTATATGGCGACAGAGAAAGAGAACCACGCCTCGGTTCGTCTCTTCATGGACAAGTTCGGCTACACCAAGTTTCGAACACCCTCGATACTGGTGAACCCAGTGAATCACCACCGTTGCTTTAGAATCTCACCCAACATTGAGATCTCAATGGTCAAGATCGACCAAGCCGAGTCGTTGTACAGAAGATTCATGGGGTCCACCACTGAGTTCTTCCCCAATGACATAGACAATATCCTAAGGAACAAGCTTAGTTTAGGGACATGGGTGGCTCATTTCAAAGGGGATTATTTCAATGGCCAAACGGTGCCTAATAGTTGGGCCATGCTTAGTGTGTGGAACAGTGGGGAAATCTTCAAACTAAGGCTAGGAAAAGCACCTTTGTGTTGCTTGTTGTTCACTAAGACTTGGGGTTTGATCCACAGGATTTTCCCATGCTTCAAGCTTCCAACTTTGCCTGATTTCTTCAGCCCTTTTGGGTTCTATTTCATGTATGGGGTGTACCATGAAGGGCCATTTTCAGGGAAGCTAGTTAAAGGGTTGTGTGAGTTTGTGCACAACATGGCAGCTAAGTGTAAAGATGAGTGTTGTAAGATTGTTGTGACTGAAGTTGGAGGAAGAGAGGATGAGCTGAAGCATCACATTCCACATTGGAAGTTGCTTTCATGCCCTGAGGACTTGTGGTGCATAAAGGACTTGAAAAATGAAGAAGCCACCGCCACCATCACCACCAACGACAGTAATAGTACTTTTGATTACCTAATCAAAAGCCCTCCAACAAGGGCTCTTTTTGTAGACCCAAGAGAGGTTTAAAGCTAATTATTATGCATGATCATCAAAAAGAAGAAGCAGCAGCGATAAAGAAAGAAAGTGATGATGAAAAGCTTTTAGGAAAAAAATAAGTTTAATTAGTATTTTGGCCGCTTACCTTTGTTTATTGTTCACTTTGGTCTTTTAAATTTCCTTTGCGTCATCCTAAAGTGTCGATTCCATCAATCAAAACAAATACAGAAATTATCTAATAATAACAGGTCCTTGGAAATTTAAGATATATATAATACAACTTAATTAGACGTTATAAGGACTAATTTATTGTTTTCAATTTTGCCCCTTAAATTTTGTTTCGTGCCAAATCGGTCTTTTCTTTTTATTTTCCAAGGATATTTTCTCATCGATAGAAGACTAATCTAATTCCTTTCAGGGTTTGCTGAACTCAAATAATATAGCGATTCTCAAAATAACATCTTCAAAAATAGAATCATTGTCATTCCTAATATTAATTTAAACAACAACTACAAATACAAAAAACTAAATTTGGGTACCAAATTAATCTAATTCTTGTCATATGTATTCAAAATCAACTCTATTAATAAGCATGTTTGACGACACTAATCTAATTCCTATGTCTCCATTAATTTAGGATGACGTGAAAAAAAAACACAAAGAATTAAATTAAAATATTAAATAAATTTATATTAAATGACATATATATAAATACATAGTTCAACCAACAAAGAGAAGAGTTTCAAAACTATTCGAACCTTATTATGGTTTTCTTTTTGATTCTGGTTAGCCTTGGTATGAATAAAACCCCACCTCATGTATTGCTATGGTGGGGGTTTAGCTCTAGTTCTTTTCACATCGGTGACATAAAATCTCGAAAGATTTCCATAACTAGGTGCCACCCTTTTGTGTCCTTCTCAGCAACTCCTCCTTGTGGCCTCACATTCGGACGAAAAAATCAGCCATGCCCTATATATACATATGAAGTGGTCCAAACTTTGTCCCTTCGCCTCAGGCAAATACTTTAGCTAGCTGGACCCTATACATACATTATTTTCCCTTCACTTTATCACATTGAACACATTTTGATGAGGACATTGTTTAATTTTGACATGAAATGAAAGTAACCATTTCATATAAGATATCATCATAGATAGAAAAATGTATCCAAACGCTATTTTTTTTCTCAAGTGCTTTGGTTCGGTTATTATAAATAGAAAAAATTAGCATTAAATTTTTTTTTTTACACATTTATAGTCTTCGAGTGAAACTCAGTAGTCGAAATCTAGTGGGTAATAATATAGACCAGCCAAAACAAGACTTTATGAAAGACACATCAAGAGACTTCCATGAGTCTATACATATAGTCATTTTAGATATATATTGCTCTTTTTTTTTTGGATTCTTTTAGTTTTTGCTTCAAACTGTTATTTCAAGGCTTTAAGACCTAGTTCTGAGAATTTCCTCCTCATTGAGTTTATACACATTAATGGTTGAAATAAATAAAAAACATATTTAAAATTTGTGTAAAGTATCATTTTATTATTATACATATAAATTTTAGATTCTAAAATAATCTAAGAATGAGAAAACTCAACTTTTGTACAAACCTTTCCATTCATAAAAGTTAGAGTTAGGTAACTAAATCTGTTTCATGATTGAAGCAATAGAGAAAAGAATCAGTACTTGAAATCAATCTTGGGTGGTTTCTGCTTTCTTTTGTACAGAAGCATTGTCGCCAAGTTGGTGGGGAATATTGATTCCCATGCCTGCCCTAGCTCTTGGAGGTAGAAGACAAAACACTTGTGGTGGCTAGGGTTTGATGGGACTATCTATGTCTAATTTATGTTTTATTATTGGGGACCTATTCAATCTGCTGTGCTATCTCAACAGAGCACTCTAGCTAGCCAGCCTTCTGTTGAGTCTATAGGGTCTGTACCGTATGCAAAGATCAGTTTGATTGATTGCAAACGTGTATATATGTATATATTTCTGTATGTGTTTCAGTCAAAGCATTTCTATGCATGATGAAAGATTTTGTATTATTACATTAATTGAGGATTGAAATTTTAATTCAAAGGGACTTTTTTTTTCTTTAATTAATACATGCTATAAATGAAATTTATCTACCTCAAATATTAGACTAGTTTAAGTAACTCAACACTTATTTATCTCAGAAAAAGTCTTAAATTTGAGTATTGTGAATAAAAAAATTAATGCTAGGAGAGCTTTCACAACTTTTTCGTTAGACTTAGCTTGAATCAAATTAATCAGAATTTACTTAATGAGTTTCTAGATAATTATAGTTAAAAAAATAAGTTAAAATATACTTGAGGTCCCTATATCTTCATTGAAAAATGATTCTAATCCTATAGTTTAAAAACAATGATTTTAATCTCTATAGTTTTTAAAACCATGAAATAGGTCTCCGGGGTTAATTTTTGATTAGTCAACCGTTAGTCAACGTTGACTGTGATGCTGATGTTAGTATTAAAATCCATGTCAGTGTTGACCGTGTACCACTTATGCTGACGTGGATTAACCACATGAACTCTCTAAAAAAAGTTTTAGTTTATTCATTTAGTTGCGTAGTCAAAATTTTTCTTTTGTCCATTTTTTGATATAAACTCATTTTATACTTTGTTTAGGTCTCTAGTTTAAAAATATATCTTTTATTTATCAAAATCATCCCCTACAAATTTTTTCAGTTTGTTCACTTTAATCCTTGTTCTTCACTTTTATGCTCTTTTCTCAAGGTTTTGGTCCTCCAAATTAGTCTATAATTTCATTTTTAGTCATGCTATTATTTAATCTATCATTTTTACCCAAAATCAATACAAGAAATGAATTAAAATTCAAGTTTCAAAGCTTGTCCTTTATTTACTTAGGTTCTTGGTCAAATTTTTTCTTTTGTTCAATTTTTTATATAAACTCGTCTTCTACTTCATCTAGGTCTCTAGTTTAAGAATATATTTTTATTTGTCAAAATATTCCCTACAAATTTTTTAATTTGTTCACTTTAGTTCCTATTATTCACTTTCATGTTTTTTTTTTCATGGTTTGACCCTCCAAATCAGTTTATAATTTCATTTTTAGTTATAATATGGTTAAATATATCATTTTTGCCCAAAAAAATACAATATATCATTTATACCTAAGTGAATAAAAGGTAAATTTTGAAACTTGAATTTTAATTCATTTCTTTTATTGTTCTTGGGTATGAATGATAGATTGAATCATACTATGACTAAGAACAAAATTATGGACTGATTTGGAGGACCAAACTGTGATAAAAAAATGAAAGTGAAGAACCAAGACTAAAAAGTTTGTAGGGGATGATTTTAACAAAAAAATATTCTTAAACTAGGGACTTAGACGAAATAGAAGACTAGTTTATATCAAAAATTGGACAAAAGTAAAATTTTGACCAAGGACCTAAATTAATAAATGATAAACTTTGAAACTTGAATTTTAATTCATTTCTTATATTGATTTTGGGTAGAAATAATAGATCAAATCATATTATAACTAAAAAATGAAATTATGGACTATTTTGGATTATCAAACACTGAGAAAAAAACATGAAAGTGAAGAACATGGACTAAAATGAACAATTGAAAATTTTGTAGGGGATGCTTTTGAAAAATAAAAAAACATATTTTTAAACTAGGGATCTAGACGAAGTAGAAGATGAGTTTATATCAAAAATTGAACAAAAGAAAAATTTTGACTATGTAACTAAGTGAATAAACTGAAATTTTTTTTAAGCAGTGTACGTGACTAGTCCATATCAACATAAGTAGCACAGTTAGCGTTGATATGGATTTTAATATTGACATCAACATCTCAATCAGTATTGACAAACGATTAACTAACCAAAAACTAATCTCATAGACCTCTTTTATGGTTTTGAAAACTATGGGGTCGTTTGGTATGCTGATTTTTGCTGAAAAGAAAAGCGTCTTTTCATTACTATGCCTTTTTTCGTTGTTTGGTATGGCTCACTGTAGCGGTAGGAAACGGAAGCCAGCATTCTCTCTTCCTTCAAAATCCTGATATTCGTTTCCATCGCTTCATCAATGCAAAACTGATCATGGAAAGGTAAAAGGAAGAGAAATGTCAAATTTGCCCACGCTCTACTCTCGCGTTCTGGTCCTCCCGCATCTTCTATTTCACACTTTCTGTAATACCCATTAATTTCAGAATATAATTTGGTTAAGAGTATTTTAGAATTCTACAACGTTACTTTAGTTATTTATTTTGGTCATTGCCCACGCTCTACTCTCGCGTTCTGGTCCTCCCGCATCTTCTATTTCACACTTTCTGTAATATCCGTTAATTTCAGAATATAATTCGGTTAAGAGTATTTTAGAATTCTACAACGTTACTTTAGTTATTTATTTTGGTCATTTTTAATTTTCATATTTAATTGTTCTCTTTGAATATTATTTATGAAAATTGAGTTAAATGAATGGACTAAATATTTGCACAATGAGTGATATATTCTAAGAATGGTGAAATTCATGGAAAAGTGGTTTCAGAATGGTCAATTAATCCATTTATTGTAAATTGACTGGATGGGTTTGGATGTTGGGTTATGGATACCCATGGGTTATTGAATAACCCATTAGAAATATTTAATATAAAGTTTTAATAGTACCCCTCATTTTTCACTCAGCCGAAGGAAGCAGAAAAGCATTTCTCTCTTAGTTCTTCATTTTCTTCTCAAATCCTTTCCTTGATCTTCAGAATTTCGATTATCTGTTCGGTTCAAAAGCTTTGTAAGGATCAAAGGTAAGCTTTAATCTCGTTATTTTCCTTAAATCTAAGTTTATATGGAAGATTAGAGAAGGTTTTGTTCTTGAAGATTTTGATGATAATTCGTGAATCTCAATTGTTTTAGAAGTTATATTTGAGTTATAATCGGTTAAAAGAGTTGAAATTCTGGTTTTGAAACAAGAAAGGAAAGGATGAAATTGTTAGAAATTTCTGCAAAAACCGAGTTACTGTAGTGACCAGAAATTTCGAAACAAAATCTGGAAAATTTTCTTCGGGTTACTGTAGCAGCACTGTAGTGTCGGCAGTCAACGGTACTGTAGCAGTCAATGTTACTGTAGCGAACCGGCACTGTAGCGAACCGACACTGTAGCAAACCGTACTGTAGCAACCAGTTACTGTAGCAATCAGAAAATTTTACGTATTTTCGTGATTTTGTTTCCTTTCTTATGTTTCCTTGTAATATATTTTACTAGAAAATTTTCCTACACAAATTCTAGTGTGCAACAAGGTAAATTTGGACAAACATCAAGGTGAGTGAATAACCTTGCTCAGCTAATTTGATATTACTAGTCAAAGTACAATATAAGTCCCATTTACAATATTATTTGGATAATAAGCAATTAATTTTTCATATGGGAGTATATGATGATCAGTAGAAATAAGAGTATGAAGAAATTATTTATTTCATGACAATTGTACTATGTGATGAATTCTCACTATTTTATTAATGAGTAAAGATCTACGGGATCTAATACACGAGTGTGAAAGGGTTAAAGTCTCATACTACTCGGTGTATATCTAAGAAATCTTATACACGAGTTTGAAAGGGTTAAAGTCCCATACTACTCAGTGCATATCTATGAAACCTATACACGAGTTGAAAGGGTTAAAGTCCCATACTATTCGGCGTATACCTATGAGATCTTATTCACGAGTTTGAAAGGGTTAGAGTCCCATACTACTCGGTGTATATCTATGAAATCTTATTCATGAGTTTGAAAGGGTTAGAGTCCCATACTACTCGATGTATAAGACAATTAATTATATGAGTAAATGTGGTATTTGTACTTTTGATATTTTATATAGTACAGTTATTTACTTACTGAGTTTTTAAATAAACTCACACTCCCTATGATTATTTTTTTTTCAGATACAGAAAACAAAGAACAAGAGTATCCATTTGAAAAATAGAAGCCCATTGGAATTATCCTCTATTTCTGTCTGGTGGGATACCAGTACTTATTAATGTGGACACTAGAAACGCTCTGTACTTTCTATAGGTCTCCTAGGCTTGCGATGAGATAGAAATATCAGACTATGTATGTCTATATTTGCTTATCAGATTAATATAATTCTGTAGTGTGGAATGAATGATTAAGGTTGAATGTAAAACCTTACAGAATATATGTATATAACGTATGTTTGAGAATTATATCAAATGAGTAGTATCTTTTCACATGCTCAATTTTTGGGATGTGACAAATTTGGTATCAGAGGAAAGGTTTTATAGGTCCCCTATAGAGTACAGAGCAAAGTGATCTTTGTGGGCCCTTCCCTATTGTCATGAGCCGCGGCATGACCATAGGATTAGGTTCCATAAAAGACTTTGTAGAGTATAACGTCATTTTATAGATAACTTCTCAGTGGGGCTAGAAAGTGATATTTTGTTTATGCCTGAAAATTGTTTGTTATGTGTGTAGATCTGTGACAGATCAATGTCAGAATGATCTTCTAATAATAATGAGTATATGGGTCAAAGGAGGGCCATAAATCCACCAGTACATGTGCAAGATGATCCTAACTGTGGTGATAGTTTACATGCTCAAAGTACTGAGGGCGCAACTAGTGAGCAAGCAAGAAGAGTCGAACCTGATGCTCACGTCGGTAATGCAACTATTGCACATGTGATTCATTTGATGAATGAACGATTTGACCGATTTGAGGCTGAAATAAGAGGTCGAGCTGCACAAGCTAACCTGCCAGTGGATCCTCCTATTGTTGAAGTTGAAAATGTACCACCAGCTCCGTTAGCGGGAGGAGTTAATGTAAGAGAGGTAAGAATGTCTGAATTCCAGAAAATGAGGCCTCCTACTTTTTCAGGGGAAGATCCCAAAGAGGACCCACAATGTTTCCTTGAAGATTGTGAAGCAATCTGTGATGCTATAGGGTGTTCTCCTACTCAAAAGGTAGAATTCACTTCCTTTCAGTTAAAAGGTAGGGCTGGTAAATGGTGGAGGAACTGGAAGAAAGCTAGAATTCAAGGCGCACCACCAGTTATGTGGACAGAATTTTACAGATTGGTTATGGATGAATTTCTTCCGGCAAGTGAACGATCATCCAGGGCCAGAGATTTTCTGTATCTACAGCAGGGAACCATGACTGTTGATGAATATTCAGCTCAGTTTGTTAAATTATCTGAATATGCCCCTGAAATCATTCTTTCTGAAAGGAAGAAAATAGAAAAGTTTGTGGAAGGGCTTCGTGATGCCTTATATGATCAAGTGGGTTCTAATATGAATGATTACTCTTCGTACTCAGAAGCTGTTGATGTGGCCTGAAGAATGGAAAGGAGGTCAAAGAATAAAGAAGAATATCGTCAAAAGAAGAAGGCCAGATATAGGAGATCTTTTAATCAAGGGGAAGACTCAGGAACTTTTACTGCACCACAACATGCTCCAGCCACTCCTACTAAGTCATCTTATTCTATATGTAATACCCATGAAAAATAAAATATAAATGCGTGTTTTCAAACTACTGTTACTATTTCAGTATACGGTACTATTCACCCGTATAATACTATTTACGTATATGGTACTGTTCATTTATACAATCAAAATGTCAAATACTAGATGTGGTTTGGTCATAAGAGAAAACTAGAAAGAAGTTTGTATTAGAAAATGACGTTTTATGTGTAAAAATACCCTCAGGGACTAAATTGAAAGGACTGAATTGAAAAGAAACTTAAAGGTTTAAGGTGAAAGGATAGTTTTCCCTTTAAAGTTTTTAATAGTAAATAAACGAAAATTTTCCATGCGTAAGGTGCACAGTAACTGCATTATTAGAAATGTCATTTTCATGAATAGTAAATTGAATATTTTATTAACGCATATTATCAAATAGTACCCTTGACTTTTACTATAAATAGGCCCTTCCATTTCACTTCTAAACTCACACCTTCAACTTCTCTTCTTCCCTCCTTAAGTTTCTCTTGCTCCGACGCTAGGCTTCTGAGATTTTGGGCCTTTTTATTTTTGCTTAGGTAAGGATACTATGCCCTTTCTATGTCTTTCAAATTTTAGAAGTTATTTTCTTAAGAATGCTCTGTGGTTGCGGCTTTGGCCGATCTTCCACATCAGAAAAACTATCGTTAGCTGTTATTTTGATTCTCTGATTACCGAAATAGAATATAATCTGTGGAGAATACATGTCTAGGAAAGTTCTGGCTAAGGAAAGACCTGGTTTTTAAGTGTGTCCAGTGTGACCCTCCACTCTTTCCTGGGAACTTACCTGGTGTACTCTTTTACAGATTGTATTCTGTATTTCCGGTATGAATAGTATCGTACGTATGAATAGTAACCGTATGAATAGTCCCGTACGTATGAACAGTATCTGTACGAAAACGATCTTAACGTATTTTCTGTAATCTTTCATGAAAATCTCTGTAGCGGAACACTGAAATTCACCTGCGTACTCTTGTCCGTAACGATTTAGAGAAGTGATACTCGTACGGAATCCAGGTGAGTGAAACGACCCTGTTTTAATAGAGTTTTAGCATTACTGGTGATAAAAAGTATGTCGTAGGACACTCCCAAGATTCATAGGGGGAAATTGGATTCAGAATGACGAATATAATGAGATAATTAATCCAGAAGTATGGATAAGACAAAGCAAGTATCTCATGATGATATGAAATTTGAATCATATAGTTATATACTATACCTGTTATATGGATGAGTATTATATTGTGCTTCTGATTATGATATGAACTGTTGTACTATTGATTGTGATTGAGCGGTACAGTACCCCCTCTCACGGCAAGGCGGAAAACCCGGGTTAAAGGGTGTCTTGACCAATGAGTGTGGAGACAATGATTCCCTCAGTAGGGATATAGCCCGGATTGGTGATAAATCCGTGAGGCGCCCTAGCTAAGAGGATGAGGTTGTGCGTCATGGCGGAAAAATACAAAATTGGTGAGCCGGCCTGTGTGCGCTCTCCGGGATATATTGCCATTGACGAGTACTAGTATCGTTTGTTGAATTGGATGAATTTTTCTTGTATGTAATTTCTAACTATGTCTATTGGTTGAGCTTGAGCCTTCGGATATGCTTGCATGACTGGTGATGTATTTGAATTTTATTAACGCGAGGCCGATTTGCTCACTGAGTTTAAAAGCTCACACTGTTTGTACAAACTTTTTGTTCAGATCAGGTTGTCGCCGAAGTACATCCGCTAGAGGAGTAGATCACGTTGGACCTTCCCGCTGTCGGGTAGGCCCTTCTTTTGTTATACAGTATGTTGCTCTGTAACCGTCTAGGATATCTAGGTCAGGGGTTTGGTATTTGACTTGTACTTCAGTATGATAATGTATTTTGTACTGAGGATCTATTATTTTTAATTAAGAAAATCTGATGTATTTTCTTTGTATTTATTAAGGAATGGTATTTTGAGAATATAGAGATAATGACTAACAATTTTACTTGTGGGAAGAATTTATCGAAAGGCTTACAGTGATGGGATATTCATCATTGTGCCGGTCATGTGCCTAGAAAACGGGTCGTGACACTATAGCTAGTGTGGCTAAGCCTCGTTTAGAGAACAGGGGTGGTTTTAGCTCTTCTAGTAGAGGAGGTACTCATGGTAGAAGGGAAAAACCTCAATGTCCTGAATGTGGAAAGTTTCACTTCGGAGAATGCAGGTTAAACACTGTTGGTACAGGCTGTTTTCACTGTGGACAAAAAGGACATTTTATAAGGGAGTGCCCTCAGCTCATGACAAGACCAGGTCAAGGGTCTACTTTGCCACCTCGATCACAATCTATTACTCAAACACCAACCCCTTCAACATGGGGTAGTATGGGAAGAGGTTCTGGAAGAGGCCAAGGTGACCGTGGAAAATAAGCTGCTGGCAGAGGAAATGCAAGAGTATATGCTCTAACCTGACAGGATGCTCAAACATCCAATGCTGTAGTTACAGGTATATTATCTGTTAATACTTTTGCTGCACGTATTTTGTTTGACCCCTGTTCTACTCACTCATATGTGTCGCCCCTATTTGCCAAGAGATTTGCATTTGATTCGATTATTCTTAAAGAACCATTCTTGGTTTCCACACCGATGAGAGAGACTTTGATGGTTAAAACATGTTATCGTTCTTGTAAAATAATCGTTGGAGGCATGGAAACTGAGATAGATCTTATGGTTCTCAATATGTTAGATTTTGATGTGATTCTAGGGATGGACTGGCTATCTTCTTGTCATGCTACTATAAATTGTCGTGACAAAGTTATTTCCTTTAATATACCGGGGAGGAGTAATTTTGTGTTTCAAGGAGATCGAAGTGATGTACCTTGCAACATGATATCTATGTTAAGTGCCCAGCGTATGTTGCAAAAGGGATGTCAGGGATTTCTAGCTTTTATCAAAGATTTAGAAAAGAAAGAACAGAAGTTAGAAGACATTCATGTGGTTAATGAATTCCCAGATGTGTTCCCAGAAGATTTACCTGGATTACCGCCAGAAAGAGATATTGAGTTCAGTATTGATTTGGTCCCAGACACAAGACCAATTTCTATTCCACCTTATCGTATGGCTCCTGTTGAGCTAAAAGAACTCAAAGAACAATTGGAAGATTTGTTGAACAAAGGGTTCATTCGCCCAAGTTTTTCACCTTGGGGTGTTCCTGTTCTTTTTGTGAAAAAGAAAGATGGTTCTATGAGATTATGTATAGATTATCGTCAGCTGAATAAAGTCACAGTGAAGAATAAGTATCCTTTACCAAGGATAGATGATTTGTTTGATCAGCTTCAAGGAGCAAAATACTTCTCAAAGATTGATCTAAGGTCTGGATATCATCAGTTACGAATTAAGAGTGATGATATACCTAAGACTGCTTTTCGTACACGGTATGGACATTATGAGTTTCTTGTGATGTCTTTTGGGTTGACAAATGCACCAGCAGCATTTATGGATTTAATGAACAGAGTGTTCAAATCATTCCTTGATAAGTTTGTAATTGTATTTATTGATGATATTTTGGTGTATTCAAACAGTCATGAAGAACATACTGAACATTTGAGAATAGTGTTTCAGACTTTGAGAGAGCATCAGTTGTACGCAAAGCTCTCAAAATGTGAATTCTGGATGAGTCATGTAACATTTTTGGGACATGTTATTTCCCAAGAAGGTATTCATGTAGATCCAAGTAAAATTGAAGCAGTAAAACAATGGCCTAGACCAACAACTGTGTCTGAAGTACGTAGTTTTCTTGGCTTAGCAGGGTATTACCGTCGCTTTGTCAAAGATTTCTCTAAGACGGCTCTCCCATTAAATAAGTTAACCCGAAAGAATGTTAAATACATTTGGGATGATTCATGTGAACAAAGTTTCACCCAATTGAAAGAGTGTTTAACTTCTGCACCAGTCTTAATTCTACCATCAGGACCAGGGGGTTACTCTGTATTCTGTGATGCCTCAAAGATAGGCTTAGGGTGTGTGCTGATGCAACATGGTAAAGTCATAGCTTATGGCTCACGTCAGCTTAAAAAGCATGAATTGAATTACCCCACTCATGATTTAGAAATGGCAGCTGTAGTGTTTGCCCTAAAGATATGGAGACATTACTTGTATGGGGAAACTTGTAAAATTTTTACAGATCACAAAAGCCTTAAGTACATTTTTGAGCAGAGAGATCTCAATCTAAGGCAACGAACGTGGATGGAACTTCTGAAAGATTATGATTGTACCATCCTTTACCATTCAAGTAAAGCAAATGTAGTGGCTGATGCTCTAAGTCGAAAGTCTATGGGAAGTTTAGCTCACATTGCCACTATAAGGAGGTCTCTAATACATGAACTACAAGAATTAGAAGCTGATGGAGTATTCTTCGAGATCACTGAGTCAGGTACATTTCTGGCTCATTTAACAGTTAGATCATCCCTTGTTGAAAAAGTAAAAGCAACTTTAGAAGGTAACATTGATATGGTCAAAGTCAGAGATAAGGCAAGGCAAGGTCTAGCACCAAGTTTCTTGGTAGATGAAGAAGGAGTCTTATGGTTTAATGGGAGACTCTGTGTCCCCAACATTGAATCTTTGAAACATGAAATCTTAATGGAAGCTCATGGTTCACCCTACGTTGTACATCCTGGTGCTGTGAAAATGTATCAGGACTTGAAACAAGTTTACTGGTGGGAGGGCATGAAGCGAGACGTGACTGACTTTGTAGCTCGATGTTTGACTTGTCAGCAAGTTAAAGCTGAACATCGATTACCACCTGGTTTGATGCAAAAACTAGATATTCCCGAGTGGAAGTGGGAAAGGATCACTATGGATTTTGTAGTAGGTTTACCTCGGTCAACAAAAGGAAATGACTCAATATGGGTCATAGTGGATCGACTTACTAAGTCAGCACATTTTCTTCCTGTTCATACCACTTTCAGTGTAGCAAAACTTGCTCGACTTTATGTTAAAGAAATAGTGAAACTTCATGGTGTACCAATATCCATTATATCAGACCGAGGACCTCAGTTTACTTCTCAGTTCTGGAAAGTCTTTCAAGAGGCTTTGAGTACCAAAGTGAATCTTAGCACAGCATTCCATCCTCAGACTAATGGACAGTCCGAAAGGACAATTCAGACTTTAGAGGATATGCTAAGAGCTTGTGTGATGGATTTCAGTGGAAGTTGGGAAGATCATTTGTCTCTTATTGAATTTGCTTATAACAATAGTTACCAAGCCAGTATTCAGATGGCACCTTTTGAGGCTTTGTATGGGAGACGGTGTCGATCTCCTATAAGTTGGTTTGAACTTGGTGAAACCAAAATATTTGGACCTGAGATGATACAGGAAGATATAAATAAAGTTAAACTGATCAGAGAGAAGTTGTTAACTGCTCAGAGTAGACAGAAGTCTCATGCGGACAACCGACGACGTGACCTTGAATTTGCAATAGGTGATATGGTTTTCTTACGAATCTCACCTATGAAGAGAGTAATGAGATTCGGGAAGAAAGGCAAGCTTAGTCCGAGGTATGTTGGCCCATATGAGGTTGTAGACAGAGTGGGTAATGTGGCATATCGCCTAGACCTACCTTCCAACCTAGAGGGAGTTCATCCAATATTTCATGTGTCCATGCTACGGAAGTATCTTCCTGATCCTTCTCATGTCATTCAACCCCAAGAAGTTCATTTTGATGAAACTCTCACCTACGAAGAGGTACCAGTAGCTATCCTTGATAGAAAAGTCAAGAAATTGCGTACCAAAGAAATTCCTACTGTCAAGGTTCTTTGGAGAAATCATTCTCGCGAGAAAGCTACGTGGGAGGCAGAAGATGAGATGTGGAAAAACTATCCACATTTATTTGAAACTTGAGGTAAGATTTTAATTCGGAGGACCGAATTCTTTTAATGGGGGTAGAATGTAATACCCATTAATTTCAGAATATAATTTGGTTAAGAGTATTTTAGAATTCTACAACGTTACTTTAGTTATTTATTTTGGTCATTTTTAATTTTCATATTTAATTGTTCTCTTTGAATATTATTTATGAAAATTGAGTTAAATGACTGGACTAAATATTTGCACAATGAGGGATATATTCTAAGAATGGTGAAATTCATGGAAAAGTGGTTTTAGAATGGTCAATTAATCCATTTATTGTAAATTGACTGGATGGGTTTGGATGTTGGGTTATGGATACCCATGGGTTATTGAATAACCCATTAAAAATATTTAATATAAAGTTTCAATAGTACCCCTCATTTTTCACTCAGCCGAAGGAAGCAGAAAAGCATTTCTCTCTCAGTTCTTCATTTTCTTCTCAAATCCTTTCCTTGATCTTCAGAATTTCGATTATCTGTTCGGTTCAAAAGCTTTGTAAGGATCAAAGGTAAGCTTTAATCTCGTTATTTTCCTTAAATCTAAGTTTATATGGAAGATTAGAGAAGGTTTTGTTCTTGAAGATTTTGATGATAATTCGTGAATCTCAGTTGTTTTAGAAGTTATATTTGAGTTATAATCGATTAAAAGAGTTGAAATTCTGGTTTTGAAACAAGAAAGGAAAGGATGAAATTGTTAGAAATTTCTGCAAAAACCGAGTTACTGTAGCGACCAGAAATTTCGAAACAAAATCTGAAAAATTTTCTTCGGTTACTGTAGCAGCACTGTAGTGTCGGCAGTCAACGGTATTGTAGCAGTCAATGTTACTGTAGCGAACCGGCACTGTAGCGAAACGACACTGTAGCAAACCGTTACTGTAGCAAATCGTACTGTAGCAACCCGTTACTGTAGCAGTCAGAAAATTTTACGTATTTTCGTGATTTTGTTTCCTTTCTTATGTTTCCTTGTAATATATTTTACTAGGAAATTTTCCTACACAAATTCTAGTGTGGAACAAGGTAAACTTGGACAAACATCAAGGTGAGTGAATAACCTTGCTCAGCTAATTTGATATTACTAGTCAAAGTACAATATAAGTCCCATTTACAATATTATTTGGATAATAAGCAATTAATTTTTCATATGGGAGTATATGATGATCAGTAGAAATAAGAGTATGAAGAAATTATTTATTTCATGACAATTGTACTATGTGATGAATTCTCACTATTTTATTAATGAGTAAAGATCTACGGGATCTAATACACGAGTGTGAAAGGGTTAAAGTCCCATACTACTCGGTGTATATCTAAGAAATCTTATACACGAGTTTGAAAGGGTTAAAGTCCCATACTACTCAGTGCATATCTATGAAACCTATACACGAGTTGAAAGGGTTAAAGTCCCATACTATTCAGCGTATACCTATGAGATCTTATTCACGAGTTTGAAAGGGTTAGAGTCCCATACTACTCGGTGTATATCTATGAAATCTTATTCATGAGTTTGAAAGGGTTAGTGTCCCATACTACTCGATGTATAAGACAATTAATTATATGAGTAAATGTGGTATTTGTACTTTTGATATTTTATATAGTACAATTATTTACTTACTGAGTTTTTAAATAAACTCACACTCCCTATGATTATTTTTTTTTCAGATACAGAAAACAAAGAACAAGAGTATCCATTTGAAGAATAGAAGCCCATTGGAATTATCCTCTATTTCTGTCTGGTGGGATACCAGTACTTATTAATGTGGACACTAGAAACGCTCTGTACTTTCTGTAGGTCTCCTAGGCTTGCGATGAGATAGAAATATCAGACTATGTATGTCTATATTTGCTTATCAGATGAATATAATTCTGTAGTGTGGAATGAATGATTAAGGTTGAATGTAAAACCTTACAGAATATATGTATATAACGTATGTTTGAGAATTATATCAAATGAGTAGTATCTTTTCACATGCTCAATTTTTGGGATGTGACACTTTCATTCTTGGCCATCTCGCACTTACACACACATTCATATAATAAATTAAATAGTAGTACCCTACAAGACTACAATATCCTTCGGCGTCGCAAGCGCGCTTCAGCCTCTCACTGATTTGCCCTTGTTGTCTTTCTTCCTTAGGTTTTGAATTGCTCATAGTTACAACAATGACGCCCAACAAGCAAGATCCAACCCTTCTTGAGTCAGCATAGTGACACCAAGCGATCGGCCGGCGACCGACTGGCCTGCAGGAGGCCGATCGATAGGCCTGCAACAGGTCAATCGACTGGCTCTGCCAAGCGCTGGCAGCCTCTCGACCGGCTCCTGGCAGCCGATTGACCGACTTTGTTGAGGCTATTGGGTTAGTTAAGAGTAAAATAGTAAATTATTTTTATATTTATTTTCTATTATCTTTAAAAAAATATAATAATCTTATTTTCTTTCTTTCTTTTTCATTACATACCAAAAAAGTTTTTTTCCTTTTCCTTCTTCTTTTTCCATTCTCTCTTCCTTTCTATTTTTTTATTTCCTTTTCATTCCTTCTCTTTTTTGAACACAAAACAACCCCTATAAAGATTAAATTTATTGTTTTCAAACTATAAGAATTAAAATTATTTTTTAATAAAATTATAAGGAACTCAAATATATTTTAACCTTAAAAAAATATCAAACTCAATGTTTTGAGTTGTGATTTGGTTTAAGCGGTTCGTCAAAAATAGTGATAAAAGCGCATTTTAAACTTTTATAATTTAACTCTGCTGTTTGATTAGTGAAAAATATAATGAATTTCTTTATCAGTGCCTCCAACTCAAAAACAGATTGCTACTTTTTTCTTTTTCTTTTCCCCTCCTACATATTTTGATTCCACTTCTGCCCTTCTGCCCTTCTGCCCTTAATCTAGCAAAATGGTGTCAGTGTTGGTCATGACCTAACTCTATAATAAATGATTGCCGGAATTATGTAGTTTGTCATTTTACGTGTCTACGGACTGACCTGAACTATATATATATATATATATATATATATATGTACGTCGAAAACATGGGTGACATTTTTTAAGTAAGAGAAAGTAACTTCATGCAAGTTTCAAATTACAAAATATATGTACATGAGAGTAAATCATTATGGTGGTTAAAAAGTTGTAGTTAGTTAAAAATTTTTTAAAGAGATTAAAAACCTCAATTTAATTTATGTAATTAATATTTCATTTGTTTCAATTTGATTTTTTCATTACTAAATCTCTAAATATTTTGTTGTTAAATTTCAAACATTTCAATTAAAGCTTAAAGATTAAATTTGTTTTCATTTCATCCTTCATTTATCGAAGTGTAGCTTTTGGCACCAATATATTTGAAATTTAACATTGGCAAATTTAGATATTTAGTATTGAAAAATGACCAAAAGTTTTAAAAAGAAAATCAGTACAATTTTTTTAAAATTCAACTAAGATTATTACAACATTTTAGGAACTAAATTAATAATTTACTCCTGTTGTCACTTTGATAAATAATTAAATAATTATAATCTTTCCAAAAGATAAACAAATAATTTACTTTAATATAATGAACCAATCTCACAGGAAGTACTCGCTAGGCTTCAGAAATGATGACAGCAGACTTCATTGATTTCACAAATTTCTAACTTCTAGGCAATGCTTGTTGTTTTCCTTTGTCTTGAAACACAGACATAGATTTCTGACCTGAAAAAGAAAGGACCTTTGTAACTGAGAGAGCAAACGCTGTCGTTTCAGACAGTGGTTGAGGAATTGAAGATATTGAACATGATTACATGAAGGCCTCCCTGATGAGTCTCAGACTCCTCAGGACCACTCAGTACAATGACAGACAAATTAACCATCAAACATGTGTGAGACTTCAAAAACTTCATCATGAAAATTGAGAATCCAAGAGTTAGTCACATAGCCAAAAATATGCAATGCACTCTCAACAAGCAAAGCTTTTGTTTTGGACATGTTGGATATGTCTTCAATTTAAGCTACCTTTACCTACTGTTTTCTCTTCTTTTGGTAATATATATATATATATATATATAGTTTTATGCAATTTTTAATTTGGTCCCTAATCCCTATAGTTTACTTTCAAGTAAATTGGTCACTATAGTTTCTAAACATTTATAAAAAAGTCCCTACCATTAACCTTTGGCTAATTTTGTGCTTATGTTGCAAATGAAATGCTTATGTGGCATGACTTGCCATCCAAAATAATTCAAGTGGACTCCAAATAAGAAAAGCTACATAAAAAATATAGTTTATAAAATTATCGAAGCTAGGTCGTCATATTATTCGGTAATTTTGTAAATTATATTTGGTTAAATTATGATTTTATTCCTTATATTTTTACTCAATTTTTAATTTGGTTCCTTTAGTTTAAAAATTTGTAATTGAGCCTTATATAGTTTTATAATTTTTTAATTTAATCCCTATTATTAAAAATTTGTTAATGTTATGTTAATTTTGATAATATGACCAATTATATACCATCTCAACATTAGGAATATACATTAAAGCAAATTTGTCCTAATTATTTAACATAAGTTGCATTATATGTCATATAAATATATATATATATATATATATATATATGAGTTAATATCACTTAATTATCTACTTTTTTTTGTTAGCATAAACCATGTATATTCAGTTCTTAATATGTATATGGTTAGCTACATTAACAAAATTAAATGAAATACCAACAAAAGTTTGATAACAAGCACTAAATTAAAAATTTGTGAATTATAAGGACTCAGTTACAAATTATTAAACTATAGGGATTAAATTAAAATTAATTAAATCAAACTATAAGGATCAAAAGAATAATTTAACAATTATATTTTTATGTGGCTTTGTTGATTTGGAGTCCATTTAATTTGCATTATTTCATATGATATGTCATCTCACATTTAATTTGCATTATTTCATATGATATGTCACCTCACATAAGCATTTCATTTGCCACGTAAGCATAAATCTAACTAAAGGTTAATGGATCATGAAGGTAGGGATTTTTTTTTACAAATGTTTAGAAACTATAGGGGTCAATTTATAAGAAAAATAAACTGTAGGGACCAAATTAAAAATTAGGTAAAACTACAAAGACCAAAAATATAATTTAACCTATATATATGTGTGTATATATATATGTATGTATGTATGTATGTATGTATGTATGTATCTTCAAGTTTTGCTTTTAGAGTGATTAAATTAATAAAAATAAGCAAAATGTATTCATCTGTCCTTGAACTTTATCTCGATTCTCATTTATGTTTCTAAACTTTATTTTTTCTGATTTATGTCCGTTATGTTTTATTTTTTATCATATATGCCCATATATACTTTAAAATAACAAAAATATTCTTTATCCTTCCCTCTTCTCTCTCTATCTTCTAGGAGAGGTGAAGGGTATTTTGGTCATTTTAGAATATATGTGGAACATATATGATAAAAAATGAAACATAAAGAACATAAATAAAAATCGAGATAAAGTTTATGGACATATGAATACATTTTGCCATAAAAATAAAATAGAGTAAATTACTAATGGTTTGGTTTCCAAAAGAATTTATTTGCATCAATTTGATCACTAAAAAGATTAAATGTTTAATTTAATTTTAAAAGGATTGTATGTAACTATTTGGTTATTTTTGTTACTAAATTGAGTCACCAAATCAACTGCTGCCAAATGTTATACTTATTGTTACCAACATGTCATTGTGATATGTGTAGTAAAGTTAAGACAAACATAATCTTCAAAAGACTAAATTAGATTACTTAATCATTTAAGAACTAAATTGAAATAATTGTTATTTTTGAAGGACTAAATTGATAATTCACTCAAATATATATTATCTTTTTTATATGAGATAATTGTTTGAATTTCTTCGTGGCAACTTTTATAAGTAAAATACTAATCAAAAAATTACAATAGCTTTAGTTTCATCTTTGAAAAATCAAGTATTTTGATTTAATTAATACATAAAAATTTGCATTTGCCTTAGTTTCTTTTTCCAATTTGTCAAAGTAACTTTTGACCAACGAAGTATATGAGATTTAACAAGGATATTTAGCAATGAATATGTCTAAATGGAAAACAAAAATGTAATTTTTTTTTCAGAATTGAACTAAGAACTTAATCTTTTAAAAAGTAAATTGAGGCAATTATAATTTTTAAAGACTAAATTAGTAATTTTATCTATTTTTAGTCAGAAATTTCATTCACTCTAATTTCTTCTCGTATTCAAAGATATTAATTCAATTCCATGACTTAGATACCAATAAAATGTCCGACTAACAGACCTCACCATTTATGAACAATGATCGCTTAAATTGGTTGAAACCATCGAACAGAAAAATCCTACTTGTGATTTATGTGTGTGTATATATATATAATTTCTTTGGGTTATTACAACCACAACCACTAATATTTAAAAATTTATTAAACTCTTTAATATAATTCAAATTGAGTCAAATTGAGAAGGTAAAAAACTCTTTCAACACCAATATTTTTCATTTATAAAATTAAAAGTGAAATTTTTATATAAAGAAAACAAAATTTTGTCGTAATTGTAGATCGGTCTTAAATATCAATAGACCATAATTAAATTTTGATTAAAAAAATTAAAAATTAAAAATATTAATTTTCACAATCAACAATCTTGATTTAAGAAACAATACCCTTTTGTATAGGAAAAGATTCTGCTACCACTAGAGTGAATATCGTCAAGTACTAATGCTAATTTATTTGTAAAAATATAATTTATGAATTCATTTTATTTGAGAATGTTTGAAGATTCATAGATCAATATATTTTACTATATTGGAATTTATCATTGTATTAAAGTATCAACTTAACTAATAGGACAAGCTACATTTTTATTTTTTTGAACTAAGGTTCGATACTTTTGTTGGGAAAAAATGGCGGTGTGCGTAGAATCAAAATAATTTCACAGACTCAGAATAATTCCCAAAATACAATAGACAAAAATAACACCAAAGAATTTTAGCGTGGAAAATCCAAATTAGGTAAAAAACCACGGGATCCGTAGGCCGCTTAAATCTTCCACTATAGTAATAATGGGAATACAATCTTCACCCTTAGGTGGACCTCTCACTCACAAAAAAATACTACAACAGTATTTCTTCAATTTGTGGACAATAACCCTCACAAATTGGATTCACTATTTTTCTTCTCACAAACTTTCTGAGGCACTCTCTCTATTTTTCTTCTCACTTTTTTTTTCTAAAAAATGAGGCTTCTCTGGGATGATCTGAAGGATTAATTGAAGGATTCAGAGGGATGGAGAGAACTGACATATATATAGAGTTATCTTACCTTAAGATGCATCCCTCTGCTGTTTTCAGAATTTCTTCACGCGTCTGCAGCCTTCAATTTTCAATTCGGTGCCTAATTTGAAGAAAATTTTCTCTTGTGGGCCCCACAAATTTTGTTTTTTATGACTTTGGAATAAATTACAAAATTTGGTTACAACTTTAATTAAATTATAATTTGGCCCCTAGGGCCCCACTTATGGAGGGACCCACTTTCAACTTTAATTTCAAAATTGATTTCTAAATTTTATTAAAACATGACGAAATGCCTGTTCAACTTCAAAACATAACAATGCGACCTCTTATTTGGTGTTTAAGAATGTTCATTTACATTTTCAAATTAAAAAAGTGATTTACTACACTTAGATTATGTTTAACACTGTAATCAAACTTCAATTCAGGAATAAAATATAAATTTTTCCTAATATCATAATAAATTCTGTTCACGTACAAATTATTTTCATGCATAAGAAGGTTTCACGCAAGTCTCTGGATATTTTATTCCCTAAAAATTATATATGTTTTAATTTGATCATTTTTATTGTTAAAATGTCTTTGGTAAATCTCAAATTTTTTGTTATTAAAAGTTATTTTATAATAAACAAAATGATTAATTGAGATAAATATAATGTTGGTGAACTAAATTGAGATGCATGTTTGATGTTTTAAGGATTAAACTGAGACTATTGTAATCTATTGGCGACTTTTTTTTGGATAAAATAAAAATCATTTCTATTAAAATGGTACTAAATCAGGGTTACATAAGATTAATTATGACCAAAAAATCATCAAATATATTACAAGTCTAAACTTATGGGAAAAGATACATGATTTAGGACAATATACCTTAAAAATTGGTACCAAAACATATACAAAAAAACTATACAGAGGCAATACATCTTTGGACCCTAAATCAAGCAGATTAAATAAAGATAACACAACTCTAAACCCTAGATAGCAACCATGAAGAAAAGATACAATGCTGCCACATATTCCCAATAAGATCCTCAGCCTTCATAGAAGCCTTAGTTGCTTTTTTTTCCCATTTCTACAAAACATCTTTCACTGAGTGCAAAGTATTTTGACAGAAGATGGGGTACAGTTGCTGGGCCGAAGACACATCTAGGCGTTGTAGTGGTGGCATTACCGGAAATGGGGGTGCAAACTTCGAGAGAGCACTGACGGGTTGTTGGGACATGGAGACGAACGGCTACAGCTTCCGGCTGCTGCCCTAGCTTCTCCACTCCCAGAAACAAGTTCCACAACGTTGAAGATCTAGAGAAGAGCAGGGAAAACCATATCTAATTTTCAAAAAAAAAAACCGCTTACAAAGAATATGAGAGATCTTCTACCAAAAAAAAAGAAAAAAAATCTCACGGAAGAGAAGGAGAAAATAAATGAGAAAAGGAAGAAGAAGGAGAGGATGGGTGGAGGTTGCTACCAGCGCTGCTCTAAAGATGAAGAAGCATAAGATGAAGCGGCGAGCCTAAACCCTAGCAGAGGATGTTCTCCTGCAGGGCTTCCAAGGTGATTTTTCTCATTTGGCTACTTATCAGTGATTTACTGTTAATTTTTCTCCATATGGATTGGACGTATTCCACGCGATGGAGGACTTTAATTTTAATGCGACTCGTTCATGGCCCATTGGGTTCAAGAATTCTTTGTATCCGTTACTCCCAATTGTAATTCTGAGGGGCCCATTGGATAGTCTTAGAAAGCCCATTACTCATTTTGCATGGATTGGGCCTCTTCCTCACATGGAAATGAAGCCCAGATAGATACCCTTGTTTTATTGGCAGTCCAAAAAGAGTTCATGTAAAAGCCCAGATTGTAAAAAAACTTATAATCAACTCACACGAGGCCCCCTTGCTTGCTACTGCTGCCATAGCCTAACGCTAAATCATTTTCTTTTCCTTTTTTCTATAATCACTCTAGATAATTTAAGAAAAATAGATAGTTAATATATTAATAAATAAAAAATTATATACAAATATATTTACATAATTATTAAATAACCTTGCTCCACGTGTCTACCATCATACATCAACAAAAGCCCTCTTATCAGTCTCACTCTATGACTCTCACTAGAACTGTCTCACTTCGGACCCTCTCACTTAGCCACATTGAGAGGAAAAAAGAGGAACACAGAGGAAATGGGCATAACAGAGCACGAGGGAAGAATGAAATTGTGAAAGGCAACAACGATGGCGACGGCAATGGAGATGGGGACAATGACGGGCAATTGAGCTTCAATCTTCTATGGTGAGGGTATCTCTCTTTGTAGAAGAAAGGAAAACAGAGAACACTGTAAAAATAGTAGAGGAAAGTAGAAAAAAATTGTAGAATGGATTATAAGAAGAAGCTACTTAAATCCAAGAAGAAAAAAATTCAAGTTTTGGGACATAATAGATTTTGGAAAGTATGATCATCACAGATCCAAACACACCAAAACTGAGGCAAAATTGATTTTCAATGACTAAACTTGCTTTTAGATACACCCACCGCAAATCCAAACACCCACTAAGTTGTCTTATAAAATGGGTTTCTTTTTTGGTATGATAAAATGGGTTTCTGATTTGCTAAATAGGATTTTAAACATTGGGCTTCTGATTTACATTTAAGTTTCAAGGCCCAAAATCTATTTAATCCAAATCAAGGCCCTTTTGGTCCAAACACTTAATGTCTTCAGAAAGGACGAAAGTAGCAAACAACTAACAATCTAACATATCAGAAAAAAACATAAAAGCTAGCTAGGAAGTGTATTTTCATATCCCACATTGTCTTTAAGATATGTTGTCCATAAGAAGTTTGGGAAAGAGTTGTAAGTAATGTAAGACAGTCTATGAAGTCTTCCTTCCTTTCCTATTTGATCTGCACAAATGTTGTTTGTTTTACGAACATGATAAAGTCGAGTACTAGAAAAAGCAGAAAGTAAGGACTGTTAGAACGTTGTGGAACGGGGCATACAATTACAACTGAAGTAGAAGTAAGAAAAAAATTGAAAATGATGAAGACCAAATTTATGTGTAAAACTCCTAAACAAATTAGGAGAAAAACCTTGGGCAAATTGTAGAAGGATTTCACTAATGCAAAAGGATTACAACAATTTCTCTCTAAAATAAGGAGAGAATAATTGACAATACCCTCTCTTATAATAGGAGAAAACACACACTCTCTCTAACAAAAGGAAAGACAATTTTAGGAGAGATCTCACTTTTTTCTCTCTCTAAAAAGCTCTCTCTCTTTTGCACCCAAAATGGAACTTTGTCTTCAAGACTTGGGATGATCCTTATGAAGCCAAGAGACATGTATTTATAGGGCAAGGGAGGTGAAGAAGCAGAATTCAAATTGTCCACCATCTTTGACTATTCAAAGAAGTAGAATTCAAATTCTCTACCACTTTTGACTAAGGAAGTAAAATCTAAATTCTCCACCATATTCGACTAAAAGAAGCAGAATTCAAATTCTCTTCCACTTTTGACTAAGGAAGTAGAATTCAAATTCTCTACTATCTTTGACTATTCAAAGACCTAATATAGAAGCAAAATTGCTTCTTATCTTTTTGGTCAACAAAAGTGGCTTTACCACCACATATCTCCCACTTAAAGTCACTTTTGTAATCCTTCTATCCTTTCTACACTTGTCATCTTCATGTTGCTTACATTTCTGCTAGGCCAATAGATGATCGACACCAAGTAAATTTATCATTGTTGATTGGCTTTGTCAACATATCAGCTAGGTTGTCTTTAGTATGGATTTTTTGTATATCCACACTTCCTTCTTCCACCTTCTCACGAACAAAATGAAATTGAACTCGTATGTGCTTTGTCTTCGAATGAAATGCTGGATTCTTTGCTAGATGCAAAGCGCTCTGAATATCACAAAATAGAGTAATCTTCTCTTGTTTGTGTCCAAGCTCCTCCAGTAACATTTGCAACCATATTGCCTCTTTGCTAGCTTGTGTAGCTGCTACATATTCTGCCTCTATCGTAGAAGTAGCCACAATAGATTGCAATTTTGAAACCCAGCTTACAGCTCCTCCAGCAAGAGTAAACACATAACCTGAGGTGGATTTACTCTTATCAAGATCACCTGCATAATCTGAATCAACATAGCCTCTAACAATAAAGTCTGATCCTCCATAACATAATGCAACATTTGAGGTACCCTTTACATATCTTAGGATCCTCTTCACAGTACTCCAATGCTCTTTACCAGGATTCGCCATGTATCTACTAACCACTCCCACTGCTTGTGCAATGTCTGGTCTTGTGCAAACCATAGCGAACATTAAGCTGCCCACTGCTGATGCGTACGGTACTCGAGACATTTCCATCCTCTCTGCTTCATTGCTAGGGCTCATACTTGATGATAACTTGAAATTAATAGGAAGAGGGGTAGAAATTGGCTTACAATCTTGCATATTGAAGCGTCGCAAGATTTTCTTTAAATAATTTTTCTGAGAAAGCCATATCTTCCTATTATCTCTGTTTCGGTATATTTGCATCCCTAGAATCTTGTTTGCCGGTCCTAAGTCCTTCATTTCAAACTCCCTAGCTAACTGTGCCTTTAAATCTATAATACAATCTTTGTTGGGGCCTGCTACCAACTTGTCGTCAACAAACAACAACAAAATAATAAAATTACCATCACCAAATCTCTTGTAGTAAACACAAGGATCTGAACTATGTCTGTTGTATCCAAGGCTCATGATGAAGGAATCAAATCTCTTATACCAACATCTCGGCGCCTGTTTGAGACCGTATAGAGATTTGTTCAACCTGCAAACCAAGTTCTCTTTACCTTTTTCTTCAAAACCTTCTGGTTGGAGCATGTAAATCTCTTCTTCAAATTCTCCATGAAGAAATGCAGTTTTAACATCTAACTGCTCTAAGTACAAGTCAAATGTAGCACACATCGCCAAGACTACTCGAACTATTATAGTCTCTGGTTTCTCTTTTGAAGTGCTATCATTTTCTTTCCCTTGTACTTTATCTTTTGTAAATATCACATCTCTGCTGATTATCACCTTGCGGGCAGTGGGATCCCACAGGCGGTACCCCTTAACTCCATCAGCATACCCTAAGAAAATACATTTTCTGGATTTTGGATCCAGCTTTGATGTTTCTTGGGCATTGTACATAACGTAAACGGGACTTCCAAATGTATGTAAGTGAGAATTATCAGCTGGCTTACCAGTCCACATCTCCATTGGCGTTTTTAGATCAATTGCGGTTGATGGTGACCGATTGATCACATAGCAGGCGGACTTGACTGCTTCTGCCCAAAATGACTTGGTCATCCCCACAGTTCTCAACATTGCTCTTGTCCGTTCTAACAAGGTTCTGTTTATTCGCTCTGCTACTTCATTTTGTTGTGGAGTGTATGCCACCATGAACTGCCTTTTGATACCTTCTTGTTAACAAAAGATATCAAATTCATTACTGGTATATTCTCCTCCATTGTCTGTCCTCAAACACTTGATCTTCTTTTCAGATTCAAGTTCAACCCGCGCTTTGAATATTTTGAAAACTGGAAATACATCTGCCTTATTTTTTATTGGATACACCCAACATCTCCTAGAGTAATCATCAATAAAAGAGACAAAGTATTTTGCTCCTCCTAGGGACAAAACTGGTGCTTGCCAAACATCAGAATGGATAAGTTCTAAGATAGATTTACTTCTAGCATTAGAACTACTGAACTTTAATCTGTGCTGCTTACTAGTAACACAATGCTCGCAAAAAGGTAGTGATACCTTTTTGAGCCCTGGAAGAAGCTTTTGTTCAGCAAGAATCTTCAATCCTCGTTCTGACATGTGGCCAAGCTTACGGTGCCACATCATAGTTAATTCTTCTGCCGAACTTGACAACGTAGTGTATACTTCTCTATCTTGTTGTGTTTCTCCTTTAAGCATGTACAGATTTGCAGCTATCTTTTCCGCTTTCATCATTATCAGCTCACCTTTAACTATTTTCATGATCCCATCTTGAATATGGGTCTTACACCCAGTGTTATCTAATTGTCCTAAAGACAATAGATTTTTCTTTAGGCCTTTCACATGTCGTACCTCTTGGATGGTGCGAACCATACCATCAAACATCTTTAATTTGATGGTACCAACACCTGCAATCTCCAAGGTATGATCGTCTCCCATGAACACTGATCCACCTGAGATAGGTTCATATTGATGGAACCATTCTCTCCGGGGAGTCATATGCCATGTCGCTCCTGAGTCCATAAGCCAGACGTTAGCGAGACTTCTTCTGCCTTCAGTAGCGGTTGTTGCCTCACTGTATAAAATTTCACCATCATCCGAGGTGCTTGCTAAACAACCCTGAGCTTTTGATGACTCAGAATCTTTTTGTTTAGCTTCTTCTTTCTTCTTGAGATGCCAACACTCCCTTTTGTAGTGGTCTTTCTTGCCACAGTGATGACACTTGACATTTTTCTTACTTCTGGATTTTGATCTACTCTGATTTTGACTCCCACTGGGGCCATGCTCCGTTGATCTCCCTCTCATTAGTGTTAAAGCTTCAACTTGATGTGAGCCTCCCGATCTATCTTCTTTGCTCTTGCGCCGACTTTCTTCTTCAAGAACCGCAGCTGCAATATCATTGAAGACTAGAACTTCTATATTGTTTGTTAAGTTGATGATGAGTTGATCATACGAATCAGGTAGACTTTGAAGTAGAATTTCAGCACGTTCACCCTTCTCTATGTTATGCCCCATTACTGTGAACTGTGAAAATAAAGTGTTGAGGGTGTTGATGTGGTCAGTCACCAAAGTTGACTCCATCATCCGAAGGGTGTAAAGTTTTCTTCTCAAGAAAATTTTGTTATGCAGTGATTTGGCCTCGTACAATTTGGTTAGAGTATCCCATATCTCTTTTGCTGTCTTTTTCTCCGCCACACTTGACAATACTCCATCGGCTAGTGCTAGATGCAGATTAGCAATAGCATTGCCATCCATCTCGTTCCACTTGCCATCGTCAGTGATCTCGTCGGGCCTTTCTCCAATTGCCGCCAATCAGTTATCTTTTCTCAAAACTGCTTTTATTCTCATTTTCCACAATGAGAAATTATTCCCATTGAACTTCTCTACTTCGTACTTCGTTGCCATTATTGAAGATGCCTCCTTTCCACTAATTGGATCTGATTGTAGCACGAGAACCAGGCTCTGATACCACTGTTAGAATGTTGTGGAACGGGGCACACAATTACAACTGAAGTAGAAGTGAGAAAAAAAAATTGAAAATGATGAAGACCAAATTTATGTGTAAAACTCCTAAACAAATTAGGAGAAAAACCTTGGGCAAATTGTAGAAGGATTTTACTAATGCAAAAGGATTACAACAATTTCTCTCTAAAATAAGGAGAGAACAATTGACAATACCCTCTCTTATAATAGGAGAAAACACACTCTCTCTCTAACAAAAGGAAAGACAATTTTAGGAGAGGTCTCACTTTTTTCTCTCTCTAAAAAGCTCTCTCTCTTTTGCACCAAAAATGGAACTTTGTCTTCAAGACTTGGGATGATCCTTATGAAGCCAAGAGACATGTATTTATAGGGGAAGGGAGGTGAAGAAGCAGAATTCAAATTGTCCACCATCTTTGACTATTCAAAGAAGTAGAATTCAAATTCTCTACCACTTTTGACTAAGGAAGCAAAATCTAAATTCTCCACCATATTTGACTAAAAGAAGCAGAATTCAAATTCTCTTCCACTTTTGACTAAGAAAGTAGAATTCAAATTCTCTACCATCTTTGACTATTCAAAGACTTAATATAGAAGCAAAATTGCTTCTTATCTTTTTGGTCAACAAAAATGACTTTACCACCACAAGGACTTGTAATGAGAGATTGAAAAGGGTGAGTGAGGATACTTTCATTCTTAATTAGATAGATTTCCATGGTTGAGTCAAATTCCACTTCAACTTTGGTAATATTGTGTGACTAAGCTAGCTTGAGATCAAGGAAAAGCGCTCAGAGTTAAGCTTGAATTGCATTGCCAATGAAGCATACAAAAGAAATGAAGCATTAATGGCGAATGGTAGAATTTTCTGAAGCATTTATGGAGCTAGCCGTTGCCAACTACTCAAAAAAGGTGAAAGAATAACCAATGGCTACTTGATTCACTCAAGTATTTATGGCTTGCTTTTCTGCACTTGAAGAACATTTGATACTCGGAAGAAATCTTTGCATATCAATTACGTGAGCTTAAGCCATAATTGTATTTAGTTTGAGTTCTAGTAAGAGGGCTGGTTGTGAGGGTTGTTGGGAACCCTATGTTTTTTTTGTGGACTCGTAAAAGTCTTTAGGCTAATTTTCTTGGTTGAATGGATTGTAAAGACTAGTGAAAGTTTACTAGTTTGTAAGTATGCTAAAATCTTGTGAAAACTTAGATTGTTGGTGTAAAAATAGGGTGCTACTTTTTTAAGTTGGAGTTACTGTTATATCTTCTTTGTGATTACCTAATTTATAAAATTCTTTCTTATATGCTTGAAAAGATGACGTAGATCCTTTTTTATACAATGCTTGAACCTCTATATATCATGGTATAAATATCAATTTTCTTGATCTTCTCAAATAATTCATTTAAGTAAACCTGATTTAAACTCAAACTAATTTTGAAAGGAAAAGTACTATGGACATTTCAAGTTTATTTCATAGCCACCAGTTTATTGACTCTTATATTCTTTAATAAACTTTGGAAGCAATGCAGAACAAAAAGTTCTTAATGAAAGAAAAAAGTTGAAAAAGTATAAGTAAACCTCCTTTGAGTTCTATATTGGACTAACAACCCTTTTAGGCTTTCAAAACTGTGAAGCACAATCCATTTGTTAATTTTTTTGGGTCCAAAATCATAATGTCACTTGTTCATGTGGGCCCAAATATATTAAATCAATACAAGAAATTCACCTGTCATGTTGTCTAAAGTGGCAGATAATGATTTTCTTGGGGTAATTTCTTATGCAATTTAACAACCAAAAAGTCTCTTTAGATGATAGGTTGAATGTCTTTTTAGCTAATTTGGTTTTTTTTTCAACCTATATAAAAAAAAAGCAAAGTAATTATAATTTTGGACAAAAAAGTTAACAGAAATGTTGAGTCACACAAAATTGAAAGTTTACAAAAGTCTACTTGTAACTTCTAAAGTTGTTAGTGCAAGTTGTATAACCCCTTGGTTTCGGAGAGGTTCATTGTATTTTAACCAAAAATATATGGGCGAAAATGTACTATATGTCTTTAAAGTTTACATCAAGTTTCACCTATACTCCTGAACTTTTTTTTTGGCCTACTTATATCCTACATCTTGTAATTTTTGTCATTTATGCCCCTTTTTTTTGTAATACCGTTAATGAAGTTAACGGCAATATTGACTGGGCTACCATGTGGCAAAAAACATTTGCCACGTGGATTGCCAAATTTTTTTTAAAATTTTTTAAAATTTTTAAAATTATTTTTTTAAAAAAAGTTTCAATTTATTCACTTTGGTCTTTGGTCAAAATTTTTCTCAAGTTTATTTTTTTTATATAAACTTGTATTCTACTTCGTCTAAGTCTCTAGCTTAAGAATCTATTTTTTTATTGGTCAAAGTCATCCCCTATAAACATTTCAATTTGTTCACTTTAATCCTTATTCTTTACTTTCATGCTTTTTTCTCATGGTTTGATTCTCCAAATCAATCAATAATTTTATTTTTAGTCATAATATGATTAAATCTATAATTTCTACCCAATAACAATACAAGAAATGAATTAAAATTCAAGTTTCAGATTTTACCTTTTATGAGAGGGAGAGATATGTAATATTTAAAATTTTGAATTTAAATTCATTTCTTATATTGTTCTTGGATAGAAATGATATATTTAATCATATTATTGCTAAAAATGAAATTATAAATTGATTTGGAGAACCAAACTGTGAGAAAAAATACATGAATGTATAGAATAGAGATTAAAGTGAACAAAATGAAAAGTTTATAGGAAATGATTTTGACAAATAAAAAAATAGATTCTTAAACTAGGCACCTAAATGAAGTAGAATACGAGTTTATATCAAAAATTGGACAAGAGAAAAAATTTAACCAAGGACCAAAGTGAATAAATTGAAATTTTTTTAAAAAATAATTTAAAAATTTTTTTAAAAAAATTTTGGCAAACCACGTGGACTGTAAAAAAAAATAAATTTGGCAGTCTTTGTAGCTGCCATGTGGCAAATACTTTTTGCTATGTAGCAGCCCAATCAACATTGCCGTTAACTTCACTAACGATGTTATAAAAAGGGCATAAATGAAAAAAATTACAAGATATAGAACATAGTGTCACATCCTAAAATTTACATGTGAGATAAACATAAAATACTTAAGGTGTACCTCTGTGGTACCCCTTAATCTCTATGAATATTCTTAATATCCATAATTATGTGAATTATAAATGTTTCAAGAAAAATATTTTGTATACATATTCAGAAAATGTTCAACATTCATACACTATACAGTACTATACAACCTCCCAAGCCTAGGTGACCTACTAGATTACAAAGCATTTCCTAATCCTTACCAATTGTTTACCAGACAAAAGTGAAGTATATCCTTAAAGGCTATAAATTCTCCTCATCAACCACTGTATCTGAAAAGATAATCATAGAGAGTGTGAGTTAATCAAAACTCAGTGAGTAAACAACTGTACATAAAAATATCACAAGCACAAATACCACATTTACTAATACAATCAATCTATCATTTATTTTAAATAATTATAGTATTACATTTGTCTGAATTTGCATATGATTTCTTGGGTAATCAATCCCTCAATCACTTTGCACTATGTGCCATAAATACTTGCACTGAGTGATTTGGGAATTTAACCCTCAAACTCTTTGTGCATAGGTTTTCACAGTTATACACTGAGTAGTATGAGACTCTAACCCTTTCAGACTCGTGCATAGATTTTCACAGTTATACACCGAGTAGTATGGGACTCTAACCCTTTCAAACTCGTGCATAGATTTTCACAGTTATACACCGAGTAGTATGGGACTCTAACCCTTTCAAACTCGTGCATAGATTTTCACAGTTATACACCGAGTAGTATGGGACTCTAACCCTTTCAAACTCATGCATAGATTTTCACAGTTATACACCGAGTAGTATGGGACTCTAACCCTTTCAAACTCGTGTATTAGATCCCGTAGATCTTTTGCTAATCAATTAAATAGTGAGAATTTATCACAATACAATTACTATGAAATAAATTAATTTACACATACTTTTATTCCTTTGAATTTCTATCATCAATTATAGCAATCATCATATATTGTCAATTGAAAGATTGATTGTTTAACATTTCAATAATATTATAAATGAGACTTATGTTGTACTTTGTGTAATAATATCAAATTAGTCTAGTAAGGTCATTCACTTACAAAGTGTTCCAGTTTCTTTAAAGAACTACCACATCTAGTTATTTAGTCAACTAGAGAAATCAATTCACAAAGGTAATAAAATAATTCCCAATGATATTGTAATTTTTTTCAACTTGAACATACACTGGTAATCTTCTCAATTTCACAAATAATGCAAATGGGATTTATATTGTGCTTTGACTAATTTAGTAAATTAATTTTGCAAGGTTGCCTACTCACCTGGATTTCACGCTCTCGACGCTCCCACCTTGCGCCTCAACCATCCTTATTGTAACCAGGTAAAAACCATTAGGGTTACAAAATAGAGAAATTTCCTATCACTACTCTCGACCTTTACTCGCATCTCAAGTTATAACTCCTAACTGGTAATGAATTTCTTAATGAAACTTATACCATTGGAAACTAGACTCAAAGATCTTTCCAACGATATAAAGTTTGCCCAAAACGGAGTCAGGATGAAGAAGTTATGACTGATTGAAAATAAGCTAAGGTTTTTTGGTACATCTGGCACCTGGGCGCCACTTATGGCGCCTGGGCGCCAACCCAAGCCTGGCGCCTGGGCGCCAATCCTTTCTTCTTCTCCAACTAACCTTGGCGCCTGGGCGCCACGATCGCGACCTTTCGTAATTTCTCTCAGATTTGGCCTAAATCTGGCCAAATCACCACCGTTTTTCATGATTTCTTCCATGGGATCTCACCCTTAATGTCTAAGGAGCATTTAGACACCAAAAGCACCAATTTTAAACGAGAAACGAAGCCGGAATCTCGATTTTACCTCAAATACTCTTAAAACTAGAAAATATGGAAAAACTTAAGAAATAGAAATTTCTACCTCGATTCCTTGCTTTCCCTAGGTTGCTTGGCTCCTAGAGGCTCGCCCCGTAGCCCGAGATCCACCCTCCAAAGTCCGGTTGTGGAGTTGAAGTGTAGAGAGTGAAGGTAGAGAGAAGAAAGAGAGAAAGAGAGGAGAGAAGGTGAAGAGAGAGAGAGGAAAGGAGAAAATGAGAAAAAATAGGTGAGGCCACCTATATACTCGCCCGGGGTAAAGTTATCACTTGCTCTCTAGTTGACCCTCAGTCAAGACTAGTAAAAGCAAATTCATAAAATCTCAACTCGGGTGTTTCTAAATCCTAAGTGCCCCACAAATTTTCTTATTTCACTTTAGTCCTTCTCAAAGTCTCAAACTCCACTTTAACCTCGAATCCATCATCCTTTTGGTACCGGACTCATAATTCATTCCCATAAGCTCTATTCTTCTTCTCGGGTTCCTACTAGGTCATTTCTCAAAAGTAATCCATATTTTCTTTTCTTTTCACTTTAGCCCTTGAAAATTTGTAAAAATTTCCCAAATTTCCTTCACTAATTCAAAAGAACATTTTTCATGTAATTAAATTTTTTTTTCAATAAACTTCAAATAGATTTTAAATATTCATGTAAATTCTTGGGATATTACAATAAGTGGGCCAAAAAAAGTTTAGAGATATAAGTAAAACTTAGTGTAAACTTCAGGGATATGTAGTATCATTTTGCCAAAATATATGTATATCATCACATTATTAATTTCATTGACACCATATTGACACAAGAGACATTATTGATAATGATTTTATTTTTGAGAGATGAAATTGAGAAATACTTATTCATGATGGACCAAATTAAGAAGACAATTGTATAGAAGATCAAATTAAAAGAATGTCCCAAAGAATCAAAATAAGATTTTAGTCTATTAGTAGTTGTGCTTATGTTGATTAAATATATATTTAATAAGCATGTTGTTATTAAAATTAAATGTTACCTTTTAATTAAATTTTTTTAAAGAAATATTCTGTGACTATATTATTTTCTTTTTAATAATTTACTTTTTTAACTAAAATAATGTTAATTTTTTTTCTTGGTTGATGTATGTGGGCAAAGCCTAGAAACAAGAGAAACTACAGCATGGGCTCAAATACGTCCATTTTTACCGACAAGTCCTACTTAAGAATGTATGATTAATCTAGTTCGTTGAGATTTCATATTATTAAGTGTATTTATTTATTATTTTTATTAAAATTTTAATATGTTTAGATAGATTTTAATAAATTAAATCTTGGAATAAGTTAAAAAAATTATATAGATCTAATTTTGAGTTTTCCGTGATTTTATTTGGATATTAAAAAAAAATTTTAAAAAAGATTTGAACCTAGGCCATGTTGAGAATAGGGTGTTTATAGGTTTAGTTTGATTTGATTTTAAGTATTAACCAATTCGAATTGAGCTGATTAATTTTATAAAATTATGAATGTATTTGGTTTTATTTTTTGGACCGGTGTGATTTGATTTTAGTTGGACGATTTAGTTTGATTTTAGACGGTTTTGTTTACAATAATTTATGGTTTTTAATTTTAATAAAACATATATAAATATTAAAAAGAGACCAAATAATTAGAAGAAAGAGACTAAATTAATTATAAATATATAAAAATAATTTTGTTGACATAAAAATTATATAAATATAATATTGTGAACACTTAATTTTTCTTTAAAATAAAATTAAAAATTATATAATAATAATATTAAAAAAATCTGCATAGTAGTTTAAAAATATGATACAATCAGTTACAGGAAGATACGCACGTCGTGGAACTGCTCCCTAGCTTCACGGACGTGGAACCTTGAAACAGATATGGGAGTGCGTCGGGAGTTGAGGGATAGAGAGCCATCCACGATGCTTCGTTGCATGATGGCAGAGCATGATAAATAGCCAAAGTGAATAACAAAAAAAGGGGAGAAAAAAAAGAACAGATTGAGAGATTGAGAGAAAAAACAGGGGGTTGAGAAATCAGAGGGAAACTAGATAAACATTGATAGGAGGAAAACAGAACACACTGCAATTATAATCTGGGGAGAAAGCATTTGAGCAAGCAAAAGAAATAGAAAATAGAGACAGCAACAGACCCTCTATTTTGGGGTTACAAAAACAAAGCCAGACGCAGACACTGACTATAAGGAATCAGAAAGGGGAGAGAAACGGAAGAGAGGCATACTTTCGAAAGTAAGAGGCGAACCCAGTAATCACAAACTCTGACCTGCGCTAATGTGTGTTCATTATATGCTGATGTTTGGTGCGTGTATACGTAATTGTGGGTGTTAATTTATGTTGCATATACACTATAATTGGGGGTGTTAATATATGATATATATATTATGTATATCTAATATCTTGCAGACCCGAAATATCTACATATATATATATGAAGCATTCGATTGTTTCACAAGATATATATATATATATGCTGATATCTGGTGCGCGTATGCGTAATTGTCTGGGTTAATATATGTTGCATATATTATAATTGGGGGTGTTAATATGTGATATATATTACATATATGCGTGAGTTTTATATGCGTTATATATATACATATATATACACATTAGATACCCTATATACCCAAATTAGATACATATATACACATCTATATTCTTGTATGCATTTGTGATTTTTAAGCCAATTCCCCTTTTTGCATGTTTTATCTGGTTTCTTGAGTATTGTAACTAAACTTTCAAATATTTTATCTTACCAAAGATGAATCAGGAAATTTCTGATCCCTTTGGAATAATACATTAACTCCCATCTTTAAAACTTATGATCTTATCGCGCGATTATTAATCAATGTCGTACGACAAATATATATATATATATAAATCAAATGATTTTTAATAGGATAAGAGGCCGACTCCATTGGAGTGGATCTTTCTTGTTTTTTTTTATATAGCATACCTACCATGCGATTGTATAACAATGCAAGTGGGAGAAGAATTACCTTAAAAAAAATAAGTCTATTAATTTTAAGCCCTTCAAAATTTAGACAAAGTACTCATTAAAGCGATTGTATAACAATGCATGTGAGGAAGTGTCTCTCAAAAATATTCTTTTAAAACAAATTAAAAAAATACACTAAAAAATATTTCGCTAAAATTAATTTTCGAAAACACCAAAGACATCTCTTTATTTTAAAATATCACTAATTTTTTCGAACTACGTGGACTTTGATCCCAACAGTTGGGTACGTAGGCCCTAGGGACTGCCTAGCCAAGTCCGTCTTTTATATATTTATTTATTATTATTTTATATATTCTGTTATCTATTTCTTTGGTGATCTATAAGGGTAATTTTGAGTGACTATTAAATAATTGTATGCTTTCTAAATCAAATGTATGGGGTGACTAACACCTTCCCTATACGGTTCAACTTCCGAACTCAGTTTCTCTTTAAACGTAGACCGTCAAATCTTAAGGTTTTTTCGAAGTTTTTTTCCTAATAAATAAAATTTTGGTGGCGGCTACAAATAAAATCGGTTTTTGATTTCGAAAGCTGATTTTATATCTTATTTCTTTTTAAAAGAAAATGTCGGTCGGTCACATTTCGGGTGTGACAAATATTATATATATATATATATATATATATAATATAATTTTTCATATATATAATAACCGAACCAAACTAATCAACAACCAAATCGACTTAATTAAAATTCATATATCAAAAACCAATTTGGACTTCCTTTTTTCAATTTGGCCTATTTTTTGTCAGTTTAATTTGATTTGATCGGTTTAGTTTGATTTTGAATACTGCTAGTTGAGAATATGGAAGATTATTTCAACCATCTAAACTAAATCTTAAAATTATTTAAAAGTGAATTTTTATATATAATAAAATAAATATAAATTATATTATTATTTGTATAAAATATTTTAAATTATAAAAAAATTAACAACAAATTTAATAACACCATATAATATTAAAAATAATAATTAACATATGGTTTATTTGATTCTTCTCGAATGATTCTTGTTAGTATAGTTGAGAATAATTCTCCTCGAATCCTCTGGGAATTTGAAATTAAAGATGGTTTCTTTCCTCCATTTCCAAAGAAACCACACAGTAGTTGCCCATATTTTACTTCACTCATCAGACAAGTATCGCCTGGCTCTTCCACTTTCAGAGAGAAGAGGGAATTCCTGGCATGCTCCTGCGTTTGGTTGCCTTCCCATGGTTGATTCCATTGCGCATTGTTTTCCATTTTTAATTGTACGGCCGTTTCTTTCCCGAGCGCGATGGAAAACGTCCAAGAGCTGTGGGAAAATGCTGGATTTTACATTGTTGCTCTTGACTGTGCTAAGAAATTCTAGCCACAATCCTCAGTTGAAGCAGCCCTAACTTGTGGTGTCCTTCGCTGTTATCCATTTGCTACCGCTGGATTGTGTGCAGTGGCGAAGCCACATGTATCTTAAGGAGTGCAGCTGCACCCTTTGAAATTTACAAATTTTTATATAAATTTTTTTTGTCATTTTACCCCTTCCTTTTTTTTTGAGCCTCTTAATATTTTTTTGAACCCCAGTGACTCAGTTTCTCTCTACTACTCACAGTCACAATTTTTTCTTGATAATGTTTAATTTCTCATTCCATTGTTAAGGATCTCTTTGTAAAAGCTTGAAATTTAGAGTTTTTGTATATAGGTCTAATTCTATTAAATTGGTTAATTGATTATATAATTAGGATCATGAATAACATATTTGTGAAGTCAATTTCATGTAATTTTTTCTTGATGATGGTTAATTTCTCATTTTATTGTCAGGGACTTCTTTGTAAAAGCTTGAAATTTGAAGTTTTTGTATATATGTCTAATTCTCTCAAATTAGTCAATTGATTATACAACGAGGATCATGAGTAACATATTTGTGAAGTCAATTTCATGAAAATTTTTCTTGATGATGGTTAATTTATCATTCTATTATTAGGGACATTTTTGTAAAAACTTAAAATTTAGGGTTTTTGTACATAGGTCTAATTCTATCAAATTAATTAATTGATTATACAATTATGATCATGAGTAACATATTTGTGAAGTCAGTTTCATGAAATTTTTTTTTCTTGATGATGGTTAATTTATCATTCTATTATTAGATACTTCTTAGTAAAAGCTTAAAATTTGTAGTTTTTGTACGTAGGTCTAATTCTATCAAACTGGTTCATTGATTATACAATTAGGATTTAGAAGAAGAACGATTTTTTTGTAATGGAAATATTTTTTAAGAGGAAATTATCATCAAATCAACAACAAATTGAAATTGATTTTGAAGAATTACAATTAAATTTAGAAAAATGAATGAAAATTTTGCCTCCTTTAACCGATGGGTCTTGGATACGCCACTGACTGTGTGTGTTCGTGCTGATCCTTCATCTGTTGCGGCGACTTCTGGTGTTGTGTTCGTGCTATATGTGTTCTCGTTGTTACCCATTTACATTGTTGACCAACTCTGTTTTCCTTCAGTGAGAGAGGTATGTGTCCGTGCTGTTAACAAACCCAGAGTCTTGATTTGTGAGGGTATGGGCTGTTAACTAATGTCATTCACTGATTATTGACTTGACTCAACTCTACACAGTAGAGCTTTTTTCCTTATAGATTGTACATTATACAAGGATTCTTGATTATTGCTGGCTTTCTTCCTTCTAGGAACGGAAGTAGAAAATTATGTTCAAAGGAACCTAAATGGAATTTTCCTTTTAATTTTGTTACACTTACTTATGATTCTTTTAACGACATATTGTGTTCTTTGTTGGATGTTTTCACTGAGAACTGGAAGCAGTGGCGTATCCAAGACCCCTGGGTTAGGGGGGGCAAAATTTTCATTCTTTTTTTTTTGGATCTGATAGTAATTTTCTAAATTAATTTTAATTTATTGCTCATTTGATAGTAATTTCCTCTTAAAAAATATTTTCATTACAAAAAAAGTGTTCTTCTTTTGAATCTTAATTATATAATCAATCAACTAATTTGATATAATTAGATCTACGTACAAAAATTATAAATTTCAAACTTTTACAAAAAGGTTCTTAATAATGGAATGATAAATTAACCATTATAAAAAAATTTCATAAAATTGACTTTACAAATATATTACTCATGATCATAATTGTATAATCAATCAATCAATTTGATAGAATTAGACTTATGTACAAAAACTTCAAATTTCAAGTTTTTACAAAGAGGTCCCTAATAATAGAATGATAAATTAACCATTATCAAGAAAAAATTTCATGAAATTGAATTCACAAATATGTTACTCATGATTCTAATTGTATAATCAATCAACCAATGTGATAGAATTAGGCTTACATAAAAAACCTCCAAATTTCAAACTTTTACAAAGAGGTCCCTACAAAGAAATGAGAAATTAACTATCATCAAGAAAAAATTTCATGAAATTGACTTTATAAATATGTTACTCATGATTTTAATTACATAATCAATTAACCAATTTAATAGAACTAGACCTATGTACAAAAACTCTAAATTTCAAACTTTTACAAAGAGGTCCCTAACAATGAAATGAGAAATTAACCATCTTCAAGAAAAAAATTTGTGATTCTAGAGAGTGGGGGTCTTGTGACTGTGAGCAGCAGAGTGGGATTGAGATCTACGTACAAAAATTATAAATTTCAAACTTTTACAAAAAGGTCCTTAATAATGGAATGATAAATTAACCATTATAAAAAAATTTCATAAAATTGACTTTACAAATATATTACTCATGATCATAATTGTATAATCAATCAATCAATTTGATAGAATTAGACTTATGTACAAAAACTTCAAATTTCAAGTTTTTACAAAGAGGTCCCTAATAATAGAATGATAAATTAACCATTATCAAGAAAAAATTTCATGAAATTGAATTCACAAATATGTTACTCATGATTCTAATTGTATAATCAATCAACCAATGTGATAGAATTAGGCTTACATAAAAAACCTCCAAATTTCAAACTTTTACAAAGAGGTCCCTACAAAGAAATGAGAAATTAACTATCATCAAGAAAAAATTTCATGAAATTGACTTTATAAATATGTTACTCATGATTCTAATTACATAATCAATTAACCAATTTAATAGAACTAGACCTATGTACAAAAACTCTAAATTTCAAACTTTTACAAAGAGGTCCCTAACAATGAAATGAGAAATTAACCATCTTCAAGAAAAAAATTTGTGATTCTAGAGAGTGGGGGTCTTGTGACTGTGAGCAGCAGAATGGGATTGAGTCACTGAAGAGGTTCAAAAAATATTAAGGGGGTTCAAAAAAAAATAAGGAGGGGGGGCAAAATGAAAAAAAAAAAAATTTTCATGACACTTTTTAAATTTCAGGGGGTGCAGCTGCACCCCCTGACTTCAACGTGGCTCCGCCACTGACTGGAAGTCCTCTTCCGACTAACTGACACATAAACCAACTGAAGATACTAATAACTGTCACATAACAATATACAAAATCCTTATTTGATGTAGTTGATAGATAACAACTTAGTATAACCAGTGACTGTTCCTCTTCCTCCCCACTTGCATCTTGGTGGCCTCATTTTGTCTCTTGATGATCTCAATCTCTCTATTCATCTTGCCCATATCGCTTTGAAATCGCGCCATCTGATCACAAAGTATTGCGTTGGCCTTATCGTTAACATCTGCCCTACTTGGGCTGTCCTCTGAGCCATCATTGCTTCTCTCTTCAACATCTACCAATTCGAAGAATCGACACTTATCAGTCGCACACCATATACTCGATTCAGGTTCTTTTCAGATCGGGATATTTTGATGCAAGCTACTCGTTTGCACCAGCAATGTCTGACTTGCAGCCTAACGGTGCCTTTATCGGTGCTATCATCAATGCTTGAGGTCGCCATTTTGTACCTACAAATAGAAGGGAAAATATATATGTAACTCAACTCCATAATCAATGGCATGCAAGGGTCAGTTTACAACAATTCTAAACTGGAAAGAATATTTCTTATGTGAACAATACAAAGGTCAGATTCTCATTGTACAATTTCAACTATGTGGCAGCATATTTTCAGCACACATATTCACAGCATACATAAATTCAGTTTCACCCCACATGGACTTCCTATCCCCTTAAGCCTCTTTCCTCCCTCTCAGACAGTTTCTCATTGTACAATGTCAACTACGTAAGTGAGTGCAACATCTGATAAGGTGAAAATCCCATAACTGTCATAGTATTTTATTATCAAACATTCGGGCTATTTAAGAAGTTATACTTTTATAAACATCCAGTGCCTATTATGAAATTTAACTATTGTGTATCTGTATATAATCAAATATATTGTGAAGGGTAATGTATTATATGATTCCAAGCTAAGTAAGAATCCTCTGCACTTGAAACTATTACTGCTACAAATACCATCAGGTACAGGGCAATATCAAAGGAATAGGAATGTGCTGGATATGAAAATAGCCACCTGCTACCTAGTTCTTCAAAATATAAAACAAAATGATTATGTGAATTTGTGATTAAATTAAAACAGAACCTAGTGATTTAAAAGTGGAAAAAGATTTAAACAATTTTAATGATTTCTATTTATAAGATCGCCTAAGAAGAATATCAAACGTATAAAAGGAATAATAACTTCCTTCAACCTGTGATACCCCATAAATATCTAAATTGTTCCATGTAAGACGTATTCAACACCCGTTAAAGCACATTTTAATATGAACCAAAATCTCAGTTAGATGAGCAACGACCAACAAGAGTATATCAACAAAGAATATCCACAGAAGCTGATATCAGATATGCAGAAAAACAATTTTCTTTGATTCACAATCAATGATAATCTCCTCTATTTCTAATTTTGACAATAATCAATTGATTTAGGTGATGTGATCTAACCATTTTGCTTTAGGTATTCAAGATTTGCTTCAGTTCATTCACTTGGGAGTAATGAGAAGAAAGATTATAAAATCAACTCCCTATGTCACAGAAATTCATGAATTCAAATGTTCTATACACTGTAATTTTCAAACAGAAATTCATGATTTTTGTCACGACCCGCTACCCGGGCCAGGACTGACACAGTGACAACGTCCGAGTAACTGTAAGCCTTACAATTTTTGCTACCCACACCCCTTTTATTTTAATTATGCAGAAGTGTATAAGTTCAAGTTTCAAATTTTAATGCCATGTCATATTAAGACAGAGAGTAGGGACATACTTGGTGTCCCTACCTTTGTACTTATATCACACATGTATTCATACGTGAAATATATATAATCCATGAAAACGCATAACCAATCACACCTAATTAGTTGGAGATGAGGACATCCTTGGTTTTCTCGCTGTTCCATTTATACAATTATAGACAAAAATCATACAGTATGCACAACTAGCTACTTTAATTCCATTTTTCTAGGCTAATCTAATACTTTATTCTTTCCATCTACTAAATATAATAATTGCCTAATATTAACTAGTGATGCAATTAGGCAATTTTATATTTATCTATTGTACTATTTTTATTGTATATTTAATAATAATTTACTATTTATCCTAAGGATAAATGTATCATCTATATGTTAAATTCGAATCCATCCAACAATTTTTGGATTGGGATCCTCTTCAATACTCAAAAGTATTAGAGAGTCTCATACTCTCATTTAATCCATTAGATTGAAGCATAAATGATTCAGATCGCACAGGAAGGTTAACAGGAATTTAAATGAAATCCTTATCTAAATTTTTTTTATCTTTTACTTGATTTAAAATCATATTTAACTTCATCTAGATCCCTGTTAACCTTCTTGCATAATCTGGACCATTTGTGCTTTAATCTAATAGACCAAATCAGAGTATGAGACTCTACAATACTTTTGAGTATTGGAGAGGATCCCAATCCACAATTTCCTATTTAGAATTTTATGAAATAAAATTAATTATTCTTAATTTTGTTCTTACACCTTTTAACACCAAACAACAATTTTACAATAGTTCAATTAATAATAGATAATAGTTAATTAATGTTGCAATTATTAATTCTATTCCTACTTATTTTATAATAAATTAATGTAAATAGGAAATAATCCAATAAATCATAAAATCCATCCACTCATTCAATCATCAAAATAAATACATATTTATTTTTAAAAGAAATAATGTTAATAGACAATGATAGAACAAATCATGAAATCCACCAAGTCATTTAATCATCAAAATAAATAAATACTTCTAATGCAATATTTAATAATTATTTAAACCATTTAACTTATTAAGTTCGTGAAATCTGTAATAACTTAATTAAGTCTTGTACAATAGTCCCAAAATATTCTAGGAGTCCTGGTGATTACAAAGTCCTAAACTCAATACAAGAGACGACCCACTTGGCAATAGGAGGTCCTTACAAAACGAAACACCTTGCTATTTCTCTAGAGGGAGTTCCTCGCCTGCAATAAATCTGAAAGGAGGGAAACACGAGAATGAGTTATGGGGTAACTTAATGAGTGTATGAACACTCAATAATAAGAACAAAATACGAAGCAAATTATAAAGTGAACACACGGGCTAAAATATCATTTAAAACATAGTTCAAAGACACATACTATAATAAAGTTGAATTCTACAATCAATCATCAAACATATATCCGTTGTGTTGGGCGTGTCACCATTAGACTATCTTAAGGCCTATAATGACACTCACACTTAACATCATCATCGATAGGACACCTTAGGAGTTTCTCAATTACTCGAGCTATATTCTCTTATCGTGAGATAGCGTCTCCCCTATCAATTTGGTTTTATAACTGGTGTAACTCATTCTACAGAAGGGGTACCACACGACATCTCAAACATGCCATACGGCTTCTCAATGACAAAGATTCAACATTTCAAATGAAAGTTAAAATTTCACAATCATAATACAAATTTTTTATTCATATAATTTTTTGGATATTTATTCATTCCTTGTATTTGGAATTTTCTAAAATTCCATAAGTGGAAATCATTCATACTAAAAATATTATTATTCTTTAACGATGAACTTCGGGATCTCAACCCGATTCAACATCATAATAAACTACACTATAATCCTATTTTTTGAGGATTTGTCCACTCACCTAGATTCCTTGCTAGTCTTTAATGTGTTCTAATACAATTCTTCAAGTAAAGGATGTTATGATGGATCTTTCCTACCGATTATTAAAAATTAAAAGGGTTAAAACTTAAAACAGAAAATTGACTTAAATTCAATTATGACCTTTATGCACTATTCCAGTCATATCTCCCAAAAGGTATAAAATTTTTCAATGATTTTGGTTTTGTCTAAAACTAGACGAAAAGAGTTTTCCATTGATAGGTAGCTCATTAAAATAGGAAATTTCCTGAGGAAGATATGGCCAATTCAATGTGTACAAAAATGTATGGAATTGAATTTGAAATTAACTTATCTTACATTATTTGTAACTTTCCTCTTGAAGTATTTTTTTCAAGCTCTTGATTAGGGTTTCAAATTTGCAGAACCTAAGATGTGTTTGGGTGTTGTTTGATGGTGTGGGGGCTAGGGTTTGGTGTGGCTAGGGTGTTCTTGCTTTGGTAGAGGGAGAGAGACGTGTGGGAGAGGAAGACAATGGCTTCTATAAGGAAAGGGGGAGGAGAGCGAATGAGTGAGGAATTTGTGAAGGCTTAGGGGTCTATTTATAGGTAAGGGTTTAGGCTTAGTTAGGAGGAAAAAATTTAAATTCAATTAGGATTCTATAGATTTGTATTTACCCTAGGTTTATTTATTTATTAATATTTTATCTTCGTTTTCTTATTTTATTTTATTTATCTTGTTTTTAGAAGGTTTAATCCTATTAGGTGTGTTTATTTGTTATTATTATTATAATTTATTTTGTTTAATTTAAAAATAAGATGTCTTAGATCTTCGCTTATCTTTATTAATATTTGGGAAAAATGCATTTTACCCCTATGAAGTTTACTCTATATGCAGAAGACCTCCATAAAGTTTAAAACTAAGCAAAAGACCCGTATAAACTTTCATATTGTGCCAAAAATCACCTGTGCGTTAGTTGACTGTTAGTTAACTGACAGTCAATGCTGATATAGATACTGAAGTACCCCTCTTTCACTTAATCATTGTATCTAATACAATTGCGACATGTGACATATGTTTAACTTTGAAGAAAAATCAAAGTAGCGCATGCACAGTAGGATTCAAACTTGGGCTTAAATAAAAGAAGGAAGAGCTCTCCACCATCTAGCCACTAACGCACATTTAATATATATTTGTGAAATTTAATATATATATATATATATATATATATATATAGGAACATCTGTTATTGTATTCAAAATTCAAAACAATATACACCAATTTCTTATAATAAGAAAATATACTATTATTTTACATAACTCATTTTAAATTATATAAAAATTAAAAGTTTTAATTACAAATCTTATAATACAAATTTTATTTTTATTAAGTAAAATAATTATAAAAATATATTGTGCATATTAAAATTATTTTTTAATATAAGATTTGATATTATAATTTTTAGTAATAATTAAATTTTATAATATCAAATCTTGTATTAAAATTTTGTATTATAATGTCAAATCATTTTAAATTATATTAAAAATTAATTATTATTAAAAAAAATATAATTTTAAATCTTATACAAAAATATAATATGCATAGTATATTTTTATAATTATTTTTTAATATAAATTTTATTTTTATTAAGTATAAATAATAATTAAATTTATATTATAAGATTTATTATTAAAATTTTTTAATTTTTATATAATTTAAAATGAGTTATGTAAAATAATAGCATATTTTCTTATTATAAGATTTGTTATTTTTTATAAGATATAATAATTGGTATATGTTGTTTTGAATTTTGAATATAATAATAGAAGTTTATATATATATATATATATATATATATTAAATTTCACAAATATATGTTGAATATGCACAAGTGGCTAACTTGTGGAGTGCTTTTATTTCTTTTATTCAAACTCAAGTTCGAATCTTATTATGCATGTGCTACTTTAATTTTTTTCCAAAGCTAAGCATATGCCACATGTTGCAATTCTATTGAATACGACGATTGAGTGAAAGACATGTGGTTTTTGGCACAATAAGAAAATTCATAAGGGTCTTTTGCTTAGTTTTAAACTTCATGGGGGTTTTCTGTACATAGAACAAACTTCATGGGAGTAAAGTACATTTTTTCCTTAATATTTATATTATGTTATATTTTGTTTGGGGTATTTCCTTATTGCTTCTAGAAGTTAGGTTAAAATATTATTTTTTAACGTAGGTTTATCTAATATCTAACCACTTGGTTATTTTATATTAGATTTAGGATATCCTTATCCTAATCTTATTTAAAGCCTTCTAGAACTCTAGGTTAATTATTAATTAAATACTTTCTCTCTTATTTATCCTATTGCTTAATTATTTTATCGTTATTTATTTTGATTATTATTATTATTATTATTGCTTCAACTATTATACTTATTATTACATATTCACCTATTATTATACTACTATTATCTTTTATTGTTATCATAAACGCCATGTTATATATATGTTTATATATAATCAATTACCATTATTAATACCCATTATTATATATCCATTTTTTGTTTAATAAAAAATACATAAATGTATCTTACCTTAATCTTCTCTATTTATTATTTTGTTTATTAACTTAAGCTTTCCTAACCCAACTTAACATTTCTTATCTTTGTATTTCTAAAATCTAACCATACCTTTGTTGATCCTAAGGCTTTATGCTATAAGTTTTGATGATGACAAATGTATTTGAATTGTAGCATTGATATATATAAATATTAATTATCATATATATGCTACAAGTACTTAAGCATGATTATGTTATTTAATATGTATGTTTCATATATTAAATCATGCTATTATCATGAATTGAACTAACAATTTGGTTTGCAAGTAAGATATATTTCATAGGTTGGTTCAAAAACAAGAAGAGTGAACATTGGATTGAAGAACAAAGAAAAACAATATCATGCTTTACTCAAGAAAACAACAAAGCTCCAAGAAATGAAGAACTAGAAGATTTGAAGTCTTGGAAACTTGGATGCATCAAGATAGCCTATGTGTTTACATTAGGTATATTATATATAGGCTAGTATACTTGTGCAACTCAATGATTTAGATTTGCATGCATTGGCTCAAGCATTTTGAACAAAAAGATAATGAGATATGAAGTTTTACAAAAGTTAGTTTTTGATCTTTGGTCACTCCTTATATCATATCTCATAAATGAAAAATCGGTTTTTCAAATATCTTAATCTCATTTGATAGTAGACTCAAAGATCTTTCCAATGGTATATTATTTATTCAAAACGGAGTCCAAATGAGAAATATATGACTATTTAAAATATAGTTTGAAAAACTGAAAGTTGATTTTACTGTACTCAAAAATTATTCTGTTATGACATATAGTCAGTGTTTTGATTATATCTTTTAAACAAAAAATAATTTTTGAGTAAAACTTGGCTCATTTGAAACTAGACTCCAAGAACTTTCCAATGATATATTGTTTGTTTAAAACGGAGTTCAAATGAGGGAGTTATGATTTTTTAAAGAAAGCTCAAAATCTGTATTTCGCTACTGCCAGCCGGTGGACGACCAGGCAGCTTCAGACTGGTCGACCAGTTGTCCTGAAAATACTATATTTTGCTACTGTCAGTGGGTGGTCGACCAGGTGACCCCCACTGGTTGACCAATGGACATATGGACTGCATTATAAGTGCTGTAACGACTATATAACGGCTAGTTTTTTAAAATTTTATATATATAACCTTAGATACACGATTTTGAGCTAGAACAAAGTCCTACAATGTGATATTAACTTCTTCTATCATCTTTGAGAGAAAGGAAAGCATTCTTGAGCCAAATCTTGCATATTCTCTATCATTAGAGTTATTAGAGCTTCATTTGTATTCATCTACTCTTTAGAGAGAGTTTCTTTGTATTGTTGATTTTGATCAACACATATATTATTCTGAGTTGAGGTTCGCAAGTACCGGTGTTGAAAGAACTTGCTTTGGGTTGAGGAGGAACCCGGATTCATAAATTCTCCATTGTGGTTTCGCAAATACCCGGATCGAATTTGCGTGATTGTAGTGGTTTGCAAGTACCCGGATTAAACTTGCAATTATAGTGGATATACTCAAGTGGTCTCTTGAGGACTGGATGTAGGCTTGGATTAGCCGAACCAGTATAAATCTCCAAGTTTGCTTTCTCTATCCCTTACTCTTTAAATTGTGCATATTGATATCTATTCTTTAATTCCTTGATCTTTATAATTATTTATCTTGACAGCATATTGATTTTTTGTATTGTATTTATTATCTTAAGTATTACACTTCTACAGAAAATCATTTCAACTTCCAATTAATTCTTGTGAAAAATTTATAAAACCCAATTCACCCCCCCTCTTGGGTTCCAACCATTACTTTCAATTGGTATCAGAGCTTGGGCTATTGATTTGAGACTTAACCGTCTAAGAGTAAACATGATTGGATTTAATGAGTGGTTTATGTTTGAAAATTGTTCTTTCACAGAACCTCCAATTTTTTATGCTAATCATTTTCAATATTGGAAGTATGAAATTAAAATGTTTTTAATTTCAGTAGACCATAAACTCTAGGAAGTTATAGAAAATGGTTTTTATATGCCTGTCAAGGAAGAACAAGGAAAATGCATTGCAAAACCCAAGAGTGAATGGAATAATACTGAAAGAAGTTTAGTGCAACTCAATGCTAAGGCAAAATTGATTATTTCTTGTGCATTGAGTCAAGATGAATTTTTCAAAATTTCCAATTGTGCAACTGCAAAAGAAATGTGGGAAACTCTTGAAGTTGCATATGAGGAAGATCTTATTGCTGAGGAATTAAAGTATAAAAGTTTCATTAATGAACTTGAAATTGCTCAAATGAAAAATTGTGAAAGCATTAATGAGATACATCTTGTGCTTAATCAATTGCAAGCTCTTGGTGTTGAACTTACAGGAAAATCTCAAATCACCAAGGTGGCAGACGAAGAAGAAAAAGGAGAAGAAGAGAAACCACAACCAAAAGTAGAATCGTCAAAGAAAGCTTACATATCTTCTATTTGGGGAAATGGCAATTCTGATAAGGAGGACACAAATGAAGAAACCAACATCTGTCTTGTGGCCAGAGATGAAGATGGGGTAAATTCATTTGACTACTCTTTTGATGAATTACAAGATGCCTTTGATGATTTACATGAAGAATCTCTAAAACTTGCAAAGAAATTTAATGCTTCAAAACAAAAAAACTCTTCTGTTGAAAATGAATTAGAAAAATTGAAAAATGAATTTTCTATTTCCAAGGAAGAGAATTTTGGTTTCGAAAATCAAAACAAAACTTTGCAAGAAGAGAATTTGATTTTAAAGGGAAGTATCTCTACCAACAAAAGCTGCTTTTGCACCAAGTGTGATTCTTTGAAAAAGGAAAATGATGATCTTAAAAACACACTTGCAAAATTTTCTCAAGGTAGAGAAATTTTAAATACTTCAGTTTTGAAACAAAGAAGAAGGTTTAACAAAGTTGGTCTTATTTCTAAAAGTAAATCAAACCAAAAGCATTCTAAAAACTTCTTTGTTTCTACAAAGATGTCAATTAGTCCAACTTGCACTTGTTTTTATTGTGGACTGAAATGACACAAATCTTACTCCTGCTTTTATAAGAAAAATCTTGTTCATGGAGTAAAAATGAAATGGGTTCAAAAAGGAACTCATGACCCAGGCGGACCCAAAGAAATTTAGGTACCAAAAACAAAAGATTAATTTGCAGATTCGCCTCGAAGCAAGGAGCGGAAATGACATTTTAATGGCTACATCATTTAAACTCCATTTCCTTACATCAAAAGGAGGCAATGGACAAGTAAACATATAAGTTGGAATGCCTTGTAAGAAATTTGATTGATATGTTTACTGCTCTTTAATGCTTTTCCTGTTTTCTAACATGCCTTACATCTATCTTTGATACTCATGCATGCTATATCTGAAAACAACTGTTAGGTGTGCGGCCTATAGATTCGAATTTTGTTTTGAGCTAAAATCTTTCTTTTAAATTCTGCTCAAACTATCCTTTTTACCGCATCACGAAAACTTGCTTCCATTACATGCATATTTCTCTTACTTTCACAACAATAAGATTACTCTTGCCTATAGTATTTATCCTTATTGTAATCTTATTCAAATATTTTCAATGAAATCAAATTTCTTGCAAAATTGCATTTCATAGAAGTATAGCACTCTTATTAATATGGCATATCTTAAACATAATGTTGCTCCTAGTGCTCGAGATTTATTTGAACATTACTGACTTGAACATCAAAGTGCTCCACCAAAAGTATTTTGCAGGAGTTAATCTTCAAATTTATCCTCTAAGGCACATTCTTTCCTCTGCTCTCCGAAATCAGTAAGATTTATAGTTTTGAAGTTGGTTGGTCGACCAACGCTTCTATCAGTGGTCGACCAATGAAGGCTATAATGAACTAACACCCAGCGCCAGGAGAAGAATGCTGAAAGTCGAGACAAGTGGTCGACCAAGGTCCTCAGACTGGTCGACCAACTCGAGGCAGTGGGTAAATAAGGATATTCTGGTGAGGAGTGGTCGACCAATTCATTCACAATGGTTGACCAATGCTTGACAGTAAGCTCCTTCCACTTTCTCATCTCCACGATGGTTGACCAGTGTGGACATGTTGGTCGACCAGCGGATGACAGTAGATGAAGGATTTAAATTTTACTGCTATGTACTTAATGATCTCTTCAAAGCTTTATGGGTGATCTTATAAGAGATTATTTTTGAGAGAATCTTGCAAATAATCAATCAATGAATATCATTAAAATTGCAAGAAGATAGGATCAAAAGAAGGGCAATGAGGAAGACAAGAATATCAACATATTAAGGAGGAAGTTCAAGAAGCAACAAAAGTTTGTCAAAATTGATGAGTATCTCTATCCTTTACTTCTTTATTATTTAATTGAATGATACTCCTTGATCTCAATTGAACATTGTGGCAAATCTTTTTATTGACATACTTTCATTGCAATAATATATTATTCTCTGATATCTTACATACTTGATCATATCATTGTATATAAAGATATTATCTTTATACCATTCTTCATGGTTTGAGCATTATACATGTCATATCTTTTCAAAGCTATGGTTTATGGACCATTGGTTATGGATTATAGTTTATATCCAATTATATTTTATTAATCCTTATCACCTCAATTTCACTACTACATACTCAGGTTATAATATGTTTTATCTTGAGTAAGTATGTAACTTGTTTTTGCTTTGAAATGATGATATATATATATATACATATCCATGTCAGAAAATTCTTTCTATCTTTAAAATGGATATATATTTTTCAAAATATATATATCCTTCTATTGTGCTGAATTTGTGTGGTTGATTTTCTTTATCTTTCTTTATTATTATTATTATAATTTTTTTAAGTACCGTCCTCTGAAAGAAACCACTTGCATTAAAAAAAAACAAACTAAAGGATTACATTGCAAAAAAAAAAGGTTTACTCATGCATAAGTAATCTACAGGCGAGGTGGTCTTGGATTAGGAGGGTTGTATTGTATCATCACCCCTCGGCCATTCCTTGGAGCAAGAGACTGAGCAATGTCACGAAGGGTAGTGTAAATCCCATTCATACAATCAACACTTCTTTGTTGTTGATTGCAGAAGCATTGGGTAGACCAATAGAAGAACCTATCTATTCTTGAAGTCATTGCCGCATTGTTGCATTTTGCTAACTTCTCCAGGTCCTCTATCATCTTCTTGAGTTTCTTCACCTCCTGCTCCAAACAAGCAATTTTGTCTTCTGGCGTATGTACTAATCTCCTAGCTTCTTCGATCTTCATCTTCTTCTTTCGGTTCTCTTGAGATTCCTCCAAAGGTCTTTTGCCTTTGTCCTTGCCTAGACTCAAGTTTAAGTCGAGCTCTTCCTCCCTTGCCTCTACTGTGAGATCAATGATCTTTCTTGTGGCCATGGTTTGAAAATTCAGAAATTTTTGTAGGAGTATGAAGAGAGAGGAATGTCAGAAAGTTGTAGGCTCAGAAATGAATACTCTTTGTGGTGTGGTAATTGAAAACTCTGAGGCAGTCTTTATAGAGAGAAAATTATGACTTGAGTCAAAGAACATATCTCTTCGCCATACCCCTACACGCTCATCCTATGGATATCTGCAAGCTGGAAGCCAAAAGTCTAAGGTAGGCATGCACACCAACAGCGCGTCACATTAATGGCAAAACCACGAAAGTCAATTTTCGGTGGATTTGCGGCTGATTTAATTTGTTTTGATTAGAAATTTTAAGGATTAATAAAATGGTGATAAACAGAACCGTATTTCTCTGCTTTGTTGTGTTGTTCTTGAGAGCTTTCAGTATGATATACATGATTGATTGCATCATGCTATGATTATATGTATCTAAGAACATATGTTGTGTATGCTATTCATGCATCATGAGCGAAGGCTACGACCAAGAATAATATTTCATGATTCCACATGCACTCATACAAAATGAGAAGTCAAAAATTTAAAATGACTTGAATAAAATAAAATGTGTAGAGGTTGATACATCTTTATAGATACACATACTTGCATATAATGCTTTCGTGGGTAAATGAAAGGCAATAATTTGCTTGCATCATGATAATGCTTGATGCATACGACGGTAAGCAGTTAATTTTTCCTTTAATCTTTGATTTACATTACTAACTTAAGCATTAGAGTGGCTGTCAAAATTTTTACATGTACTCATCCTCAAGATACATATATAAATTCATTTTGAATGGGTATATAAATTGCTTCTGTTGTGCTAAAATTACTTTGCCATATTGAAGCAACATCTACTTTGAAAAGAAATGGATTTGAATATCCTCATTTTAAATTACTTCTGCTATATGTTAAAATACTTTTATGCATATAAGTAGAAATTGTTTTCAAATATCTTGAAAATTATTAGTATTTGATTTATGGATTATGATTAATATTCTTGTTTATATCATGCTTTGCTAATCCATATATCATACTTCTGCTGTGTGCTGCAAATATTTCTATCATATGACAGCAAATGATGTTTATTTTTTTTTGTTACATATTTCAAAGATTTCAATGTTTCTGCTATTTACTAAAAATGCTTTTTCATAAACAAGCAGAAATCATTTTCAATTAAAATATTGCAGAATTTTCTTAAAAAATCTTACTTCAAAATTCTGCAATCAAAAACTGAATTTCCTTTATAATGATTTGGACAATCTTTTTCAAAGGAAAATGGTTATGAAATTCAGAGGGAGCTTTATCTCTCTTGAAAATATATGAATGATCTTGAAAAAGAATACATTTTAAAAATTGGATATTCATTATTCATTCTTCTTTTTCATAACGTGCACAGTTTAAAGGGGAGAAGCCTAAACCTAAACTCCTTCTAATTTTATCTTTTGGCTCATTTCATTTGACATGCGAAATTTTTCTGAAAATTATTTTTACATGTCAATGAAATCAATAATAAGTTTTGATATATCCTCACCCTATGCTATATTGACATCTTTTGACATCCTAGCTTAAAGAAGGTATGTGCTTTAACTTCTATATATTGTGTTCCTTACACCTTTTTGTTGATGTCAAATAGGGGGAGAAGAAACAATAGAAAAATATGTGTATGTGCTTATAATATTACATTCATTATCTTGTGATACATATTTTTCTGTGGTGATTTGTCATCATCAAAAAGGGGGAGATTGTTGACCCTAAGGCTTTATGCCATAAGTTTTGATGATGACAAATGTATTTGAATTATAGCATTGATATATATAAAGATTAATTATCATATATATGCTACAAGTACTTAAGCATGATTATGTTATTTAATATGTATGTTTCATATATTAAATCATGCTATTATCATGAATTGAACTAACCATTTGGTTTACAAGTAAGATATACTTCATAGGTTGGTTCAAAAACAAGAAGAGTGAACATTTGATTGAAGAACAAAGAAAAACAATATCATGCTTCACTCAAGAAAACAACAAAGCTCCAAGAAATGAAGAACTAGAAGATTTGAAGTCTTGGAAGCTTGGATGCATCAAGATAGCCTATGTGTTTACATTAGGTATATTATATATAGGCTAGTATACTTGTGCAACTCAATGATTTAGATTTGCATGCATTGGCTCAAGAATTTTGAACAAAAAGATAATGAGATATGAAGTTTTACAAAAGTTAGTTTTTGACCTTTGGTCACTCCTTATATCATATCTCATAAATGAAAAATTGGTTTTTCAAATATCTTAATCTCATTTGATAGTAGACTCAAAAATCTTTCCAACGGTATATTATTTATTCAAAACGGAGTCCAAATGAGAAATATATGACTATTTAAAATATAGTTTGAAAAACTGAAAGTTGATTTTACTGTACTCAAAAATTATTCTGTTATGACCTATAGTCAGTGTTTTGATTATATCTTTTAAAAAAAATAATTTTTGACTAAAACTTAGCTCATTTGAAACTAGACTCCAAGAACTTTCCAATGATATATTATTTGTTTAAAACGGAGTTCAAATGAGGGAGTTATGATTTTTTAAAGAAAACTCAAAATCTGTATTTCGCTACTGCCAGCCGGTGGTCGACCAGGCAGCTTCAGACTGGTCGACCAGTTGTCCTGAAAATGCTATATTTTGCTACTGTCAGTGGGTGGTCGACCAGGTGACCCCCACTGGTCGACCAATGGACATCTGGACTGCATTATAAGTGCTGTAACGGCTAGTTTTTTAAAATTTTATATATATGACCTTAGATACACGATTTTGAGCTAGAACAAAGTCCTACAATGTGATATTAACTTCTTCTATCATCTTTGAGAGAAAGGAAAGCATTCTTGAGCCAAATCTTGCATATTCTCTATCATTAGAGTTATTAGAGCTTCATTTGTATTCATATACTCTTTAGAGAGTTTCTTTGTATTGTTGATTTTGATCAACACATATATTATTCCGAGTTGAGGTTCGCAAGTACCGGTGTTGGAAGAACTTGCTTTAGGTTGAGGAGGGGCCCGGATTCATAAATTTTCCATTGTGGTTTTGCAAATACCCGGATCGAATTTGCGTGATTGTAGTGGTTTGTAAATACCTGGATTAAACTTGCAATTATAGTGGATATACTCAAGTGGTCTCTTGAGCACTGGATGTAGGCTTGGATTAGCCGAACCAGTATAAATCTCCAAGTTTGCTTTCTCTATTCCTTACTCTTTAATTTGTGCATATTGATATCTACTCTTTAATTCCTTGATCTTTATAATTATTTATCTTGACAGCACATTGATTTTCTGTATTGTATTTATTATCTTAAGTATTACACTTCTACAGAAAATCATTTCAACTTCCAATTAATTCTTGTGAAAAATTTATAAAACCCAATTCACCCCCCATCTTGGGTTCCAACCATTACTTTCAACCTTTATATTTTATTATTATTATTATTATTATTATTATTATTATTATTATTATTATTATTATTTAATTTCCCTTAAGTTACATCTATCAATAATATCACTTTACATAATCTAAATGCTCCTACACCTGAAACTACGTAATTGCATTATTACTCCGCTAAATTATTTATTTTAACAACAAATTGCATTCATAGAGTAAGGATCATATCATATTTCATATATCATACACACAATCCATGCAACTAAAATGTAACACATGCTTCTAACAAGTATAGAAAAGACGACAAAATTTATATTGTCACACAAAAAAAATCTAATGGATATGAAAATTTTTACCATGGGCAATGCATTACACACGAACAAAATTTTCCACACAACCAAAACCCAATTCCTTCCGACACTGTAATACTTAGGGTACTACAATTTCAACTTGCAGAATGAGCCCTCCCTAATTTTTTACTTGCACCTCGTAGTTTGCAGAACAAAACCTAAGGCATCTAGAAATTTCGAACTAGACAAACTTGAGATGGGAAAGCGTTGAAGCAGTCAAAACCATCCAAGCCACTGCAGGGTTCACCATCAAACCTATCAACGCCATCGTTGGGTTGGCACAGTCATAGTCGCAGGAGAGAGTCATCAAATGCTGAATGCTGAAGGTCTAGGGTCTATGAAATATGTATGTATTGAAGAGAAATGGTTATACTATATTTCAAGTATCATTTTATGAGATTTGAAGTTCATAATTTATCAGTCAACTAATTATCCCGCAACAGTCGACTGATACATCTTGATTTTTATTTTATGCAATTTTTGAAAACAATCAGTCGACTGATAGTTATAGATCAGTCGACTGATCGTCTTATGTCAAGTGCAAAATTGTAGGCTTCAAGATCTTTCAAAAATTACTTATTTTATGAATTTGGACATTTTGTAAGAATTTTTACAAAAATCTCATGATTTTAAACTAAATGTTCACAAGATCTATATTACAATTTAAGAAAATTGTATTGGTTTAGTATAAATCTAGCAGACGTTACAATTGTCGGGGTTATGCTTGAGGTTTTGGCTGGGCAAAGAATTTCTTTGTATGATTTTGGAGTTAGTTTTGGTGATGACAATTCCTGCATGTGGTTAGGGTTCTCATGAACAAGGAAAATGTTGTTGATGACAGGGTGTGTATGGGGGTTGCGGTTGACAGTGATTGTGTCACGACCAATTTTCTAAGCACATGACCGGCACAATGATGAATATCCCATCACTGTAAGCCTTTCGATAAATTCTTCCCACAAGTAAAATTATTAGTCATTATCTCTATATTCTCAAAATACCATTCCTTAATAAATACAAAGAAAATACATCAAATTTTAATTAATTAAAAATAATAGATCCTCAGTACAAAATAAATTATCATACTGGAATACAAGCCAAATACCAATCCCCTGACCTAGATGTCCTAGACGGTTACAGAGCAACATATTCTATAACAAAAAAAGGGCCTACCCGACAGCGGGAAGGTCCAAAGTGATCTACTCCTCTAGCGGATGTTCTTCGGTGGCAACCTGATTTGAACAAAAAAATTTGTACAGAGAGTGTGAGCTTTTAAACTCAGTGAGTAAATCGGCCTTGCGTTAATAAAATTCAAATACATCACCAGTCATGCAAGCATATCCAAAAGCTCAAGCTCAACCAATAGACATAGTTAGAAATTACATATAAGAAGACAAAAATTCCTCCAATTCAACAAATGTTACTAGTACTCATCAATGGCAATATATCCCGGAGAGCGCACACAGGCCACCTCACCAATTCTGTATATTTCCGCCATGACGCACAATCTCATCCTCTTAGCTAGGGCGCCTCACAGATTTATCACCAATCTGGGCTATATCCCTACTGCGGGAATCGTTGTCTCCACACTCATTGGTCAAGACACCCTTTAAACCGGGTTTTTCGCCTTGCCGTGAGAGGGGGTACTATACCGCTCAATCACAATCAATAGTACAATATTTCATATTATAATCAGAAGCACAATATAATATTCATCCTTATAACATGTATAGTATATAATCATATGATTCAAATTTCACATCATCATGAGATACTTGGTTTGTCTTATCCATACTTCTGGATTAATTATCTCATTATATTTGTCATTCTGAATCCAATTTCCCCCTATGAATCTTGGGAGTGTCCTACGACATACTTTTTATCACCAGTAATGCTAAAACTCTATTAAAACGGGGTCGTTTTACTCACCTGAATTCCGTACGAATATTGCTTCTCTAAATCGTTACGGACAAGAGTACACAGGTGAATTTCAGTGTTCTGCTACAGAGATTTTCATGAAAGATTATAGAAAATACGTTAAGATTGTTTTCGTATAGATACTATTCATATGTACGGTTGCTATTCATACGGTTATTATTCATACGTATGGGTACTATTGATACCAGAAATAGAGAATACAATCTGTAAAAGAGTACACCAGGTAAGTTCCCAGGAAAGAGTGAAGGGTCACACTGGACACACTTAAAAATCAGGTCTTTCCTTAGCCAGAACTTTCCTACACATGTATTCTTCACAGTTTACATTCTATTTCGGTAATCAGAGAATCAAAATAACATATAAACAGCTAACGACAGTTTTTCTGATGTGGAAGATCAGCCAAAGCCGCAACCACAGAGCATACTTAAGAAAATAACTTCTAAAATTTGAAAGACATAGAAAGGGCATAGTATCCTTACCTAAGCACAAAAAGAAAGGCCCAAAATCTCATAGGCCTAGCGTCGGAGCAAGAGAAACTTAAGGAGAGAAGAAGAAAAAGTTGAAGGTGTGAGTTTAGAAGTGAAATGGAAGGGCCTATTTATAGCAAAAATCAAGGGTACTATTTGATACTATGCGTTAATAAAATATTCAATTTACTATTCATGAAAATGACATTTCTAATAATGCAGTTACTGTGCACCTTATGCGTACGACTGAAAATTTTTCTTTTATTACTCTTGAAAACTTAAAGGGAAAACTATCATTTCATCTTAAACCTTTAAGTTTCTTTTCAATTCAGTCCTTTCAATTTAGTCCCTGAGCATATTTTACACATAAAATGTCATTTTCTACTACAAACTTCTTTCTAGTTTTCTCTTATGATCAAACCACATCTAGTATTTGACATTTTGATTGTATAAATGAACAGTACTATATACATAAATAGTATTATACGGGTAAATAGTACTATATACTGAAATAGTAACAGTAGTTTGTAATCACGCATATATATTTTATTTTTTATGGGTATTACATTATCACTCCCTTTAAGAAATTCGGTCCTCCGAATTTAAATTACCTCAAGTCGTAAAAAGATGCGGATATCTAGAACGCATGTCGGCCTCGGCTTCCCATGTGGCTTCTTCGTGAGTTTAATTCCTCCACAAAACCTTGACGGATGGAATCTCCTTAGATCGGAGTTTCTTTACTTGACTATCGAGGATAGCCACCGGTATCTCCTCGTATGACAAGTTTTCATCTACTAGGATAGAATCATTGTGAGAAGGGTGAAGTATGTGAGAAGGGTCAGGAAGGTACTTCCTCAACATGGATACGTGAAAAACAGGATGAATCCCTTCCAGTTCCATAGGTAGGGTAAGCCGATAAGCCACTTTTCCCACTCGTTCTAAAATTTCATAAGGCCCGATGTATCTAGGACTCAACTTTCCTTTCCTTCCAAATCTCAACACACCTTTCATTGGAGAGACCTTAAGGAATACCATATCGCCAACTGAGAACTCCAAATCACGTCGTCTGTGGTCAGCATATGCCTTTTGTCTACTTTGAGCTGCTTGCATCCTATCTTGTATTGTCTTAACCTTGGTTAGGGCATCCTGGGCCAAGTCAGGTCCTAATGCTTTCGCTTCACCTACCTCGAACCAACCGATCGGAGATCTGCAACGTCTCCCATACAAGGCCTCATAGGGTGCCATCCCAATAGTGGCATGATAGCTATTGTTATATGCGAACTCTACAAGATACAAATGCTTTTCCCAGCTTCCACTGAAATCTAGGATACAAGCTCGTAACATATCCTCTAGCGTCTGAATCGTCCGCTCTGACTGTCCGTCTGTCTGTGGGTGAAAAACGGTACTAAGGTCCACTCGAGTACCTAATGCCTCTTGAAAACTTCTCCAGAAACGAGAGGTAAATTGAGGACCTCTATCAGAAATGATAGATATAGGTACTCCATGCAGCTTCACTATTTCCTTAATATACAATTGTGCCAACATTACTACACCATAAGTGGTTTTGACTGGAATGAAGTGTGCTGATTTGGTTAGTCGGTCAACAATGACCCAAACTGAGTCATAACCTCCTGTAGAGCGAGGTAGACCAACAACAAAGTCCATCGTCACTTGTTCCCATTTTCATTCAGGAATCTCTAATTGTTGTAACGAGCCTCCTGGCTTTAGATGCTCAGCCTTAACCTGTTGATAGGTTAAACAACGAGACACAAATTCTGCTATGTCTTGTTTCATTCCTTTCCACCAGTAGATCTGTTTCAGATCCTGATACATCTTGGTGGCTCCTGGATGTACATCATATGCAACACGATGGCCTTCTTCCATGATGTCTCGTCTAAGAGTTCCAACATCTGGTACACACAACCGTTGTTCAAAATGCAAGACTCCTGTATCGTCAAGTGTGAAACTATTCACTTCACCAATCTTCACCTTTTCCATAATTTGGACAAGCTCAGGATCCTCCATTTGAGATATCCGTATCTGGTCTACAAGGGAAGATCTAGCCCTGATATGGGCTAAGAATGATCTTGTCCTTGTAACCTCGAGAGTAGCACCTTTTGCTCTCAGCTCTTGTAGTTCTTGGATCAATGGTCTTCTTGTTACTGCTATATGGGCTAGACTACCCATAGAGTTTCGACTCAAGGCATCTGCCACCACGTTCGCTTTGCCTGGGTGGTAAAGAATATTGCAATCATAATCTTTTAGTAATTCTACCCATCTCCTCTGTCTCAAGTTTAGGTCCTTTTGGTCGAAAATATATTTTAGACTTTTATGGTTAGTGTAGATTTCGTAAGTTTCTCCGTATAGATAATGTCGCCATATTTTTAAAGTGAAAACTACTGCTGCCATTTCCAGATCGTGGGTGGGGTAGTTTTGTTCATGTTTCTTAAGCTGTCTCGATGCATATGCCACTACTTGGCCATGCTGCATGAGAACACATCCCAACCCTACTCTTGATGCATCGCAGTATACTGTAAAACCTCCTGGTCCTAAGGGTAAGACCAATACATGTGCGGAGATTAACCTTTTCTTGAGTTCTTGGAAGCTTTCTTCACAAGCGCCATCCCATTGGTACTTTACTCCTTTCCTAGTCAGTCGTGTGAGAGCGGCGGCTAACTGGGAAAAATTTTGGATGAAACGACGATAATATCCTGCTAATCCCAAGAAGCTGCGAATCTCCGTGACTAAGGTAGGTCTAGGCCACATTTTGACCGCTTCTACTTTGCTTGGGTCTGCTTGGATGCCATCTTTGGAGATCACATGTCCCAAGAAAGTCACGCGATCAATCCAAAACTCGCATTTAGAGAATTTGGTGTACAATTGATAATCCTTCAATGTCTGCAACACAATACGAAGGTGTTGTTCGTACTCTTATGAAGTCTTTGAGTACACCAGAATGTCGTCTATGAAGACAATGACGAATTTGTCTAAAAAGGATTTAAAAATCCTATTCATTAAATCCATGAAAGCAGCTAGTGCATTCGTTAATCCAAATGACATTACCAAGAACTCGTAATGCCCATATCTGGTACGGAAGGCTGTTTTAGGCACATCCTCCTCCTTGATCTTGAGTTGGTGATAACCAGACCTCAAGTCAATTTTTGAAAAACACTTGGCTCCTTGAAATTGATCGAAGAGATCTTCGATGCGAGGCAACGGGTATTTATTTTTGATAGTTACCTTATTCAGTTGCATGTAATCTATGCATAGTCTCATCGATCCGTCCTTCTTTTTCACGAACAGAACAGGAGCTCCCCAAGTGAATAACTTGGCCTTATAAAGCCTTTGTCTAGCAAGTCCTGTAACTGAGTCTTTAACTCTTTTAATTCTGTTGGTGCCATTTTATAAGGGGGTATGGAGATTGGGCGAGTATCTGGTGTTAACTCTATCTGGAACTCAATCTCTCGATCTGGGGGTACACCTGGTAGATCATCTGGGAAGACATTTACAAACTCTTGGACTACTGGAACGTCCTCTACTTTTAGTTCTTCTTTCTTAATATCTTTAACAAATGCCAAGTATCCTTGACAGCCCTTTCGCAATAAACGTTGGGCACACATTAATGATATAAGATTTCTAGAAATCTCACCCCTTTCACCATGAAATACAAAGGAGGGCTCCCCCGGAATATTGAACTTAACTATTTTATTATAGCAATCCAGGGTGGCATGACAAGATGCCAGCCAATCCATGCCTAAGATGACATCAAAGTCTGTCATATCTAACAGCATTAAGTCTACTGTTGTATTTATTTCTCCGACTCTTACCTTACAAGCTCGATAACCTCGTTCTATTAGTAGGGTGCTTCCAGTAGGCGTAGTTACTAAAAACGGACATTCTAATCTAACAACTTTTTGCTTAAAGTTCTTAGCAAAGAATGGTGACACATAGGAATGCGTAGAGTCAGAGTCAAACAAAACATGTGCAAAATTTGATTCAATCAGAAGAGTACCTGCTACCACCATATTAGACGCCTGAGCATCTTGACAGCGCCTCTTCCGATTCCATTACCTCCTGCAGTTACAGGGGCTCTGTTGGCCACAGTAGCCTCTGATTGATTAAGGCGTACTGATCCTTGGCCAGATCTCATGTGGAGTTGGGGCCAATCTCTTTTGATGTGGCCCTGTTGACCACATTGGTAACAGATCCTAGTATTGTTGTTGACAAAACAAGCACCGAAGTGGTTTCTTTCACATTTAGAGCACCAGGGCCTTTGTTGACCCCTTGTACCACTTTGTTGACGCTGTGGTGCACTAGCGGTAGAGGCTGCATGTCCAATGGTTTTAGTGGGTGCAGAACTCTCTCCGTAGTAGCGTGATTTCTCATCTTGTTTCCTTTTTCTTTTGTTATTCCATTTTTCTTTCTGCATATCTCTTTCTTCCATCATACGAGCGATGTCGACGGCTTCTGTGTAAAATGAAAAATCTCGTATCTTCGATCCCACCCTGTCAAATAAAGACTCTCGAAGGCCTTTAATAAACCGTCGGATCTTTTCTTTCTCAGTTAGGACCATATGAGTAGCATATTCAGACAACTCTACAAACAGATTGTCGTATTCATCGACGGTTCGTGATCCTTGCCGGAGTGCCTCAAACTCATTCATCTTTGCTTCTCGTATACTCTCCGGAATAAATTGTTCTCGAAAAATTCTTTTAAAGTCATTCCATTTAAGGGGTGGAGCATTTCTGGCCATGCCCTTTTTCCACGTTCGCCACCAACGGTCCGCCTTACCTCTTAATTGAAAGGTAACAAGGGTTACTTTTTGAGGTTCAGGGCATTCTAACATGTCAAGGATTTTCTCACAGTCATCTAGAAAACGTTGTGGGTCTTCATTAACATCTCCTGCAAAGGTTGGCGGATTCAGCTTCATAAATTCTGAGATCTTGACCTCTGTCCCTACCCAATCTTGAGGAGGGGGTGGAGGTGGCATCTGGTCTGTCTCTTGTACTTTTGCAGCATGTACTGATGCCTGTGAGCCATCTTCAGATGATTGTCCCATTAGAAGTTCCTTCAGCCCATTTACCTCGTTTTGCATTGCAGCTAATGCTTCCATTACTACAGTCGCGTCAATTTGTGATGGTACTCCAGCATTTCTTCCAGGGTTTTCAGTGGATATTTCTTTATTTTATGCATGGTTACCTTCTGCACGGTTAGGCATCTCCAGCCTTGCATCTGCTGACTAAGCAGCTGGAGGGACCAGGGCCCTGCCAGATCTTATGCGGATTCCAGAAGCGTTTGATTTTCTTGGTGCCATCTAAACTTATTCTACAATTAAAAATAATATATATCGTCACTATTATGCTTCAAGGAAAGACACGAAGGGATTTTAAATTCTACAAGGCTTTTGGTGGATCTTCATCCTATGGTCGTGCTGCAGTCACGACAATAAGGGAAGGCCCACTAAAGACACCTTGCTCTGTAATCACTAGGAGACCTAACAACCTATGCTCTAATACCAACTTTGTCACGACCAATTTTCTAGGTACATGACCGGCACAATGATGAATATCCCATCACTGTAAGCCTTTCGATAAATTCTTCCCACAAGTAAAATTATTAGTCATTATCTCTATATTCTCAAAATACCATTCCTTAATAAATACAAAGAAAATACATCAAATTTTGCTTAATTAAAAATAATAGATCCTCAGTACAAAATACATTATCATACTGGAATACAAGCCAAATACCAATCCCCTGACCTAGATGTCCTAGACGGTTACAGAGCAACATATTCTATAACAAAAGAAGGGCGTATCCGACAGCGGGAAGGTCCAAAGTGATCTACTTCTCTAGCGGATGTTCTTCGGTGGCAACCTGATCTGAACAAAAAAATTTGTACAGAGAGTGTGAGCTTTCAAACTCAGTGAGCAAATCGGCCTTGCGTTAATAAAATTCAAATACATCACCAGTCATGCAAGCATATCCAAAGGCTCAAGCTCAACCAATAGACATAGTTAGAAATTACATACAAGAAGATAAAAATTCCTCCAATTCAACAAACGTTACTAGTACTCATCAATGGCAATATATCCCGGAGAGCGTACACAGGCCGGCTCACCAATTCTGTATATTTCTGCCATGACGCACAACCTCATCCTCTTAGCTAGGGCGCCTCACGGATTTATCACCAATCCAGGCTATATCCCTACTGAGGGAATCGTTGTCTCCACACTCATTGGTCAAGACACCCTTTAAACCGGGTTTTCCGCCTTGCCGTGAGAGGGGGTACTGTACCGCTCAATCACAATCAATAGTACAATATTTTATATCATAATCAGAAGCACAATATAATATTCATCCTTATAACATGTATAGTATATAATCATATGATTCAAATTTCACATCATCATGAGATACTTAGTTTGTCTTATCTGTACTTCTGGATTAATTATCTCATTATATTCGCCATTCTGAATCCAATTTCCCTCTATGAATCTTGGGAGTGTCCTACGACATACTTTTTACCACCAATAATGCTAAAACTCTATTAAAATGGGGTCGTTTCACTCACCTGGATTCCGTACGAATATCGCTTCTCTAAATCGTTACGGACAAGAGTACGCAAGTGAATTTCAGTATTCCGCTACAGAGATTTTCATGAAAGATTATAGAAAATACGTTAAGATTGTTTTCGTACAGATACTGTTCATACATACGATTACTATTCATACCAGAAATAGATAATACAATCTGTAAAAGAGTACACAAGGTAAGTTCCTAGGAAAGAGTGGAGGGTCACACTGGACACACTTAAAAACCAGGTCTTTCCTTAGCCAGAACTTTCCTAGACATGTATTCTTCACAGTTTACATTCTATTTCGGTAATCAGAGAATCAAAATAACATATAAACAGCTAACGACAGTTTTTCTGATGTGTAAGATCGGCCAAAGTCGCAACCACAGAGCATACTTAAGAAAATAACTTCTAAAATTTGAAAGACATAGAAAGGGCATAGTATCCTTACCTAAGCAAAAAAAGAAAGGCCCAAAATCTCATAGGCCTAGCGTCGGAGCAAGAGAAACTTAAGGAGAGAAGAAGAGAAGTTGAAGGTGTGAGTTTAGAAGTGAAATGTAAGGGCCTATTTATAACAAAAATCAAGGGTACTATTTGACACTATACGTTAATAAAATATTCAATTTACTATTCATGAAAATGACATTTCTAATAATGTAGTTACTGTACACCTTACGCACGACTGAAAATTTTTCTTTTATTAATATTAAAAACTTAAAGGGAAAACTATCCTTTCACCTTAAACCTTTAAGTTTATTTTCAATTCAGTCCTTTCAATTTAGTCCCTGAGCGTATTTTACACATAAAACGTCATTTTCTCATACAAACTTTTTTCTAGTTTTCTCTTATGATCAAACCACATCTAGTATTTGACATTTTGATTGTATAAATGAACAGTACCATATATGTAAATAGTATTATACAGGTAAATAGTACCGTATACTGAAATTGTAATACCCGTTAATTTCAGAATATAATTCGCTTAAGAGTATTTTAGAATTTCACAACGTTACTTTAGTTATTTATTTTGGTCATTTTTAATTTTCATATTTAATTGTTCTCTTTGAATATTATTTATGAAAATTGAGTTAAATGACTGGACTGAATATTTGCACCACGTGGGATATATTCTAAGAATGGTGAAATTCATGGAAAAGTGGTTTAAGAATGGTCAATTAATCCATTTATTGTAAATTGACTGGATGGGTTTGGATGTTGGGTTATGGATACCCATGCGTTATTCAATAACCCATTAGAAATATTTAATATAAAACTTCAATAGTAACTTCTCATAATTCGATTCTGAAGCGAAGCAAAAGGAACAGTAACTTCATTTTCTCTCTCAGTTCTTCATTTTCTTCTCAAATCCTTTCCTTGATCTTCAGAAGTTCGATTATTTGTTCGGTTCAAAAGCTTTGTAAGGATCAAAGGTAAGCTTTAATCTCGTTATTTTCCTTAAATCTAAGTTTATATGGAAGATTAGAGAAGGTTTTGTTCTTGAAGATTTTGATGATAATTCGTGAATCTTAGTTGTTTTAGAAGTTATATTTGAGTTATAATCGGTTAAAAGAGTTGAAATTCTGGTTTTGAAACAAGAAAGGAAAGGATGAATTTGTGAGTAATTTCTGCAAAACCGAGTTACTGTAGCGACCAGAAATTTCGAAACAAAATCTGGAAAATTTTCTTCTGGTTACTGTAGCAGTACTGTAGTGTCAACAGTCAACGGTACTGTAGCAGTCAACGTTACTGTAGCGAACTGGCACTGTAGTGAACCGACACTGTAGCGAACCGTTACTGTAGCAAACCGTTACTGTAGCAATCAGAAAATTTTTCGTATTTTCGTGATTTTGTTTCCTTTCTTATGTTTCCTTGTAATATATTTTACTAGGAAATTTTCCTACACAAATTCTAGTGTGGAACAAGGTAAACTTGGACAAACATCAAGGTGAGTGAATAATCTTGCTCAGCTAATTTGATATTACTAGTCAAAGTACAATATAAGTCCCATTTACAATATTATTTGGATAATAAGCAATTAATTTTTCATATGGGAGTATATGATGATCAATAGAAATAAGAGTATGTAGAAATTATTTATTTCATGACAATTGTACTATGTGATGAATTCTCACTATCTTATTAATGAGTAAAGATCTACGGGATCTAATACACGAGTGTGAAAGGGTTAAAGTCCCATACTACTCGGTGTATATCTAAGAAATCTAATACACGAGTGTGAAAGGGTTAAAGTCACATACTACTCGGTGTATATCTAAGAAAGCTCATACACGAGTTTGAAAGGGTTAAAGTCTCATATTACTCGGTGTATATCTAAGAAAGCTCATACACGAGTTTGAAAGGGTTAAAGTCCCATACTACTCAGTGCATATCTATGAAACCTATACACGAGTTGAAAGGGTTAGAGTCTCATACTACTCGGTGTATACCGATGAGATCTTATTCATGAGTTTGAAACGGTTAGAGTCCCATACTACTCGATGTATAAGACAATTAATTATATGAGTAAATGTGGTATTTGTACTTTTGATATTTTATATAGTACAGTTATTTACTTACTGAGTTTTTAAATAAACTCACACTCCCTATGATTATTTTTTTCAGATACAGAAAACAAAGAACAAGAGTATCCGTTTGAAGAATAGAAGCCCGTTGGAATTATCCTCTATTTCTGTCTGGTGGAATACCAGTACTTATTAATGTGGATACTAGGAACGCTCTGTACTTTCTATAGGTCTCCTAGGCTTGCGATGAGATAGAAATATCAGACTATGTATGTCTATATTTGCTTATCAGATGAATATAATTCTGTAGTGTGGAATGAATGATTAAGGTTGAATGTAAAACCTTACAGAATATATGTAAATAACGTATGTTTGAGAATTTTATCAAATGAGTAGTATCTTTTCACATGCTCAATTTTTGGGATGTGACAATTTGGTATCAGAGGATAGGTTTTATAGGTCCCCTATAGAGTACAGAGCAAAGTGATCTTTGTGGGCCCTTCCCTATTGTCATGAGCTGCGGCATGACCATAGGATTAGGTTCCATAAAAGACCTTGTAGAGTATAACGTCATCTTATAGATAACTTCTCAGTGGGGCTAGTAAGTGATATTTTGTTTATGTCTGAAAATTGTTTGTTATGTGTGTAGATTTGTGACAGTACAATGTCAGAAGGATCTTCGAATAATAATGAGCATATGGGTCCAAGAAGGGCCATAAATCCACCAGTACATGTGCAAGATGATCATAACCGTAGTGATAGTTTACATGCTCAAAGTACTGAGGGCGTAACTAGTGAGCAAGCAAGGAGAGTCGAACCTGATGCTCACGTTGGCAATGCAACTATTACACATGTGATTAATTTGATGAATGAACGATTTGACCGATTTGAGGCTGAAATGAGAGGTCGAGCTGCACAAGCTAACCTGCCAGTGGATCCTCCTATTGTTGAAGCTGAAATTGTACCACCAGCTCAGTTAGCTGGAGGAGATAACGTAAGGGAGGTAAGAATGTCTGAATTCCAGAAAATGAGGCCTCTTACTTTTTCAGGGGAAGATCCCAAAGAGGACCCACAATGTTTTCTTGAAGATTGTGAAGCAATCTGTGATGCTATAGGGTGTTCTCCTACTCAAAAGGTAGAATTCACTTCCTTTCAGTTAAAAGGTAGGGCTGGTAAATGGTGGAGGAACTGGAAGAAAGCTAGAATTCAAGGCACACCGCCAGTTATGTGGACGGAGTTTTACATATTGGTTATGGTAAGGAAATCAAAGAATAAAGAAAAATATCGACAAAAGAAGAAAGCTAGATATAGAAGATCTTTTGATCAAGGGGAAGACTCAGGGACTTTGAAACCCTTTACTGCATCACAACATGCTCCAGCCACTCCTACTAAGTCATCTTATTCTACAGCCAGTGTGGCTAAGCCTCGTTCAGAGAGCAGGGGTGGTTTTAGTTCTTCTAGTAGAGGAGGTACTCAAGCTAGAAGGAAGAAACCTCAGTGCCCTGAATGTGGAAAGTTTCACTTCGGAGAATGCAGATTAAACATTGTTGGTACAGGTTGTTTTAACTGTGGACAAAAAGGACATTTTATAAGGGAGTGCCCTCAGCTCATGATAGGACCAGGTCAAGGGTCTACTTTGCCACCTCGACCACAATCTATTTCTGCTTCTATTACTCAAACACCAACCCCTTCAACAGGGAGTAGTATGGGAAGAGGTTCTGGAAGAGGCCAAGGTGACCGTGGAAAACAAGCTGCTGGAAGAGGCCAAGGTGACCGTGGAAAACAAGCTGCTGGCAGAGGAAATGCAAGAGTATATGCTCTAACCCGACAGGATGCTCAAACATCCAATGCTATAGTTATATACTTTTGTTGCACGTATTTTGTTTGATCCTGGTTCTACTCACTCATATGTGTCACCCCTATTTGCCAAGAGATTTGTATTTGATTCGATTACTCTTAAGGAACCATTCTTAGTTTCCACACCGATGAGAGAGACTTGGATAGTTAAAACATGTTATCGTTCTTGGAAAATAATTGTTGGGGGCATGGAAACTGAGATAGATCTTATGATTCTCAATATGTTAGATTTTGATGTGATTTTAGGGATGGACTGGCTATCTTCTTGTCATGCTACTATAAATTATCGTGACAAAGTTATTTCCTTTAATATGCCGGGGAGGAGTAATTTTGTGTTTCAAGGAGATCGAAGTGATGTACCTTGCAACATGATATCTATGTTAAGTGCCCGGCGTATGTTGCGAAAGGGATGTCAGGGATTTCTAGCTTTTATCAAAGATTTAGAAAAGAAAGAACAGAAGTTAGAAGACATTCATGTGGTTAATGAATTCCCATATGTGTTCCCAGAAGATTTACCTGGATTACCGCCAGAAAGAGATATTGAGTTCAGTATTGATTTGGTCCCAGACACACGACCAATTTCTATTCCACCTTATCGTATGGCTCCTGTTGAGCTAAAAGAACTCAAAGAACAATTGGAAGATTTGTTGAACAAATGGTTCATTCACCCAAGTTTTTCACCTTGGGGTGCTCCTGTTCTTTTTGTGAAAAAGAAAGATGGTTCTATGAGATTATGTATAGATTATCGTCAGCTGAATAAAGTCACAGTGAAAAATAAGTATCCTTTACCAAGGATAGATGATTTGTTTGATCAGCTTCAAGGAGCAAAATATTTCTCAAAGATTGACCTAAAGTCTGGATATCATCAGTTACGAATTAAGAATGATGATATACCTAAGACTGCTTTTCATACACGGTATGGCCATTATGAGTTTCTCATGATGTCTTTTGGGTTGACAAATGCACCAGCAGCATTTATGGATTTAATGAACAGAGTGTTCAAATCATTCCTTGATAAGTTTGTAATTGTATTTATTGATGATATTTTGGTGTATTCAAAGAGTCATGAAGAACATACTGAACATTTGAGAATAGTGCTTCAGACTTTGAGAGAGCATCAGTTGTACGCAAAGCTCTCAAAATGTGAATTCTGGATGAGTCATGTAACATTTTTGGGACATGTTATTTCCCAAGAAGGTATTCATGTAGATCCAAGTAAAATTGAAGCAATAAAACAATGGCCTAGACCAACAACTGTGTCGGAAGTACGTAGTTTTCTTGGCTTAGTAGGGTATTACCGTCGTTTTGTCAAAGATTTCTCTAAGACGGCTCTCCTATTAAATAATTTAACCCGAAAGAATGTTAAATACATTTGGGATGATTCATGTGAGCAAAGTTTCACCCAATTGAAAGAGTGTTTAACTTCTGCACCAGTCTTAATCCTACCATCAGGACCAGGGGGTTACTCTGTATTCTGTGATGCCTCAAAGATAGGCTTAGGATATGTGTTGATACAACATGGTAAAGTCATAGCTTATAGCTCACGTCAGCTTAAAAAGCATGAATTGAATTACCCCACTCATGATTTGGAAATGGCAGCTGTAGTGTTTGCCCTAAAGATATGGAGACATTACTTGTATGGGGAAACTTGTAAAATTTTTACAGATCACAAAAGCCTTAAGTACATTTTTGAGCAAAGAGATCTCAATCTAAGGCAACGAAGGTGGATGGAACTTTTGAAAGATTATGATTGTACCATCCTTTACCATCCAGGTAAAGCAAATGTAGTGGCCGATGCTCTAAGTCGAAAGTCTATGGGAAGTTTAGCTCACATTGCCACTATAAGGAGATCTCTAATACATGAACTACAAGAATTGGAAGCTGATGGAGTATTCTTCGAGATCACTGAGTCACGTACATTTCTGGCTCATTTAACAGTTAGATCATCCCTTGTAGAAAAAGTAAAAGCAACTTTAGAAAATGACATTGATATGGTCAAAATCAGAGATAAGGCAAGGCAAGGTCTAGCACCAAGTTTCTTGGTAGATGAAGAAGGAGTCTTATGGTTTAATGGGAGACTTTGTGTCCCCAACATTGAATCTTTGAAACAAGTTTACTGGTGGGAGGGCATGAAGCGAGATATGACTGACTTTGTAGCTTGATATTTGACTTATCAGCAAGTTAAAGCTGAACATCGACGACCACCTGGTTTGATGCAAAAACTAGATATTCCCGAGTGGAAGTGGGAAAGGATCACTATGGATTTTGTAGTAGGTTTACCTCGGTCAACAAAAGGAAATGACTCAATATGGGTCATAGTGGATCGACTTACTAAGTCAGTACATTTTCTTCCTGTTCATACCACTTTCAGTGTAGCAAAACTTGCTCGACTTTATGTTAAAGAAATAGTGAAACTTCATGGTGTACCAATATCCATTATATCAGATCGAGGACCTCAGTTTACTTCTCGGTTCTGGAAAGTCTTTCAAGAGGCTTTGGGTACCAAAGTGAATCTTAGCACAGCATTCCATCCTCAGACTGATGGACAGTCCGAAAGGACAATTCAGACTTTAGAGGATATGCTAAGAGCTTGTGTGATGGATTTCAGTGGAAGTTGGGAAGATCATTTGTCTCTTATTGAATTTGCTTATAACAACAGTTACCAAGCCAGTATTCAGATGGCACCTTTTGAGGCATTATATGGGAGACGGTGTCGATCTCCTATAGGTTAGTTTGAACTTGGTGTAACCAAAATATTTGGACCTGAGATGATACAAGAAGATATAAATAAAGTTAAACTGATCAGAGAGAAGTTGTTAACTGCTCAGAGTAGACAGAAGTCTTATGCGGACAACCGACGACGTGACCTTGAATTTGCAATAGGTGATATGGTTTTCTTACGAATCTCACCTATGAAGAGAGTAATGAGATTCGGGAAGAAAGGCAAGCTTAGTCCGAGGTATGTTGGCCCATATGAGGTTGTAGACATAGTGGGTAATGTGGCATATCGCCTAGACCTACCTTCCAACCTAGAGGGAGTTCATCCAATATTTCATGTGTCCATGCTGCGGAAATATCTTCCTGATCCTTCTCATGTCATTCAACCCCAAGAAGTTCATTTGGATGAAACTCTCACATATGAAGAGGTACCAGTAGCTATTCTTGATAGAAAAGTCAAGAAATTGCGTACTAAAGAAATTCCTACTGTCAAGGTTCTTTGGAGAAATCATTCTCGCGAGGAAGCTACGTGGGAGGCAGAAGATGAAATGTGGAAAAACTATCTACATTTATTTGAAACTTGAGGAAAGATTTTAATTCGGAGGACCGAATTCTTTTAAGGGGGGTAGAATGTAATACCCGTTAATTTCAGAATATAATTCGCTTAAGAGTATTTTAGAATTTCACAACGTTACTTTAGTTATTTATTTTGGTCATTTTTAATTTTCATATTTAATTGTTCTCTTTGAATATTATTTATGAAAATTGAGTTAAATGACTGGACTGAATATTTGCACCACGTGGGATATATTCTAAGAATGGTGAAATTAATGGAAAAGTGGTTTAAGAATGGTCAATTAATCCATTTATTGTAAATTGACTGGATGGGTTTGGATGTTAGGTTATGGATACCCATGGGTTATTCAATAACCCATTAGAAATATTTAATATAAAACTTCAATAGTAACTTCTCATAATTCGATTCTGAAGCGAAGCAAAAGGAACAGTAACTTCATTTTCTCTCTCAGTTCTTCATTTTCTTCTCAAATCCTTTCCTTGATAGCAGTCAACGTTACTGTAGCGAACCGGCACTGTAGCGAACCGGCACTGTAGCGAACCGACATTGTAGCGAACCGACACTGTAGCAAACCGTTACTGTAGCAATCAAAAAATTTTTCGTATTTTCGTGATTTTGTTTCCTTTCTTATGTTTCCTTGTAATATATTTTACTAGGAAATTTTCCTACACAAATTCTAGTGTGGAACAAGGTAAACTTGGACAAACATCAAGGTGAGTGAATAACCTTGCTCAGCTAATTTGATATTACTAGTCAAAGTACAATATAAGTCTCATTTACAATATTATTTGGATAATAAGCAATTAATTTTTTATATGGGAGTATATGATGATCAATAGAAATAAGAGTATGTAGAAATTATTTATTTCATGACAATTGTACTATGTGATGAATTCTCACTATCTTATTAATGAGTAAAGATCTACGGGATCTAATACACGAGTGTGAAAGGGTTAAAGTCCCATACTACTCGGTGTATATCTAAGAAATCTAATACACGAGTGTGAAAAGGTTAAAGTCCCATACTACTCGGTGTATATCTAAGAAAGCTCATACACGAGTTTGAAAGGGTTAAAGTCCCATATTACTCGGTGTATATGTAAGAAAGCTCATACACGAGTTTGAAAGGGTTAAAGTCCCATACTACTCAGTGCATATCTATGAAACCTATACACGAGTTGAAAGGGTTAGAGTCCCATACTACTCGGTGTATACCGATGAGATCTTATTCATGAGTTTGAAAGGGTTAGAGTCTCATACTACTCGATGTATAAGACAATTAATTATATGAGTAAATGTGGTATTTGTACTTTTGATATTTTATATAGTACAGTTATTTACTTACTGAGTTTTTAAATAAACTCACACTCCCTATGATTATTTTTTTCAGATACAGAAAACAAAGAACAAGAGTATCCGTTTGAAGAATAGAAGCCCGTTGGAATTATCCTCTATTTCTGTCTGGTGGAATACCAGTACTTATTAATGTGGATACTAGAAACGCTCTGTACTTTCTATAGGTCTCCTAGGCTTGCGATGAGATAGAAATATCAGACTATGTATGTCTATATTTGCTTATCAGATGAATATAATTTTTGTAAAACCTTACAGAATATATGTAAATAACGTATGTTTGAGAATTTTATCAAATGAGTAGTATCTTTTCACATGCTCAATTTTTGGGATGTGACAGAAATAGTAACAGTAGTTTGTAATCACGCATATATATTTTATTTTTCATGGGTATTACAGATTGGGTTAGGGTTTAGATTAATATTAATAGCGGGGTGTGTCTGCGAGTCTTCTTGAAGTGTTGAAACGTCACTGGTAAGGTTCTGGGCTAAGGAATTTAGGTTTGTCAGTTTTTCTTGGGCTACTTTTTGGTTTTCAGTGTCCAAGTGTGTTTGTTGAGATTTTAAAGGGCTGTTGGGGTTGTTCAAAGGTAAAGTGTTTTCAAGCTCTTCTAACTGTGGGTTATATATTTCTAGTAGTGTGTTTTTACTAACCTTTTGTCTGGATCTGCCAGTTTCCAGCACATTTTTGGGGTTTTCATTTCTGCTTAGATTCCAGTTTTTACTTTGGCTTGGTATTCATATGGCTTCTTCAATCTTCCTTACTGTCTTTGTCTTGATTTTTTCTTTCTTTACGTTGTTCTTCTCTATGCTAATCTCTCCAGTATCTTCTTCTCCTATGGTGGTCTTCTCCTTAGTGATGTTCCCATCGGTGTTGCTTTTCATCCTGTCGATCACAATCAAAGTTGTAAGCAATTTTTTCTTCGTCGACTAATCTCCTTTTTCTTCAAGGTGCTCATATCTTTAAACATAAGAAATTTAAGGGATGCAAATTTTTCTTAATTCTTTACTTATATATGTGTATACACAAAGATAATCTTTGGCTCTGACTTCTTACAATGAAAAACAGCAAAATCCTTCTCCTTTAGAGGAATCCAAAATATCATACCAGTTTATAGATCCTACATAAAAAAAAATTGTGATGGACAAAATGTTAACCTTTGGCATGATATGTGGCTATACCAGCCAATCAGGAACATCATCTTTAGGTCACTCCCTAAAGAAGAACAAAATAAAATAGTTAGCAGCATAATCAAAGAAAACTTTAGTAGTAAATTTTGGGACCTTCAAAATCTCCCCTTTGACATCCCTGAGCAAATAGCATTAGAAATTAAGGCTATCCCTGTAATACCCAAGAAAAATAAAATATAAATACTTGTTTACAAACTACTATTACTATTTCAGTATACGGTACTATTCACCCGTATAATACTATTTACGTATACAATACTGTTCATTTATACAATCGAAATGTCAAGTACTAGATGTGGTTTGGTCATAAGAGAAAACTAGAAAGAAGTTTGTAGGAGAAAATGACGTTGTATGTGTAAAAATACCCTCAGGGACTAAATTGAAAGGACTGATTTGAAAAGAAACTTAAAGGTTTAAGGTGAAAGGATAGTTTTTCCTTTTAAGTTTCCAATAGTAATAACAGAAAAATTTTCCATCCGTGAGGTGCACAGTAACTGCATTATTAGAAATGTCATTTTCATAAATAGTAAATTGAATATTTTATTAGCGCATAGTATCAAATAGTACCCTTGACTTTTGCTATAAATAGGCCCTTACATTTTACTTCTAAACTCACACCTTCAACTTCTCTTCTTCTCTCCTTAAGTTTCTCTTACTCCAATGTTAGGCTTATGAGATTTTGGGCCTTTCCTTTTCAGCTTAGGTAAGGATACTATGCCCTTTCTATGTCTTTTAAATTTTAGAAGTTATTTTCTTAAGTATGCTCTGTGGTTGCGGCCTTGGCTGATCTTCCACATCAGAAAAACTGTCGTTAGCTGTTTATATGTTATTTTGATTCTCTGATTACCGAAATAGAATGTAAACTGTGAATAATACATGTCTAGGAAAGTTCTGGCTAAGGAAAGACCTGGTTTTTAAGTGTGTCCAGTGTGACCCTCCACTCTTTCCTGGGAACTTACCTGGTGTACTCTTTTACAGATTGTATTCTCTATTTCTGGTATGAATAGTAACCGTACGTATGAATAGTGACCATATATATAAATAGTGACCGTATGAATAGTAACCGTATATATGAACAGTAACCATACGTATGGACAGTATCTGTACGAAAACAATCCTAACGTATTTTCTCTAAATCTTTCATGAAAATCTCCGTAGCAGAACACCGAAATTCACATGAGCACTCTTGTCTGTAATGACTTAGAGAAGCGATACTCGTACGAAATTCAGGTGAGTGAAACGACCCCGTTTTAATATAGTTTTAGCGTTATTGGTGATAAAAAGTATGTCGTAGGACACTCCCAAGATTCATAGGGGGAAATTAGATTCAGAATGACGAATATAATGAGATAATTAATCCAGAAGTATGGATAAGAAAAAGCAAGTATCTCATGATGATGTGAAGATTGAATCTCTTGAATTGTGGTTTATAAAGCTATAATATAGTTATATACTATACCTGTTATATGAATGAATATTATATTAAGCTTCTGATTATGATATGAAATGTTATTGATTGTGATTGAGCGGGACAGTACCCCCTCTCACGGCAAGGCGGAAAACCCGGTTGACAGGGTGTCTTGACCAATGAGTGTGGAGACAACGATTTCCTCAGTAGGGATATAGCCCGGATTGGTGATAAATCCGTGAGGCGCCCTAGCTAAGAGGATGAGGTTGTGCGTCATGGCGGAAATATACATAATTGGTGAGCCGGCCTGTGTGCGCTCTCCGGGATATATTGCCATTGACGAGTACTAGTAACGTTTGTTGAATTGGATGAATTTTTATCTTCTTGTATGTAAAAGGATGATGTTGTGCGTCATGGCAGAAATATACATAATTGGTGAGCCGACCTGTATGCGCTCTATGGGATATATTGCCATTGACGAGTACTAGTAACGTTTGTTGAATTGGATGAATTTTTATCTTCTGTCTATTGGTTGAGTATGAGCCTTCGGATATACTTGCATGACTGGTAATGTATTTGAATTTTATTAACGCGAGGCCGATTCGCTCATTGAGTTTAAAAGCTCACACTGTTTGTACAACCTTTTTGTTCAGATCAGGTTGCCAGCGAAGAATATCTGATAGAGGAGTAGATCACTTTGACCTTCCCGTTGTCGGGTAGACCCCTCTTTTGTTATAGATTATGTTGCTCTGTAATCGTCTAGGACATCTAGTTCAGGGGTTCGACATTTGGCTTGTATGTCAGTATAATAATGTATTTTAAATTGATAATTTATGATTACATGCAAATCATCTCTATGATTTTCAGATAAGAAAATTTGATATATTTATCGGAAGGCTTACAGTGATGAGAGATTCATCATTGTGCCGGTCATGTGCCCAGAAAACGGGTCGTGACAATCCCCTACCTTTAAATGATAACCCACAAATGGATAGAAACATCTGGAAACTAACAAATGATGGAAATTTCAGTTCCAAAAGTGCTTACTTCTGGTTGTTAAACAAACTCACTTGGCAAATCAACAGTCAACATGAGCAAAACAACAATAACTTCCTCTAGATATGGAAAACTCTCACTCATCCCCGTGAACAATTTTTTTTATATGGAAAGCATACTTAGAAGGTCTCCACTTAAACCATACCCTTTTCAAAAGAAACTATGCAGCTAATGAAAATTGCCCTTTGTGTCAAAACTAGCCTAAAACGCACATTCACATTATGAGGGATTGCAGCCAAATACTGCCTCTTTGGTCATTCTTTAATCTCCCTTCAAATTTTTTTAATAATCAATATAAAGGTTGGCTAGAAAGGAACTCTAGAGATACGACCCCTAACACCCTTGGAATACCTTGGCAAACCATCTTCCTGACCAAGCCAAGGCAAATATTAATGGAGGACTGCAAGCATTAAGGGAGAGAGACATTAGTCTCAACAGCTAGTTCCTGGAATTTTCCTATTTAAAGCTTGATGCATGTCCTAAAGCTTTTAACATAAATATTGAAGAAAGTTATTACTACATTCATCTCTTCACATAATCTCTTCTTTGAAATTAATTATTAAGTGATCTATGTGAGCATGTGCTATAATTGCTTTATGTATTATCTTAGAGAGAAAGCTTCTTTTGTTGATTTCATCTTCTGGTTGTTAATTTGCTTTAAGAAAGTTGTAAAATCTGATTAGTTGATCCTTTGAAAAAGGTTATAATTTTTATTCCTTAGAAAAAACATTTCTAGTCTATGAGAGCTTTAGGAAGTAAAAGCTTTAGGAAGCTTGTTCCTGATGAGGTTTTTTTATGAAGTTCGGGACCTTTCATTTTATAAGAAATTCTCTTTGCTTGTGTGCATTTGAAGGATAACGTAGGATTCAAGTGGATGTAATCTGAACCTCTTTAAACTTGTTGTGCAAATTCTTCTCTTACTTATTTTTGTCTATTGAACATTATTACTTAACCTCCTAAGGAAGACAACTTATTTTTAAGAAAAAGAATTTGAGATTACTCTTTGACACAATTCAACCCCCTTCTTATGTTTAACAGATCCACCGACATGCTACCCTTCTTCTCCAATGACAATCCAAGGAGCCTCAATGGTTTGTTTCAAGCACGTGAACTTTGCCAGAGCTTAGTCTTCATGTTGCCTCTTGGATTGGCGTAGACAACTGTATAAAGCCAATCTTCTCTATCATCCTCGATTCTCCAACGAACAAACTAATTGTTGCTCTATATCCACTTTCACTATATCACCAACTTTGTTTCCCATGGCCCTTAGAATTCTAATATCATAACTCTCTATGGGGATTCTGGGGAACCTGACGCAGGAGGCCACTTTATCCATTGTGGCTAAAGGTGAATCAAAATTTCGAACCCAACGTCTTACTGTTAGTTAGTGGTCATATAACATCCATGGACCCCCTTCAAGAGCACAGAAATAGTCTTCCTGACTACTAAATTTTATAGAATAGTAGTCATTCTCGATATCAACAATTGTGAGAATTCCTTTCTTGGCCCATAGTTTATAAAGTCTCAGTTCCAGAGCTTCTGCCATATATGGGCATGGGATTCTTCTTTATTCTTTATTGGAGAAGATGAACTCCAGTGTAGATGACCTTCAACGATTCTTCACTTCTGTTGGCTTACCTCTTCCTTCCCATTTGTTTCCTTCTTCTTCTAGCTCTTCTGAGTAGTTCTCTTAGTTTACACTGCTTCTCCTCCTCATCAAAGTTCTAGTTAGGCCATATTTTATTAAATAGAAAAATTTATATTTAATTAAATTCAACACTACAAGGTACAAACTTTGGTTATATCCATGAAAATATTTTATGAGAAACTAAATTTTCTATTTGACTCGACATCTTATTAGGCCAAGTAAATCGTTCAATCAAAATTAACAAGTGAGATTCAAGTGAACTACACCTCAATTGAACGATCCCTGCTAGCTCTATCTATGTTGTGGTGGATAAAGACGAGTTAATTGTGATTTTCTTATTCTTAATTTTATTAAATAAAAAGAAATAAAGATCCTTTCTTCTAGCAATATTGAATCAGGTTTTCATTATGGATTTCAGACAAAGCGCACCAAATCAAAGTAACACAAGCCTTTTCTTGACAAGTCCATGCGTCACCTGTCACTTAAATCATTCTTCTCTAGCGTAGACGACCTTCAATCATTCTTCTCCAAGGCTTACCTCTTCCTTCCCTTTGTTTCCTTCTTCTTCTAGCTCTTCTAAATAGTCCTCCTCTTCCTCATCAAAGTTCTAGTTAGGCTATATTTTATTAAATAGAAAATTTATATATAATTAAAAATTTCAACACTACAAGGTAGAAACCTTTATTATTTTCATGAACGTATTTTAGGTGATCATATTTCTTACTTGGCTCAGTATTTTACTGATCAAATAGGTCGTTCAATCCAAATTAATAAGTAAAATTCATGTAAGTCACGTTCTAACTGAATGATCTCTGTTGACCCGTCGTTGTGGTGGGTAAAAAAGAGTAGCTTGTGATTTTCTTATTCTGAATTTTATTAAATCAAAAAAATAAAAAAATAAAGACCCTTTCTTCTAGCATTGAATCTGGTTTTTTGTTATGGATTTCAAGCAAGGCGCACCAAGTCATAATAAATAACACAATAAAGAGCCTTTACTTGACACGTCCTTGCGTCACCTGTCACTTAATAAGTGGACCCCACTTATGTGTCACAAGTCTCCGATTTACCATTTGGGCTACATTAAATTAATTTTAACCCATTTTGGTCCACATCATTCATTTTCATCTATCCTTCTTCTTCCTCATCTTCTCTATCTGTACTCCACTTCATCCTTTCAGTCTCTCTCTCTCTCCCGTCTCGCTTGCTCGCCGAGACCACAAAGCTAAAGGCTCGCTGAGTCAGCGCCGAGAGCCACTAACCATGGCGGCTTGCGTGACGAACACGGCTCGAGCAATCGCGTGCAGAGACGGCAAAGCCGCGGCGCACCTGAAATTGGTCTCGATTTTCGTGATATTCTTCACGAGCATGTTCGGCATGTCGCTGCCGGTGCTATTAGCGCGATATTTCAAAGGAAAATCGCTCTACGATAAGGCGATCGTCGTGATTAAGTGCTTCGCCGCCGGCGTCGTCCTCTCTACCTCGCTCGTCCACGTGCTCCCAGACGCGTACGCCGCACTCGCCGACTGCCAGGTGGCCTCGCGCCATCCGTGGAAGGACTTCCCCTTCGCAGGCCTCGTCACGCTGATCGGCGTGCTTCTTGCTCTGTTCGTGGACCTCGCAGCGAGCTCGCACGTGGAACACGCGCACTCCCACACGCAGTACGCGTTGGTGGGGAGTGGGACGCAGGAGACAAAGGCGGAATCGGGCCAGTCGAGGGCCGAGTTAGGGACGAGTTGCGAGAGGGATCAGCGAATCGAGGAAATGGCGAAATTGAAGCAGAGGCTGGTGTCGCAGGTCCTGGAGATTGGGATAATATTCCATTCGGTGATAATCGGAGTGACGATGGGAATGTCTCAGAATGTTTGCACGATTAGGCCTCTCGTCGCCGCTTTGGCGTTTCATCAAATCTTTGAAGGAATGGGTCTCGGAGGCTGCGTCGCTCAGGTATGCATTTGCTATCACCATTCTCCATTCTCTGTTTGAAGCTATAGATATTCATCTCTTTGTTGAAGGAGGTAGTTAATTGAAGATTCTAGCTTATTTGTTTAGGAGTTTACTTCGTCAAAAGTAAAATGATATTAAATCAGGGTATGCTTTCAAATTGATTGCGTTGCCTCAATTTGATTTTTTAAAAAATCAGGTTATTATAATTAGATTGCATTTTTAATTTTTCTTTTTGTGACTAGTAAATTTGATAATCACTATATTGAAACTAAATTGCAACATACATAATATTTTAAAAATTAAGACAATTATAATGTTTAAGACAAAATCAATTTAATGCATTAGATTATAGGTCATTGGGTAGTCATGAGAAAAGGAACGACTCAAATTTTAAAGAATATGTGCTTTGAATGATGAGAACTTGGGCCTGTTGAGTGTCTAAGTCCCACTTCAGTAAAGAGAATTGCTTGATGGAATATTCAGTGACTTGATTCTTTCTCTTTAACAATTAGTTTGGAAAATAAATATAATTTTTATTACGCATTATTAAATCTTAATTTTTTGTTGCTAATAGTCACTTTAAATCTTTAATAAACAAAAAAATTAAATTGAAATAAACATTGTAGAGACTAAATTGAAACAATTATAAATTTTTGAAACCAAGTCAATAATTTGCTCTTTAATATATAAAAGATTAACTTGGTCAGCGCTTGAATTTCAATGACTAACAATGAGAGAATATATATATATGTCTTATCAGAATGAATTTGTATGTTTAGTCTTAGTGGATTAATGTGATGTGTTTACAAATTAATGTTGCAGGCGGGTTTTAGCATTGGAACAACAGCATACATGTGCTTCATGTTCTCAGTGACCACCCCAATGGGGATAGTATTAGGAATGGTGTTGTTTTCAGTGACGGGTTACGATGATAGCAGTCCAAATGCTCTGATAATGGAAGGCTTGTTAGGGTCAATATCTTCAGGGATTCTCATTTACATGGCTCTTGTTGATCTCATTGCACTGGACTTCTTCCACAACAAGCTCATGACCTCAAATCTTTCCTTGAAAAAGGCATCTTTTATTGCCTTGACTCTTGGCTCTACTGCTATGTCTATTCTCGCCCTTTGGGCTTGAACTAACATTTTTGTTTTCCTTTTCCTCTGTTATAAATCTGTGCTTTTGTCTTTTTGGTGTCAATAGAAAATATGAATCTGTACTGAATAAATGTAGCGTTGAATTATATAACATGTATATATCCAAATTGTGACTAAAAGTGTTACTTATATTTGAATCTGTAAAAGATAGATAGATAGATAGGATTAGCTTATATTTGGACTCCGTTCTTTTTATTTTGAGATTAAAAGCTCAAATGTTATATATATGTAGGGGCTTATGTTGGGAATATCTTGATAATAATAAGAAATAAAACTACTCGAATGTGAGTTTTATTCAAAGATTGTGTTATATATATATATATATATATATATATATATATATATATTTACAGAAGTGCAAGAAAGTTTTTTGAACTTTGAATTACTCGAAAGTAGGTCTGCAAACTTTTAATTTCAAAAATTGGATTTTTGAACTTTAATTTTTAAAAATCGACTCTTTTTTCCAATTTTTTTTTAATGGCAATAGTGCTTTTGTTATCTTAGACTCTATGTTTGCATTTATTGGCACTTCAAATTTTTTGACATCATATTTGACGTTAGGGATGGATCTGATGTGGCAAAAAATATTATCACGAAAAGAATGGATGGAAGCATTCATTTCTTAAAGTTGAAAGTTTAAGAATCTAATTTTTAAAATTGAAAGTTCAAAGTCTATTTTCTGTAACTCAATATTTATTTTTTATTATTATTTTTTTGCATTTTCCCGTAATGAATTTAATACCCATTTGGTCGTATGTCTAAATTTTATTTATTTCAATTTTTTAAATAAATTTTTGGAAAATATTATTAAAACAAATAGCGTTTGGTTAAACTATATTATAAAAAGAGTGACTAAGTGGTAGTATAGTAATATCGAATGTAAATAATCTTACAAGTCACCTTAGGTTTAAATTTTTATTTTATCGTAAATTAAAAAATATATTATATAAATGTGTAATCTTTGAACAATTAAGTATTTTAATTTAGTCTCTATCAAATTTTATTTGTCTCAATTTTGTACTTTTTTTTCTTTCATAGTGATGTAACTGGCAATGACATACTTCAAATTAATTTGGCGGTAGTAGATTTGATAATTTAATAATAAAAATAATTAAATTAAGATAAAAAATATTTTAAAAATTAAAATTGAGACAATCATAATTTTTTAACATCCATTTAGTAGTTTATTCTATATATTTTGTTGATAAAATATTTAGAAATGTTTCCAAATAAATTAAGTAATGACAACACTTAATCATTGTGGCAGAAACGAGGCCTAATGGGTAGGGAGGAATCTTTTTTTTAAAAACACAAATTAAAATTATTCTATCTTCCAAACTCACTTTAAATAAATGCAAATATTTTACTTCTAGTAATTTGGCGTTATTCTTTTAAAATAATGATTCAAATTAAAATATTATAAATAAAAAATCAATGCTACAAGAACTTTATTGTGTAATTCAATTTGAATCATACTAATTAAAGTCTAATAAATTTTAAGATATTAGTGATTCTAAACTAAATAAATAAATGCATATAATTGAAGAAGTAGCATGCCATGCCATTCCTAAAACTTGTTTTGCTAGCACTAACATCTAGCAAGGTTTTTGTTTTAATATGAGTTGTTAGTTTTTACAATTAATTATTTAAATTTTAGAATTTTACTTTCAAAAAATGTCTCTAAAATTTATATCGTTAGTTATAAAAATTAATTACCTAAATTAAATCAAATACTAACACCCAGTAGAAAATTCGACTTTCCATCCCAATGTAGTGGCGCAAAAATGTTGTAATGCTAATGCCACTATTACATTATTAAAGCATTTCCAACATGTCACTTTATATGCTTCAATCTTTAATTTTCTTTTTAAAATTTGCTTCTCTGTGTCTTCTTTCGAGCTTTGTTGAAAGTATACACACACTCCACTATATATGTGCCTTTTTATTCAGAAGAATGTGATGTATAATTTAAAATTATGTGTAAAGTAAATTATTGATTTAATCTAAAAAATTACACTATTCTTAATTTAGTCTTTAAAAAATTAAGTATTTTAATTTAATTTTAAAAAATTATATTTGTTATTATTTTAAATATTAAATTATAAAATTTATCATTATTAAATTTTAACGTTTTTATTGTTAAAAATTTTTTTAATAAAAAAATTAAATTTAAATAAATATAATTATTTGAACATTAAATTAAAATACTTAATTATTTAAAAACTAAATTTAAATAATTATAATTTTTTAAAGATCTCTTGTATATTTAGAGCCTTGTTTATGGACAACGGGATGGGCATGGCAAAAATTGTTAAATAATTGAGTTGTTGGGGTTATTTACGTAATTTTACCTAGTTCCTTTTTCGGTTCAACTTGCCGAGGGCCCCTTTTTTTTTTTTTTTCATTTCTTTATCCAAAAGGAACTCAGATTTCGATTCAGCGAAGATTCCGAGGAATTATAAAGAAATTAAAGAAACAAAAAGTCCATGTCACTTAGTGGCAATAAAAATAATTGGATATGCTTATCTGTAAAATATAAAAAATTAGGTAAAAATTAAAAAAAATCCTTTTCAATTTAGAGAATTGTACAATATATCTTCTTTAACTTTAAAAATTTACCAAATTTTGTGTAATATAATTCTCCATTCTATCCACAAATACATGTAATTTATCGTCTAAAAAATCATTACAAAAAGGGTAAAAGAAATGACAAAATAAGACAACATTTTTGTAATTAAAATGATATTTTTCATGTATTTTTTTGGTTAATCTATCCTCTTTAAGCTTAACGAATAAGTGATGTTAGGGTTTTGAACGAAAGGGGTTCGGTTATATTACATAAAATTAAAAGTTAAAGAGAATTTATTACTAACTTTAAAGTTGGTGTGTAAATTACACAACCCTCTAAAATCCTTTGTATTTTAACAAAAAAAAAAGATTTAATTATATTTGGCTATGTATTTTTGTTTTTTTGGGTGTGTGGTTATACTTCTTATTTTAGTACTAAAAGTAACACTTAAGACAAATATATTCATAGACCATGAATTCAAATAGAAATTAACCATCCCCTTTATTATACAATTTATATTTGGACTTGAATAATGTGTTAGCACTATTAGAAATAAGACTCTTAACAACAACTTTTTTGTTCACTTTTAGTGGTCACTTTATAAGTAATTAATTATAGAAAGTATTTTATTTAGCAACTAATATTCAATGGTGACAGTGGAATACTGTGGCCATCAACACTTTATTTTCAATGGTAACTTTTGCCATTGTCACTAAAATTATTATTTTCTTTTAATGCCTACGTCGTGTTTGGGTGATCCATGATCAATTTGTACAAAAAGGTCAGATAGCACTATACGTATCATTATTAATTTATATATTTGATTTACAAAAAATTATATATTTTTTAAAAAATTATATTTATTTTAATCTAATTATTTTTATTGTTAAATTTTAAAATATAGTTGTTAAAATTTAATTTTTAATTAATAAAAATTATTTTAATAAATAAAAAAGACAAAATTTCAGAAAATGTAACTTTTCAAAAGTTAAGTTGATATAATTAATTTTTTAATAACTAAATTCAAACTTAATTTTACACAAGACAAAAAATTGTGTGGAAAAGGACCATTTACTTTTTGACTCTTACAATTTCGTACTTTAGTTTCAATATAGCCGCTTTAGGGCTGTTATGTGATTGGTTTTCCATTTTTTTTTTTTTGAAAACTTGACTTACGGAACTGCAAAATCAATTTTGTGAACAAGAACGCTATTTGGTTTTATTTTTGTAATTTTTAAAATTATTTTTTAATTATTTATTGATAACTGTCATTTCAGAAAAAAGTAATAATGCATTAAAATTGATAAAAATAATTTTGTCATTTATTATAATCATACTTAGCTCAAATAAAAATTAACCAATATCCGTAATTTGGTGTGTCGAATGATTATTTACAAAAATAAATAAATATTTTAGTGTTGCCTGTGGATTCCAAATGAAGTTGCTAAATCTCAAAAAAAAAAAAAAAGAATTAAGTTGCCTGCGGATTCCAAATTTCCATTCCATTTGAAAATGGAAATCATTTGGATAAATTTTTTAAATTGAGCTATCAGATTTTTTTAATGAATTATAGTATGTATGAAAAAAAAAATATGTATGTGTATGACCTAATTATTTAGTGTTGAATTGCAAAAATTCTCTACTAATTTCCTACTCTTTTATCAAAAGAACTATTTTAATAATGGTTACTCTTTTTTTTTTTTCAGAACTGAACAACAAGCTACATGGGCCCTTAATAGTGCACAAAGTCCATTAAGTTCTCTTTGTTTGACTTATACCCCCATTTATTTTTATTTTTTAAAAAGATCCTCCTAAAATCTAGACCATTGATCATAGAGATCAATGGCCCATATGGTTAGAACAGAATCTTTCTAATTTGTTTTTTTTTTAATTTTATAAAAAAAGAATTCTAAAATCTGGGTCATTTTATCCCATTAATTTAGTTTTTTCTATTCATAAAAAAATCAAATTTAAAACCTTAGTTAATAAAAAACAAATATCTAAGTACTTTAGTTAAATAACGTTGGGTTGTACAAACTGTTTCTAGATTCAACAAGAATAATTGAGCAGTGCCATTTTGAAAGGAAAAAAGAAAATGTATTTTTAATTTGGTTTTTTGATAAAAGAGTAGCAAATTAGTAGAGAATTTTTACAATTCAACATTAAATAATTAGGTCATATATATATATATATATATATATATATATATATATGTTTTCCTTGCATACTATAATTCATTAAAAAAATCTGATAACACAATTTAAAAATCTGAAAATCATCAAAATGTTCTTCCCATGTTAACAATCAACCTCACAATAAGGGAGTCTTTTATACAATTACAAAACTTGAAAAGAGTGTTTTGATGAGTTTAGAAGTTAACGGGGTAAAATGCATTGACCCCTAAGTTTGGGGGGATTTTGTGCGTTTTACCCATTAGTTTTCCATCCAATTAGTAAAACTAAAGAAAAAAAAAAGATGAGAGGAAAAGAATATTGTAAAATCGTAAATTATTTGTCCAAGTTAACGTAAAATCTATTAATATAGAAATCAATGAAGATGAGTTTAGATTAATAATTTATTTATAACTCTAAACTATTAATTTATAGTTCAATAATTATTGTTTCATCCTCTTTGTCTTTCACATTAAAATATGATTATTGCTTTTAACATAATACTCTATTTCAGTCTAAGCATAAACCCTTATTCTCAAAGTTTTAAAAATCAAATTGATCATTGAATGAGTAGATAAATCGATTTAAGAATTACTGATCAAACCGCGGTTGAACCATGATTAAACCACTAGCATTTAAAATATATACAAAGTTACTTATACATAATATAACTATTCACTAAATAATTATAATTACATTTCTTAAATATCAAAAAATAAGTAAAAACTAAAAACTAACAAGGAAAAAAATTCATAAAACTTAATAAAAGATAAATAAAAAATATCATAATACTCCATAGTGTATAGATATGACATGGTGGTGCAACATCCACTTGCAATCTTTTTAAAGAGTCAAAAATCAATTTGACCAATTTTCAATTACTTCTTCCTTTAATTACTTTTATTAGTTTTAATCATTTGTGACTAATTTAACTTATTCTTAGTCAGTTCTTTTCTTCAGTAACTTTGAAGGCTACATTAAACCAAAAAAATTGGTTGAGTCGCCAATTTTCCAATCAAACAGCACAATTCCATATATATATATATATATATGCACCATCCATTTTGTATACGAAGCAAGTGATGATGAGCCATTTTAGGTTGAATTTGAAGGTGGATCAAGTGTTGATCTGTGTGCGTGCTTATTGTGGAATCCCACTAAAGCTGAGCCTTGTTCTGTTTGTCAGATATTGGTTCATTTACAACGACAAAGAAAATAAGAGCTTAGATTCCAAGACAAGACATGACAGCAGAAGCTTGACATCTAATCCAATAGCCTCCAAAAAAAGGGAAATTTCCTATGTATCACAGCATCACACCACTTCATATGAAGCCTCTAACTTCGTGAAACTGCCTCCTACGACAGACAAAACACTGCTTTCTATCAACATTTAGCATCCAGCAGCACTCCGGGACTCGCCATAACAAGAAAACATGCACATGAATTTCTGATATATAATATACATTTGTTTTAATATTATATATATATATATATATATATTTCGTTCGATGATTTATATATCCAGTAACTTATCAATTGAATTAATTAGTCAATAACTTGAACTTTTTTCTAGGTTAATGATCAGGCCTATGATATTTTTTTAAAGGTTTTTATAGGTATATTTTACTGAAGATAATTTTATTGAAGTATTGTTGGACATTAAATATGAGTACTTCTCTTAATAAAGATTTGAAATTAAATTCACCACGTTATGGAAGACTAATTCCTCCTATTAGCCCTAATCTCTGAGGTATCAAGGTTATGATATATACACACGTAGAACATTATAGATTTGGTTTCTTTACATATTATTATTAGTACTTTATGGGAACATGTATTTTTTTTTTTAAATTTAGAATTATCAGTATTCAGCAATTCATTAAGTTTCAACTAATATAATTTAAATCGAGTTAGACCACAAAAATATAAACTCTTTCAACACTGATTTTCTTTATTCACAAAACTCAAATATGATTTGTTTAAGAGAAATCAGTACTAAATAACCTAAAACCACCACTTTAAATTAAATCAGAGTATAAAAGAATACCAATTTTTAAACCATAGAATGTGAAGCCAAAATCACAAGATACCTTCCTATATAATGATTTACCCTGACTTCCTTTTATGGGGTGAAAGGGAATCCAGGGATGGCAACAAATGCTCACAACTACCTCACAGCAACATGACATGATGAAAGCAATTAACTTCCTCCAAAGGCCCCCTCCAAAGGCCAAGTATGGCCTCTCCCACTCTCCCACACCATCTCCATGCATCCTTATCTTCTTCTATTAATGCCCAATCTAAGTCCAAATCCCTTTCACTTTCCTTTACTATTAATTATCAACTCTAGTTCCAAAGGCAAGCCATGGCCTCTCAAGATGGTCACTTCCACATCTTCCAATGGCATTTCCTTGAAATAAGCCACTCAAACTTCCACTCCTATTCCCATGGCATTTTCCTCTTGGTCTTCTTCTTCGCCCTTCTCATTCTCATTGCTGCCTTGTTCCTCCTCGCCTACTTTTGCTGCCGGCGCCAACTCGCAGCCTCCCCGGGACCGGCCGGGACTACTCGTTGGCGGGCTAAGATTGATATTGAGGCATTGGAGAGTAGGAGCGTGGGAGGTTCAATTGTGGAGTGTTGCATATGTTTGAATGTGTTCAAAGAGGAAGAGAAGGTGAAGGTATTGCCAGAATGTGAACATGCCTATCATTCAGAGTGTGTGGAGAGGTGGCTAACTGCTAGCCCTACTTGTCCTCTTTGTAGGGCTTCACTTCATATATACATTCATGGGTAATAATAAAGCCATTGCTAATTTATAAAGATTTCCTTTTTGTGTTTATTTTGTGTTCACTGATAAGGATTTTTTTTTTTGGTTTGATCAAAGATATATCTTGCCCAACTAGACAAAATTAAGCTCTTATAAATTTTTTGAGCGCAAAAAAATAAAATTAAGCCTGTTTTGAGGTTCAAATAAACTATAAGTACTTCAACTAGTCAACTTTAAATATCTCAAGTATGATTATGTGATTTCTTTTTTCTCTCTTTACGAAGGATTTAGAGTTTGGAGGTTCTTTATATACGGATATGTATATATAATGACTCCAGAATTGCATACTTACGAGGAAAGGTGAGAGACTTCTATGATTTATGAACTAAATAGGCTGGTGGGGTGTGATACACAAGGACACAACATTTAGGAGTATTATCACGTTAAAATTGTTACTTAAGGATGATGTGACTGTTAGCCTAGAAAAATAATCAAATAAATGTCCAAAAGAATAAGCATAATTAGTTTTTTTTTTTAATTTCAACTTAGATTTGGTTCCTCTAAAACAACACTGGCTACTGTAAGAAAATGTCTTTTATTGCTGGATAACAAGAATTTACAGCATGATTGGTTGGAACAAAGGATTAGGTAATGATATATGAGAGAGAATGAAAAAAAAAAGAGAAATTGTAAGAAATTGTCCAAATTACTCTTCTAAAAAGTATTAATTTTTTTATTTTTTAAAAAAATTGAGGTATTTTAGTAAAATACCTCATTCCTATTCTTTTTCCTTTTTCTCTTTTGGCGTACAAAATACATCATTAGTGTTGGACAAAACTCATTTTGTCAACTAAGGGTGATTATGAGTTTGAATTGGTTAAGTTGGAGTAAGTTTTTCAATACAAGTCAATTAATAAATGATGAAAAGTTGTATTATTTAGATTTTAAAAACTTTCTAATTTAAATTGAATCGATCCAGCCAGAACTTGAATAGGTTAGTTCAAGTTAGATTGATAGGTTAATATTTTTTTAATAATAAAAAATATTATTATAAATTGTTAAAAACTAATATCAAAATATGAGTCCAATTTAAACTATTAAAAACTGAAAGGTCTTTATAGTCTTAAAAAAATTTGGAGTTTAAATGTTCAACTCAAAATAATTAATATATGAAAAAATAAGAAAAAAAAAGCACAAATTGATTTGAGTTAATATAATATGTAATTTCTTAACAAAGAACTTGAATCACTAATGATAAGTTGAAAGAAAATAAACTCGTACCAATCTATTATATTAACTCAAACTAATTGTGTGTTAAATTGGATTTGATGAGTTAATGAGTTGGTCCTACCTGATTTCAATTACACAAGTATATTTCTCATCCTTTATCAGATGAAGTTTGGTGCACAAGTAAGATTATCAACTTACACATTCAAGACATTTTGTAAGTTTGACACACACTAATGGCACATATAATAGATGTAATGTAAGTTTGGAGAAAATAGAAAAGTAAAAAAAAACATCTAACCGAAAAATAATCACAACAAATATTTTTAGGACAAAAATGGCACTTGATTCATACTCAAGGGCAAGTTATTTTTTGTCATAAACAAAAATGAGGAAATGTGATTTTTAGTTTCTAACAGTTATCCATATACTTCAACTAATTGATTCCTAAATCTAAGCAATATATGATTTATTCTCTAAGCCATATATGCCTCAATTATTTAGTTTCAAAATCTTTAAATTATACGATTCAATTTTTGTAAGTCCTTTTTTACTCCATATTCATTAGTTCCTGTCAATATATTCTCTACAGACTTTCAAGTAGCAAATCTAAAACTTGCAAGAATTAAATCATGTATTTTTAAATTTAAGGGACAGAATTGCTAAAGTATGCACTATATTATATACTTAATTAAGATTTAATAACCAAATAGTTAAAAGTGTGTTTTTAAGGACCAAAATGTATTTTTTTAAGAAAAATAGAATTTTATTTTTAACCGCATGAAAAATTAAACGTGGTTGGTAAAAAAAAAGTGAATCTCATACTTGTCTTTATTTATGTTTGTCTTTTAAGCAGCAATTTTAACTGTTATTAAAACTTTTAGTAACAGTTAAACTGTTGCTAAGCTATTGTTAAAAAAGCAAACATATGGTATTTGTCTTAAAGACAAACATGGGATCCGGATCCTTTGGTAGAAGGAGAGGAATTTCGTAAGTTTGAATGTTAGATGCAGCATGACGTGCCTTTCTCTCCCACCACCTGGTCAAGCTTTCTCAGCCATTCATTCAAGTATTTTAGTACTTCCGAATAACGGTTTGCTCTCTTATCTCTTTATGCTCTTCAAGATATATCTATTCTGAAGAATAGAGATTAGAGAACTTCATAAAGAGTGAAACTTCAAGTCCTCATTGCTTAGAATGTAAGGGAAATATTATAACAAGCCCACAAAAAGATAAGTGAAGCTGTGAAGAGATAAACTCACATGCTCGAAGTTTTAATGAGGTAGTTAAAAAACATTTAACTATCTCCCTAGCTTCCTCTGCATTTTACTAATGCCCTGAATTCCCTGGGTTTCATTCTCTTTTTGCTTGTTGTTCTGGTTCTTGGAAAAATTCCAGATTGGTTTATTTAATCCTCGGAGATATTCACTTCATGTTTTTAATGGTGTGGTGAAATAATCCTTAAGAATGGCATCTTAACACGACTTAGATCATACTTCGCCGACAATATCTATGTTGCAAGCAGTAAGTGCAATTCATCTTCTAGGGTTGCTAGTTTTAGCAACTACAAGAGGTTGACAATTCCAGTATTAAAAAGAGAGCAAGACTTAACAAAGTCAAAACAAATAATAAAATGATGATGGTTATTTAGAGTAAACAAAATGAAATCAGAAGAATGGGAAATTTGTATGTAAAATAGAACTGTTCATCCACTCATTTCAGTCCATTAGTTTGTATCGTTTCTCTTGGACACCTGAAACTCCCATTTGTATCTCTATTATTGTGTGGAGGGGCATCTGCAAATGAGTAAATCTCATGTCATATTTTTTGCAAATATCTAGGAAACTTTACCTAAGTTTTGTCAAAGCAGGAAATGTAGAACCTCAGTATTTAACAGAATCATATCTTGAGCACGGCAATGTCACAAATTTCCTTTTTAGTATAACCACGGACTATTGTAAACTCCTTTTGTTTTTATATGATTTCGAATGATTCTATCGACCTATGCATGAACCTATTTTCTTTCTCAACTCAATAAATAATTGCTTGCCATAAGGAGGCACAAAGAAAGCATCTTTGAGATGCATCCTTCTCAACTCACCTAATGAGGATAACAAGGAGAAAAACAGTAACCAATGAACTTTATATAAATCCACAAGTTACCTCTATGTGTGGAATTTCTTTCAAAGGCCTGTCGGCAAAATAAGCGTATAGTGCCCTCAAAACTGCCTGCAATGAGACACGCACCCGAAAACCTCACAATTATTACAACCAATCAAACATTGAGACCAAGTCTAAAAAGAGGGACAAGTTTTATGAGATCAACAACCTGGTGAGATATTACAACAACTGGTGCCCGTTGTCGCTCGAGCTCAATAATTACAGGCTCTAACCTGCATTTTAATTAGTAATGTACGATGATAAGAGTTGTCTACTCCAAACAAGTTGAAGTTTGAAGCTAAATTAACTTAAAATGTGTGTCCACCTTTGAATGACATCCAAATAAGATTCCCCACGAGGATAACGATATCTAAGCTTGTCTTTGTTGCGGGAACTGCAATTGGAAACATCAAAATATGACAACCGGCTTTTAAAAAGCTTTAAAGGGTGTTTGCCATATCGGTCCCCACCATGCTCTTCCTCTTAACTGATTTACCAATTGCATTCAATGTATAAGTAAGAATGGATGCATGCCTAAGAGGGGGAGAGAGATACAAGTCTATGACATACTCATACTCCTCCGGCATGTTCTTCTTGATTTCTTCATATGTCATCCCGTCACACGCCCCAGCATTTATCTCATCAAGTGCACGCCATTGTATCTAACAAATATAATGGATTGTAAGTTCTGGAACACCAGTAATGCATACAGTCATCCACCAATCTGCTGTCATATACAGCATGACTGCATGCAATGATGAAGTTAGGGGGGGCAATAAGGATGTACCTTGGGAAATCCAACAATTGGACTTGCTGTAAGAATTGTTCGTTGCAACGTACTAGTCCATATCTAGAACACCAGTTACAAAAAGAGAGCAGTCATTCATCATGTAAATGTATGCGCACATTGTTTTACATGCTCTCTGTAAAACTAGAGAAAACATAAGGAGTAAAACCTTAAATTCAATGTGTCAGTGATGATTGAGTTTCTGACTAACATAGAAAATGATATTTTAAGGGAGTTTATTAAAATAAATCAATATGCACAATTGACAGTACAGCTTGAACATTCTCTGACCCCCGGAAGCTCAATTGGGATGGGAAATTGACATGTGATCCATAATCCATTTGATACATCCATTACTTTATCCAACCCAATCAATCCATTAAAAATATGGATTTAATGGAAGGGGTAGCAAAAGGCAAACTAATTGAGCCTTTCAAGCTTTAACTTCTCATGACTATTGGCTTCAAATGAAAAAAGAATAAATTAAATATAATAAAGAAAAGCTTACAGAAGCAGCCCGTTCTGATTTGAGTCGCTTTTCAACAAAATTGGCAAGCTTCTTTGCATAAAGTTGTCCAGTCTCACTGTTATGACAAATTGCAGTGTCTTTGAGTTAATAGTTATAAACTTGACAGAAATTCTTTTTTTTTTTTTGAAAGAAATGTCGTAAAATAAATATATAAATAATCAACGAAGCATCACTTCGAAGATAAAGGAACTATAACTATTTCACTATCTACATCTTCCCTTTGCAAAAAAATCATCAATTTTAGTTTCTGGAAGGAAGCTCAACGTAAAAAATGTTAGGAAAAAACACCTTTCCCCCTAAAAAATACCTTGGCACAAATAAATTAGAGAAATAACAGGAAACAATATTCACAATCATAACACTAAAAAATAACGTGGAAACTCCAAAATCGGAGAAAAACCACAACCGTTGTCAACGACAACCAGAAAAAATACTATGTATAAATTTTTACAACACACAGAAACTCCTTTTAAATACCCGGTACCCAATACCAAATACCAACTGATACCCAAATACACCCACACACTCTCAAGCATGTATTTAACTTATATCTCTCATCACTCACAAGAGTATAAAGAAAGAAAAAATTAAATACAAGCTAATGTGTCTTGTATTGGTACAAGAAATACAAAGAGGTAAAGCTTCTATATATAGCCTAGTTGCCAAGCAATTTTTTGAAAACTCACCGATATGGGACTTCCATCAAACCTTTTTCACATTGCAAATTTTCTTCTTGTAAGTCCCACCACTTTCAACCAATTATTTCCAATAAAAAATTTGTTTGTCCTTGTTCCAATTGATGCTTTTCAATAAATTACCAAGTCATTGACTAGCGCGGAGAGGCACAACCCAATAAATTACGAGAGAAAAAATGGCATTCAAGATTCAACAACAAGATAACATAGTTAAACAAATATAGCTGTTGGAAGTACTGGGCAGCACCACACAGAGTGACAAGCACTGCGACGCCACTGCAAGCCCAGGGAGCAGCTACTGGAAGCCCTGGTTCTGCGGTGCTGCGACGACAATTTCTCTGTTAAATACTATTTTTTAATTCCTGTTTTTCTCCTTATGTATTGTTCATATTTCTCTTGTCAGTTCTAAGTGAAAACAGAGAAGAAAGCACTGTGTTATTCTTTAATATGCAACAGGATGTTTCAATATCATTCGTACCACTTCCTTTCTGAAGACCAATATAAAAGACAAAATGGAGAGGAAAGCACTCTGTTATTCTTTAATATGCAACTGGCTTTTTCAATATCATTCGTACCACTTCCTTTCTGAAGAGTGAAGACCAATATAAAAGAAAAAATGGTACTAGATATGAGCATATACCTTATGGCAGTATCTCCCCCAATTCTTCCTCTTACATTATCCTGACTTTCTCCATGCCTAGTAAGTAATATGGGGCGTGGTGTGAGGTGTGTATTTACCTGCAAGATATATGAGGGTTCACAGCAAGAGGAAAACATAGTTATTAAAGAAAATGTCAATTTATAATTCAAAAACTTACAAGTTAAAAAAGTCTATATTATGCATTGTTAGCATAATGGACATATTAGTGTCTAGGTTTGTAATAACCATTAACCGAGGACTTCAATGAAAATTTTTAAGTCATGTCTTTTGGGACTAAAGTGAAAAGAAAATGACGGATATCACTTAAAGCCTATATAAGGATATTTTTGTGCAAAAGAATTTTTATTTTTGGATTGAAATTTAATTTTTTCCAAGTGGACTAAGGACTATTTTGCAAAGTGCAAATTTATAAGATTTTAATAAGAAATTAATGGAAATTATGCAAGGATTTTCAGGTAAGTACAGAAATTTAGAAAAAAAATTAAATTAAAAGGAATCAAGATTACAAAGGGAGCGAATTGCAATTTTATTAAATATCAAGAAGGAATCAATTGAATAAGGATATATGAAGGAAGGAGCTTAGAGAAATTTAAGCAAAACTAATCAAGTGGATGTCATCAGAAGCAGCCACGTGGATTCCACTAACTCTAAGCAATTTTCAGCCGTGAAACACTTTTAAGGGGAAGAAAATTCTGGACTTCTCCATTCACCTCACTTCCTTCGTGCCTTCTTACTCATTTCCGATAATTAGTTGTGTGTGAACTTCTCATCCGTGAATGGGCAGTCGTGGTGGTTGCATGTAGGCGGTCTGACCTCAGTTCAGCCTCAAATGGTGGCTTAATGTGGCTGTGAAGCCTGAAGCAGCAGGTTAGTGCTAAAGCAGAGCATTGAGAGCGAAATTTTATTCTCGTTTGTGCATGTCGTCAGTTTTTATCAAAGAATGATATACCGTTGTTTCATAAAACAGAGTGGAACCTCTGTTTCAGCTTCCAAGACGGTAAAAATCAAGTGCAGAAAACAGAGTGGAACTAGTGGCGGGTAAGTAGAAAATTTCTACTGTTAGGATGTTCTTCTCGGTTAGGCAAAGGAAATGGTAGTGGGATGCTAGTTTTGAATAGTTAATGATGTAATTTAAAGGTATCATGACTGAATTAACTATATGGCCGAATGGATTCTGGATAAGGAACATCTTAAATGAATTATCTGCTATAAAAAAATTGATGCAGAACGGAGTATAGGCTAAAATGGGAAACGGGCAAGTGAATTTGCTGTCGTATGAAATTTTGTATGCATTTCTTCGTACATGTTAATTCTGAGCTGAGATGGGTATTAAAAGGAAAGGAAAGGGAACATTGGATATGAATTGGTTTGAATCCAAGTAGATGTAAGCGGAGGTCATTGGCCAATCTGATTTTGTGCAGAGACCAATCTGGACAGCTGCACATTTTAGGTTCTTATCCAGGGATCAAATGATCTTATTTTAATGTAAAATTTTTATGGCATCTAGGTAAGACTTTACTAGCCTACCAAATTTGGTCACATTTGGATGTGTTTTCACTGGTGAAATAAATAGAAGAAACCGAACCTGTGAAAGTTTAGACAGTTCTGGTAGGTGGTCACTAATGTGACCATTAGAAGGGTCAAACTGTGGAGTTTTGAGCTGAAATTTTTACCCTAGTATACCAAGTTACCAACACATGAATAAGGATTAAGTTTCATGAATTTTAGAGCTCTAGATCAATACCAAAATATTTCTAAATATAAGGATCCAAAATCAGCCTCAAACAGAAAAAGTTAGAACATTTGTAACTTAAGGTTCTACCTCTAATGACCTTAAATCGCTCCAAAATTTTTATTTCACTTAGAGAAGGCATCAAGGCAACTCTCTACCACATCTCATAACATTTGGAACTGATTTAGTGGACCTATGCTGTGATTATCAGAACCTCAGCAAGGCTGAAACTGCTCTGATGACTGGTTGTTTATATGGGTCTTATATGGGTCAAATGATGGAGTTAGCTTTTGAAATTTTTACTGTAGTTACTTAATATGTAAATAAGAACTTCTACCTGTTTTGGTAATTTTTGGAATTGTCAATTCTTCCCAGAAATTTTTAAAAGATTGGTACACAAATCTGTCTAGAAAGGAAAGAGTGCAAAAACGGAGAGGAAAACAGTGCAGAATTTTCTGGTTGTGTGTTTGCAGAATGAGTTCAATTCAAGTCTAAATTTAGTACAATAATCCAAGAGCTGGCCTAGTAATAAGTTAGGGAATCTAGAAGCTAAACTACAAAATAAAAGGGTGCTAGAAAGGGGCTGGACAGCAAAAGAACATAAAGAAAATTGTAGCATGGTCTTGGTAGTCCATAGAGGAGAAATCTTTGTTTTATGCACAAAAACATTCTCTAATTCCATACATGTCTTGTCTTCTTAATTACTTCTTTCAGTTGTAGCTTCTAGGCAGTCTCAAATCCGTCAATTCCTCTTTGTAAGAAGTTCGGATAAGCGAAAAGAAAAGGGTTTGTGTCGCAAATCACGTGAGTACTCTATTCATGTAAGTGTAAGTCTTATGGAAATGGCTTAATTTGTAATATTTTCCTATTTCATGAAAATGTTTTCCAAAAGGAATTCTAAAGTACCTTTGCAAATAATATTTTCTTACTTGAAATGAATATACATGTATTTTAAAGCACTTTTGAAAATTCATAATGACATGAAGGATTGTTGGACATGAGTTCTCTTGATTTAATACTTATGTGCAATGGTTCATCATTTTCCTGAATAAATGATTTTATTGGAATTTTCTGATATGATGCCTTATGAAATACAATTGTGATATCATGGAAGAATGTGTTATTTGAGACTTTGACAAATGACTAAGATATGAGATATCTATATGATGTTATTATATACGCATGGAGAGAAATCCATTTTGGAACGACGGCACTATAGTCCGTGGCGCACTTTGATATCCTAAAACCCCAACTAGTAGGGGATCAAAGAGCGTGCTAGCTCCATGACCAGAGGCCACTCATGCCATGGAGGCTTTATGATATGCAGAGATAGTATATGAAGGTCACGTCGGGTGACCAAATGGTGATTGTGGCGATTATGGTGTTGTGGCTGGCAGATATTGGAGGGTATTTGATTTGAAGTTTTGATTGAGGTTCCTCAAAACGTGCTTTATTTATATAAATACATGATTTTATGATTTTATAGATTTGGTACTAAATATTTTCTATATTTTTTGAATATGAGTTTACATGATTTGAACTGTTACATGAACCATATTTCTGAGTTATTTCCTTTGTACTTATCCTCTCATGAGTTTAGTACTCACTGGGCTTTTTAGCTTATTTGATTTTATTAGTTGTCCTAGATAGTAAAGCCAAGCCAAAGGCCCCTTATGCCGAGTAACTATAGAAGTGTACCGATCATCTGAGACCCAAATTGTTCTTGGGCTGGTCTCATGTTTTATATTTGAATTGTTTATTCTGACTCTAGAGTTGCTTTGTAAGTCCATGGGTAGGATCTTGCGACCTGTTTTTGTGTATGTCTGTTTGTAGTAATAAGTGATTTGGATATTCAGTGTATAATGGCTGATATGCCTAAACAGGAGTATCTGATGAGCATAGTTGTGATAAAAATGGTGAAGAGGCAGGTGTGCCTAGATGTGTACTATATTTGTGATCAGTTGTAAATAGTGAATGACAATTACTGTTTTTTATATATGAAATTTCAGATTGTGTTTTCTTTGATATCTTGAGTTACATTGTGATACAGATATGATCTGTTAATTGAGAAAGTTAAGGTTTAAGTCTTAGTTACCAAATGTACTGGTGTCAGGTAGTTTCCCTTTAGATAAGGCTTACAGGTTGAGGCGGACTTATCCCGTGCCGGTCACATCTACAGACGGATGTGACAAGGTTCATAGTTCTGCTCCCTATACTACATTGTACCACACTTGGTAATACTTTTATTTTGCCCTATAAATAAGACAAAAACAAAAAGGGAAAATACACCCTACGTATTCAACCAATATTTCCTTTCTTTTCCCTCTCATGTTCTTTATGCATCATAGAGGTTAAGGATTATAAGTATTTTATGAATTAGTTAAGTCTTGTGGATTAGGAAAGGAGTTCTACTTCATCCATATTAAAGGGTATAAGAGCCACTATGTAGTTGTAGTAATACTATAAGTAGGGGTTTGAGGGTCAGGGTTGTGTACACACAACTCGAGTCTTTCAACATTATGTTGGTGTTATACCTCACTTTTCTTCCTAGAATTGCCTCTCACCTTTTACTTAACATGGTAATAAGCTTGGTGCATATCATTTATATGCTCCATATCCATCTCGAGGGAGACTTTGGATTTGAATTTGTAAATGTGTTGTATCAATTCTAAATATGCTAAGATTATACCGGATGGTATATCATGAAGTTCACTGTTCTGCAATTGCACTAAACAGACACAATCTAAGCTTTCACAAATTTCCCTCTTTATTTTTCTCAGTAATTTTAGACTCGGTCTATAACTGCCTCCTTGTTCTTTCAAAGTGAGTAAACAGGATTAATGTTCAACTGATTGAAGGTTCTTTTGAGGGCTGGAGAGGCACATTTTATAAAAATGTTTTCATGCTTTCAGCCAATGTTAAGTTTGACTTTGCTTCTTTCCCGTAAAGCTTAACCCTAACAATTCAGATTCCTTATTGTTGTTGCTGACCAGAAGTTGTAGTGAGACATGCTTTCCCACAGCCAATTAGTAAAGCTCAATTATGCATTTGGACATCATTATACAAGGTCAACTCAACCCACTATAAGTTGCAATATGTGATAGTTACGCAAGGAACTTCTGCATCTTCATAGGTTGGAAAATCAGAGTAATAGTTCTATTCCATTCCAGGATCACCATACTATATTAGATGTGTCTTCATGTGTGTGTTAGCATGTCTCTCAGGCTTTCCAGTTATTTTGACTTGGTCCATGGAAGAGACCAGTCCTATTAGGAAAGTCGTAAAACAGGAAAATATGCTGTAAGTGAAATTTAACCACATTCTTGAAAGAAACTCACCAAGAAGAAAACAATCCGACCAGGAAGGTAGCCACTGATATTGTTCACCTATACAAAAAGGCAGAAATTTTAAATAAAAAACAAATCAAAAGTCAGACCACAGGCCATATTTTTAAATGGGCGGAGCAAAACTCAAGGAGATGCTCTTAAATTGAACCATTTATTTATTCTATTATCACATTTCAATTATTTAAGTCCAGCTACCGAATGAACTGTGAACATCAAACATCTCTGTACAATCTTGATACAGGCCGACGCCCACCAGATGATCAGCTATTTAAAAGGGTCATATCCAACGCTTAAGCCACAACACAAACAGAAGTTATACTTACTTGTATTTGCCCACCATGCCCACTAACCATATCAATCATTTTAATGTAAGATCCTTCTTCTACTGGCTCATAAACCTGGCAATATAAAATTTGTAAGTGAGAACAATCTGGTAATGCAATGTTCTGATTTATTACTCTAAACAAACAAGTATTTATAGGCTAGATTACACAAGTATTAACCCTCAATCTCTCCTGAAATCACTCCACCGAATGCCTAAGTCAGTCCTCAAGAAAATCAAGTCAAATTGTTCAAGCTATACACATGCTAAGTTCAGACTCTACTTTGACATATATACAGGCTATACTTTGACATATACAGGCTATACTTTGACACTCCCCCTCAAGTTGGTGCATAGATGTTAATCATGCCCAGCTTGTTACATAAATAATTAATCCGAGTCCCATTTAGAGACTTTGTAAATAAGTCAGCAAGTTGCTCTCCTGTCTTCACATATCCAATAGTGATTAAGTTCTCTTCAATCTTTTCACGAACAAAATGACAGTCAACCTCAATGTGTTTAGTTCTTTCATGGTAAACTGGATTTGAAGCAATATGGCGAGCAGCTTGGTTATCACACCACACTTTTGCTGGCATTGAATACTTCACTCCAACCTCATCTAACAAGTGGTGTATTCACAAGATCTCACAAGTGGATTGTGCCATAGCTCTATATTCGGATTCAGCACTTGATTGAGATACAACACCTTGTTTCTTACTTTTCCATGATATTAAGTTTCCTCCAACAAAGACACAGAATCTAGTGATAGATTGCCTGTCAATCTTGCAACCAGACCAATCAGCATCTGCAAAGCATTCAATTCTGGTATGCCCATGGTTGCTGTACCATATACCAAGACCAGGAGCTCCTTTCAGATAGCGTAGGATTTGTTCTAGAGCCTCCCAATGTTTGACAGTAGGTGCAGACATAAATTGACTGACGACGCTTATTGCAAAAGCAATGTATGGTCGTGTTAGAGTAAGATAGTTCAATTTTCCAACTAATCTCCTGTATTTTTCTGGATCATTGAAGAGATCCGCATCATCTTTTGCAAGATGTGCATTTGGAATCATTGGGGAACTACAAGGTTTAGCAGCTAACTTGCCAGTTTCTGCAAGCATGTCAAGAACATACTTTCTTTGGGACAGAAGTATTCCTTTCTTACTTCTTGTTACTTCAATTCCCAAGAAGTACTTTAGGTGACCCAGGTCTTTTGTCTGAAACTTGGTATGCAAGAATGATTTGAGGGATGAAATTCCTACACAGTCATTCCCTGTAATGACAATATCATCAACATAAACAACAAGAAGAATGATACCATCCTTTGATTGCTTGTAGAATACAGAGTGATCACATTTACTTTTCTTCAACCCAAACTCCTGAATTGCCATGCTGAACTTACCAAACCATGCTCGGGGACTTTGCTTTAAACCATACAATGATTTTTTTAAATGACAGACTTTCCCATACTGCCCCTAAGCAACAAATCCAGGTGGTTGCTCCATATATATTTTTTCGTGAAGGTCACCATGCAAGAAAGCATTTTTGATATCTAATTGATACAATGGCCAATTTTTGGATGCAGCGAGAGAAATGAACAGACGGATTGAGGTGAGTTTGGCCACCGGAGAGAATGTATCAGAATAATCTACCCCATAAGTCTGTGCATATCCTTTAGCTACTAATCTGGCTTTAAGTCCAGAAATGGAACCATCTGTATCAAATTTAATGGCAAAGACCCACTTGCATCCAACAGCTTTCTTTCCTGCAGGTAAGTTTACAAGGTCCCATGTTCGATTGGCATCTAATGCTTCTATTTCTTCAAGCATAGCAGCACGCCATCCTGGATGGGCCAAGGCTTCCTGAACAGTTTTAGGAACCGAAACAAAGTCTAGAGAGGCAATCAAAGCACTAGAAGATGGTGACAAATGATTATAGGATATAAAATTAGCAATGGGATAACTGGACTTAGGGAGGGTGCATTGACGTTTACCTTTGTGGAGAGCGATAGGTAGGTCATGATCGTCTGGTGGAGGATCCAATGACAAAGTGGCTGGCACAGGACATGTATCACTGGTTGCTTGTCTCCGAGAATACACTTAAGTAATTGGTGGTCTTGCTATAGCATGAAGGATATCAGTGTCCTTCTGTTCTGCAGATGAGGACTCTTCAACTAGACTACCTTCAGATGGACTGGTAGAGGCATTTGAGGATGTGGTATTATAGATTAACCACTCTTCATCCTCCCCCTGACTTGGTGTTAAGGGTAGTGAGGAGAAGAAAGATTGTTTCTCTAAGAAGACCACATCAGTTGAGACCAAATGTCTGTTTAGATCCGGAGAGTAGCACCTATAACCTTTCTGAAGATGAGAATATCCCAAGAATACACACTTCAAGGCTTTGGGATCAAGTTTAGTAATATGGAGCCTAACATCGCGAACATAACATGTACTTCCAAATACCTGAGGTTCCACAGGAAATAATGGCTTATTGGGAAATAGAATACTGTAAGGTGCGGCACCATCAAGGACTGCAGAAGGCATCCGATTGATTAAAAAACTTGCTGTGGAAACAGCATTATCCCAAAATTGTTTGGGAACTTTCATATGAAACATTAAGGCACGGGCAGTCTTAAGAAGATGCTTATTCTTTCTTTCAGCTACCCCATTTTGAGCTGGTGTATCAACACAGGAAGTCTGGTGAATTATCCCTTGTTGGGTTAAATAGTTTTGAAATGTTTCTGATATATATTCTTTAGCATTATCATTCCTTAAGATATGTATAGAAACATTAAAATGAGTCTTAATTTCAGCAGAAAAGGCAGAAAAATGGGAAAACACCTCAGAACGATTCTTCATAAAATAAATCCATGTCATTCGAGAAAAATAATCCACAAATGTAACAAAATATCTAAAACCAAGTTTAGACAATACAGGACATGGTCCCCAAATATCTGAATGTACTAATTCAAAGGTTGATGCAGCCCGTTTATTTATTCTAGGACTTAACGTACCCCGATGGTGTTTTGCAAAATGACAAGATTCACATTCAATTGATGTTACATCATGATATTGAGGGCATAACTTCTTCAAGGTAGGCAGAGAAGGATGTCCTAACTGACAATGTGCTTCAAATGGAGAGGTGGCCCTAGCACAAGCAACTGACCGAGGTTCCCAAGTATCAAGGATGTAAAGACCATTAGATACATGTCCTTTACCAACAATCTGCTTCATCATAAGATCCTGAAAAAAACAGTGATCAGAAAAAAATGAGACACAACAATTTAGATCTTTGGTGAGTCGACTTACAAAAATTAGGTTAAAAGAAAGATTTGGTAGACTTAGAACAGATGACAAAGTAATAGAAGAAGTGGGTTTAGCGATCCCTAGACCCTTAATGTTATATGTAGACCCATCTGCTATGGTAACCGGGGATGGAGATTTGTGTGACTTGAAATTTGAAAGAGTATTGGGATTACCTGTCATATGATCCGTGGCACCAGAATCGATAACCCATTTGTTTGAAGAAGAGATAAGGCATGTTTTACCTTGTTCAGCAAGACTAGTGACTGAAGTAGACTCCTTCAAGAAAGCTTGATATTTAGCATATTCATCAGCTGAAATTGTAATACTCTTCTCAGAAGAACTAGAAACAGCAGCAACATTGGTGGTTTGAGACCTCTGGTTGCGATTCTGTAATTTCTTACAATTACGCTTTGTGTGGCCGGGCTCTTTACAGTAATAACACACAATATCACTAGTCTTTCCAGTGGCCGAAGTTCCTCCTCTGTTTAGCCTTCTTTCAACATCCCCTCCTCTGGTAATGAGGGCATTAGGTTGTTGAGTTGATGAAGTATTTTCTGTTCATAAGACCCTACTGAATACTTCCTGAAGTGAGGTAATTTCAGTACTGGCAAGAATCTGAGATTTGGCAGTTTCAAATTCTGAAGGAAGGCCTGCCAGAAAACTCATGATTGTCATTTGATCCCTCTGAGACTTCTGTACCTTGATATCAGTACTAAATGGTAAAAGCACATTCAATTCTTCATAGATTTTGTTGAATTCCATGAAGTAAGCTGTAAGTGACTTACCTTCTTTCTCAGTACGATAAAAAACTTTACAGACATCATATATACGAGATATATTTCCCTTACCAGAGTACAAGAACTCTAAGTATTCCATCAATTCCTTGACAAATTTACAGTGATTAATTAGCCCAATTACTTCACTATCAATTGAGTTCGTAATCTGTAAGAATAAACGGGCATCATCTCTAAGCCAAGTTTGTCTAGTTTCATCCGTAGGAGGTTCCTTTTCCAAGTGGTCATTTTTTTCAACACTCCGTAGATAAATTCTAATAGTTCTACTCCATTCTAAATAGTTAGACCCATTTAATTTATGCTCAGTTATTTTTGACATTGTGGGTACTAACTCATTAACAGAGAGCTTAGTATCTGACATTTTCCTTGTGATAAAGATAAAGAAATAATGTATGAATTAAGAAATTTCAGATTATATAAACCTGAACCTGAATATTCATCAAACTGCCACTGAGCCAACTGATATTTGAGAATATATAATTCTGAAACCCAAAATGACGATGCCCAGTACGCACAACTCAGCACACACAACTCCTGTGAATGATGCCCAGTACCAAAAAAAACTTCCAATGACGAAGATTCCGCCAGGGGTAGACCGGGAATGACGATTCGACGCCGTCGAACCAGACGGCGATCGGAGATTCCGACGCACGCGCCCTCAGGCGCCTGCGCGTGAAAGACGATCCGAACTGTAGCGACGGCGCGTGAGCCTCACGCGCTTAGAGTTAGGTCGCCGGACTTCGGGGACTGGCCGGACTTGCCACTACGCACCTCCCTGGACCGGCGGTGTCGACTAACAGTCACTTCTAAGTGACCAACAAAGAACGTGATCTACACTGAAAAACCCAGAAAACCAAAACCCAAGAGAGGCTCTGATACCATGTAAGTGAGAACAATCTGGTAATGCAATGTTCTGATTTATTACTCTAAACAAACAAGTATTTATAGGTTAGATTACACAAGTATTAACCATCAATCTCTCCTGAAATCACTCCACCGAATGCCTAAGTCAGTCCTCAAGAAAACCAAGTCAAATTGTTCAAACTATACACATGCTAAGTTCAGACTCTACTTTGACATATATACAGGCTATACTTTGACATATACAGGCTATACTTTGACAAAATTCAAATTATTTTAGAAAAATTTAGCCTAGAATAATCACTATATATCCATTCAAAAGGCTTGCCTTCTCATAATTGGCTAGACGGTTTTTGAAGTCTTGCAACCCTGCCTCAAAATCTGGCCTGCAAAAGTAATTAATTACGCGTAATTTTATGGCCATCAAGATAAAGATATCACTGATTTCAGAAGAAAAATTACTCTTCTGCATAGTCAGGACTTTGCTGAATTTTAAGACGTATATTTCTTTCAATTATGTTTACATCATTGCATATTGTTTCCAGAAATATAATCTACAAGAAAAACATGAAGATGCATCAGAAGATATCAAGATTAGCTGTATAAATTTCATTTCATATATAGTTAATAATGCTCGTCTGTGACCGCAGTACCTTGCATCTTCCTTCAGCCAATTTCATCAGCATGTTCCTTCGCTTCTTGCTACTGTTTGTGGCATCAAATATCCCAACCTAAAATCAAATTAAAACTGATGAACAGAACAGGAAAGTAATAGTAACAAAATGTCCAAGGATGAGCTTACTTGGCCACCTTCTTGCATCCAAGATATCATATCTTCAAAAGCCAATGCTGCTACCTAGTAGTATGTGATACATTAAAATTATGTACAAGGAAAGGACAACACGGTGTTCACATTACCAGAATCATCCATGACAAACCAAATATTTGAATTGAAATTACGATAAGGGTAAAACAGTCTTAGTAGGTTATAATTAAAAAAAAGATGCTTTAATGCACTGATGCCTGCAGATATGAATTTTCCATCTGGATTTTTTTATTCTACTTTCATGACCAGGAAGGTGTTTGTCAAGTTTTTGCATTCTAAAATCACGATTTGACCATTTTCCAAATAATGGAATATGTCAACCAGTCTTCCACTGCTTGTTTCCAACTTTCCATTCTTTTTTTTTTTTGAATTTTTTTTTTAAGTTCTTTCAGTATTGATCTTATGTGCCACTTAAATTCTTCGATCTTGAACAATATTATTAATTTATACTCAAGTAACAGAGCTATGTTCATATCAAAACTAAATAGTAATGGCAGTCTTTTGAAAAGATTATGGACTTCTGACTAGTTCTTGTATATATTCGTTCCCATTTATGCATTCAAATCATTAGGAATGAGTTAACAGTAACACATAAGTGTACTATTGCTAAAAAAGAAAAAAGGAAGAAGTTTCACTAAATGCAGAAGTTATAATTTTTTTTAAAAAAAAAAGGGATATTTTTATTTGGTGATTTAACAATCATAGAAGCTGCATCACAGTACCAACAGTTAAAAAATAAGTTATGGCCTAATCATATGGAAATGATAGAATTTAATCTGTATCACATTTGATCTACTCAAAGCAACAAATTATTGGCCAAAAGCTACCTCATTGCGTGCATCCATGCCCTCAGGGTTGTCAGCTCGAAAAAAGTCAGCAGACTGAAAGGAAGAATATGGCATGAACTCAAGATAACGTGACAGAGTAGTAAAATTCTATAATTTCAATAATAAAGTTACTAAGTAAGGAAAAAAAAAAATGGTCCATCACTCATGATCATATGACATAGAAACATTGAAGATATTATGCCCTACCAAATATTAAAAAAAATTAATGATGTCTATATGTATAATACATTCTTCAGGTTTTCCTTCACCTCTGGGTCAAATGATTTTATGATCTATTAAGAGCTTTTAACTAAGTGGTTTAGAGTTCAATCCTTGCCACCTTCCATCTTACTAAGCTCTTTCATGTTATTAAACAGTCAATGGAACACCAGTGTATAAGAAAGCATAAACTATTTCAACAGCAGTTAAAAATACTTCAGAAGACAAATATTCTGCCTATAAGTAATTAAATCAAGCTTCATGTAAAAGTTTACCTGATTAACGCCAAGCTTTAGGCGACGATACTGTGACAACCAAAATTGGAACTGTCACTTTCATATCTGATATATTTTTACAACATACAGGACTACTGAATACAAAGAAGATTATATTAAGAATGTCAGCAACCTTCCCAATATTGAAGTGTTTGGTATCGTGACCCAACCAACGAAGATATCTTGTAAGTTTAGCTGCAGCAAAGGTTTTACCTCGAGCTGGCAAACCCACCTAAAGTGAAAGCAACTAGTTAGAATTATTTATTTCTTTTTTATACAAAGAATATTTGATTGGAAGAGAGATACAAGAGAGGAGAACAAGATAGCCTCCCAAAGCAACCTCACAAAAGAGGAGTAGCATGAAAAACCAAAAAGAATTTATGAAAAAAATGCATGAAAGCAGCCGAATCTCATTGAAAATCAGATATATTTCAATGTCAAGTTGGAATTATTTTACATATATTCGTTTACTAAATTTGATGAACTACAAATTGAAATTGTGATATTTTGGCCAATTATTTCCAAATTATAATTTATAAATAAAACTTCAACTTAAGGGGGGAAGTGAAATAGATGAAGAATTACTAGAGCTTTGTAAAATTCATTATAGGATTCATGCAAGCAAAGTACCAGGATAATTGCTAAATGTCTATCCTCCTTGGGACCCAGCATCTGATCAGCCACAGCTGCAGCTGCAACAGCTCCGGCAGCTGCTGGCATTGAGTTCTATGAATGAAAAGACAGAGTATAGAAGTAATTATTTGTGAACAAGCTTAATTGATACTACTAAAGTTGGTTCTCTAGCATTCAAGGTGAAAAGGGGTAGTGAGTAAAAAAGAAAAGGAAACAATCCATACAAACCTTGGTATCAGGATCCAAATTAAGATCAGTTGTCGAAGTACTTGAGCCACATTTTACAAGCCTAGGAGACCCAACACCCCTATTAACAAAATGTCCCCTCTGACCATCTTGCTTTTGCTGTACTGTACACGTGCCCACTGCTTTAGATTCAACCATTCCAGAACTTTGACACGCCTTGAATGGATTTGGAATAATAATGTCCCTCTCCTAGTTGGCACATCAACATAGCTCGTTAAATATAATATAGTTCAGTAAAAAGAGTTAAGTAACATATCTCAGTGGCTTGATTTTTTATGTAATTTCCTTTTACCTTCAAGAAGTGACAATTTGCTTTGTATACATCCTGTGAGCTAGTGTTTGTTACTTATGAAGCATTTTAGTTAGTCCCCAAAAAAAAAAAAAAAAAAGAGAGAGAGAGAGAGAGCCAGCTTAGTTCATTACAGTATCAAGCATCTGCCATTTCGTCACACTTTATGAGTAAGATGAGTCTAACCCGAGATGTTGAACACTAAAATATATTTTAACATAAACCACTTGTAGGATATATTTTAACAACATCTGCAAATCCATTGCAGTGAAAATAAGGGTTCAAAGAAAAGGCTGACAAGATATCCTTTATTTTATGGATTTTTTGCTTAGGTAGTTACTGTATCTTATTGCACTATATAGCATTTCTAGAAACAATGTTCTAAAATATAGACCACTCACTAGAGCAGAAGACAAACCAATTCACAGTTTAGTAGCTCCACCTTGGTTGAACCAAAATTTAAAATATATATTATAAACGTAGGATAAAATATACTAATAATATTACATGATTTTTCTTTTTGTTACAAAGAGGCACAAGGCTTTGGGGAGTTGAGAGTGGGGAAGGACAGGGTAAGGATTGAATCTAGGTACATCGAGTCCCCATGGGACTTGACTCCATGGAAGGTGCCACTCCAGCCAAAGCTCCTGGGCTTTCTAATATTATTTTAGTACACAAACCTCTATTTAATATTATAATCATGGATACTGCTAGTGCTATTTATAAAACTGTTTGTCAAAACCATATATACTAATCTTTAGTGGTCTTTTTCATTCACATTCAATTAATTATGTGTGTGTCTGTGTGTTGTTTCAAATTGTATACTAAGTTGGATCTGTAAAATTACATTTTATACAAAATTTAATTGATAAGTGAGGAAATGGAAAAGATAAATTCTTATTCCTCTTGTTTTTGAATGACCAGTACATATCCAATATATAGATCATCAGCCTAGGCTAAAAAGGAAATACTACAAGTCAAATCTCCTAAAACAGTAATAACTAAAAAAGATTCTAGGCACATAAATAGCCCAATGGCTATATCATAAATGGAGAAATAAAAGCTAGCCTAACAGCTATATGTTAAACAAGGAAATAGAATTATACTATGACAATAAAATATATTCTACACTCCCCCTCAAGCTAGGCTGTAAATGTTGATTAAGCCAAGCTTGGAATTTAATTCTTCAAAGATCTTTCTTGAGAGTGCCTTGGTGAAAATATTTGCTGTCTGAAGATGAGTTGGCAGATGTAGAAGTTTGATTCTTCCTTCTCCAATCTTTTCCTTTATAAAGTGGTGATCAATTTCCACATGTTTTGTTATATCATGGTGCATTGGGTTCTTTGCTATATTGATAGCTGATTGACTATCAGAGAATACTTTCATAGGTTCTTCAACAATGATTTTAACTCCTTCAAGAGTCTTTGTAACCAAATTCCATTACATATACCATATGCCGAGACTCTCTGCGCTGCTTCTCGATACAAAGGATTATTTCTTACTTTACCAAGTAACAAGGTTTCCCCAAACATAAGAGCAGTATCTAGATGTTGATCTTCGGTCAACCACTAATCCTGCCCAATCAACGTCACTATATATTTTGATGCTGTAGATTTCCCGGAATGCAATCCCTTTCCAAGTGTGAGTTTTAAGTACCTCAGAATTCTGTAGACTGCCTCCATGTGTTCTTCATTTGGATTGTTCGTGAATTGACTCACTATGCTAATTGAGTGGCTGATGTCGAGTCTTGTGTGAGATAAGTATATAAGCTTCCCAACAAGTCTCTGATATCAGTTTTTGTCAACCGGTGCATAGCCCTTTTCGGTCCCTAGTTTGATAGTGGTGGGCGTGTCAGTTGGCTTGCAACCAAGCATTCTCATATGTTTTAGGAGATCCATAACATATTTTCTTTGAGAGACTAATATTCCTATCTTTGACCGATCTATCTCCATTCCAAGAAAGTACCTGAGATGTCCCAAATCTTTGATTTCAAACTCTTTTATAGGTAGACTTTTAAGAGTGTTTATCTCCTGCATATGATCATCTCTTAGGATAATGTCATCCACGTAAACAATAAGAATGGAAAATTTCCTAGAAGAAGGTATGATCTGCCTGACATTGGACATAACAATGCTGCTTGATAACTTTTGTAAATCGGTCAAACCAGGCTCCTGGAGACTGTTTGAGCCTATATAATGATCATTTTAGACGACAGACTTTGTTGAGTGTTGATTGTGACTCGAAGCCTGGGGGAATGCTCATTTAAACTTCCTCCATCAAATCTCCATTGAGAAAAGCGTTCTTGATATCTAATTGATGAAGTGGCCAATCAAGGTTCATAGCTAAAAATAGAAGTACCCGAACAGTGTTTAATTTGGCCACAGGAGTAAAAGTCTCCTCATAGTCAATTCCATAGGATTGTGTTAATCCCTTTGCAACAAGTCGAGCCTTGAATCGATCGACACTTCCATCTTCTTTGTATTTAATCGTGAAAATCCATTTGCATCCCACAAGACGCTTTCCAGGTGGTAGCTCAATGATCTACCATGTTCCATTTTTTTTTTCTAGAGCACGCATCTCTTCTTCAATAGTAGCCTTCCATTTTGGTATTATGAGAGCTTCTTATATGGATTTTGGAATTTATGTTTGATCCAAACTAGTCACAAAGGCCCTATAGTTGTTGGATAAGCCTTGATATGACACAGTTTTGGATAGGATGCTTCATGCACTCTCTAACACCTTCTCTTTTTGCTTTAGGAAGATGAAGATGAAAAAAAAAAAAAAGAAGAAAGAGAGAGACTCGAGACTCGGGATTGGACTTACCTTGATGATCCTCTGATCTTGAATCCAGTTCCAATTCTTGGTTATGCTCAGGGGCTACTTGGTGCTCTATCTCCCTTTGTTCTTTCTCCTTTTAGTATAGGTGATGAGATCTTTTGGTTGAGTAGTGTCTTGGGAGAGGGAATTAGAAAGGCTTGGCATTTTGTCTAGCGGAGCAATAGAAGAGAAATTTGGAATTTCAAGAAGAGAGACCATGCGCTCATTATTAGAGACAACTTTAGTTTGGGCCATGGGTGATGTGTGGAGACTACAAAGGTTGTGAATGATCTCATTGTTTATGTCCAAAAGCTGATATTCACTTGTGAAATTATTCTCCCCCTGAATGTCAAACTTGGGGTGATAAAGCTGATGTTCGAAAAAAGCAACATCCATGGAGCTATAGAACTTCCTTGTAATAAGAGAGTAACATTTATACCCTTTCTAATGGGTAGAATATCCCAGAAAAATACACTTAATAACTTTAAGGCCTAATTTTCCTCGGTTTTGGGTATGGATATGGACAAAGGCAGAGCAACCGAATAATTTTAAGGGAATGGAGGATACGAGATGTGTATTTGGGTAGGCTTGGAGAAAAACTTGGCAAGGAGTTTGGAATTTTAGGGTTCTAGAAGGCATTCTATTTATGAGGTAGGTTGCAGTAAGGATGGCTTCTCCCAATACTGTTTTGGCACATGCGCAGAAAACATGAGAGATCGAGCTACTTCTAGAAGATGTCTATTTTTTCGTTCAACTACACCATTTTGTTAGGGTGTATCAACACAAGAACTTAGATGGCAATCCCTTGACTTATAAGATAATTACTAAGAATGGATGCATAATATTCCTTTGCATTATTTGTTTTCAAAACCTGAATTTGGAATTGAGTTTCAATCATGGTATTAAATTTTTGAAATATAAAACCAGCTTCAGACTTTTCTTTCATAAGGAAAACCCATGTAAGTCTTGTGTGATCATCTATAAATGTTATAAACTAATGAGATCCAGTAATGTTTTGACCCTAGATGGTCCCCACACATCACTATGGACAAAAGAAAAGGGTCATGACTCTTTGTAAGGTAGGCTAGGATAGGAATTTCGAACATGTTTAGCAAGTTGACAAATTTAACATTGAAATTCATTCGGATTTTTATTATTGAAAAGATATGGAAAAAGTTTCTTGAGGTACATAAAGTTTGGATGTCCTAACCTATAATGCCACAACATGATAGTATTGTTCTCCTTAGAAACAGGGTTTTGAGACACCATATAGCCAGTGTTGTAAACTTTAAGGTTAGAAAAAATTTTTGCCTCAAGAAGATAGAGCCCCGAGCATGCTTTAGCACTGCCAATCATCTGCCCCGAATCCAAGACCTGAAATTCACAGAAATTTGGGGAAAATTTAGTGACAAAGTTTTGATCTTGAGTCAGTCTACTTATAGATAGTAAATTGCAGTTTAATCGAGGCACAAGAACGACAGAATTGAGTGTAAGATATTTTGAAATTTAACTGAACCAGTTCCAATCACTTTGGAAAGTGATTCATCTGCAATACTGACAATCATGTTTTCTTTGCAACGTCTGAAATTGATTAGGATCTCCCTATCTCCAGTCATGTGGTCTGACCGTCTGAGGCCCCTAAATCAACAATCCACACATTTGATTTATCTTTTTTAACACTCAAGGCACTTATAGAGTTACCTCTTTGTGCTATAGTTGCTATACCACTGGTTGGAGTAGAGTTATCTACTTGTGTTTGCTTAATCAATTGCTTCAAGATTTCCAATTGTTCTTTGCTGAAGAAGTTTGATTCAACTTGTGCTAGACTATCTTCTTTAATTGCAGTGTTACCTCAGTTCTGCGAGCGTGTAGGCTTCCAGTTTTCTGGCTTCCCATGAATCTTCTAGCACATTTCTTTGGTGTCACCTGGCTTGCGACAATGTTCACAATATGAGCGCTCCTTCCTTTGTTTATTTTCATTGCTATGACCAGCTAAAGCAAAGTTCTCCACTTGGGGTGTGGTGGTTGGAGTCCTTAGCATTACTTTCTTTTTGCTTTCCTCTCACCGGACCTCATAAAACGCTTCTCTAAGGCTGAGATGGGGCCTCATCCCCTGAATTCTACCACAAACTTTATCGACGTCCTTGTTCAGCCTGAACAAGAATTTATAAACTGTTTTCTTCTCAACAATCTACTTATACTTGAGTCTGTCTTCAGGGCAACTACATGAGTGCTCCTCATACATATCAACCTGCTGCCAGTAGGGCATGAGAGTATAGAAATATTGAGTCACGGTTAAGTCTCCTTGCTGTAGGTCGTGTAGGATACCTTCAATCTCGAATAACTCATAGGTGCTTTCATGATTTGAATATGTTTCTCGTACAGCCTCCCAAATTTCTTTTGCCATTGCGAATAAGAGAAAGTTCTCTCCTATTTCGTTGGTCATGGAGTTGATCAACCATGACATTACCCTGCTGTTTTCCATCTTCTTAAGTTTTGTATTTGGGATCATCTGCCTTTGGAAGGGCTACCACTCCTGATAGGTAGTCATCCTTACCTTTACGACATATAAACATCATCACTGATTGGGACCATTGGAGATAATTATTCCCATTAAGTTTGTGTCCAGTGATGAGAGTTTGGCGGCTGTCCAATATTCCACCAATATTGCAGACAGTGGAATTTTGATAGGTGGAGGCATTAGAAGAAGTGGTGGAGGATGAACTGTGTTTGTCAGTGGCCATTCCAAACTTTACCATATTCAAACGAGTCTAAATCACCAAGATGACGCCAGGAACAAGACGGAAATGAGGAGACAATGCCAGGAAGGTGAAGATGTGCTGAAACCGACGTCACACCCGCCGGCGAAGAACTGCCGCCAAATTTCTAGGATAGGCCAAACTAGAGGAGAGGAGACTCCCTGGGTGGGCAGTGAGATGCAACAGTCACCACAATGAGGAGGTTTAGAACTGAGCCAAAATAGGCTCTGATACCATGAGGAAATGGAAAAGATAAATTCTTATTCCTCTTGTTTTTGAATGACCAGTACATATCCAATATATAGATCATCAGCCTAGCCTAAAAAGGAAATACTACCAGTCAAATCTCCTAAAACAGTAATAACTAAAAAAGATTCTAGGCACTTAAATAGCCAAACGGCTATATCATAAAAAGAGAAATAAAAGCTAGCCTGAAGGCTATATGTTAAACAACGATGAAATAGAATATATGCTATAACAATAAAATATATTCTACAATAAGCAATTAAATAACTATATGAATACTTTTATAAAATATATAAATATCTTTTGAAACTTTAGAAAGGTTTCAATCTTCAATTTTTTTATTTAATTAGTGTGTAAAACATTTTCTTGAATAGCAAATTTAAAATATACATTAAAATGCTTATTCTTTTGTTTGTTCCTTGCATTTATTTATTGCCATTATTATATGTAATGTAAAAGGATATGTACAGATATCAATAATAGGAATCACCATCAGTCCAAATCCGAGGCCTTCCATATCTAAACATTTCAAGTGCTCCTGATCCAAATTCATAGACCACTAGGCACAAAAACTATATCATTTTCATGCAGTTTGGCTGGGTCAGAAGCAGTAACAGTTGTAGCACTGGTTCAAAGCAAATTGATTTTAATCAGGCAACCACACCAGAAAATAGCTGGTCTGGTTCAGTTATAACATTAATTTAGGCAGTACAATCATAAATTTGAAACGTCACTTTGAAAATTAAACCTTTAAAGTTGCAGGTGGATCAATTGGAACATCACCATCCCTAATAGAACATGTCCTGCTGCCAGACCCACCAATTAGCGATGAGGGAGAACATGTCCTGCTGCCAGACCCACCAATTAGCGATGAGGGAGTTTCTGCCATGTTAGCTGCATATACAGTTGAACTCGATGAAGTCGAGGGAGCTGGGACAACATAACGTTCAAGATCAGGATCCAGACTGGCAGAACAGCCACTCTGAGCACAAAATTAAACACAAGATAAAACTCCTTAGTGGATACACTGACAACTGTATTCTAGAACATAGTTGGAAAATAAAGAGAAGAGGTTTAATTAAAAAAAAAATCAATAATGCATATGATAGGTCAAATAGTGGTCTATGACTAGGTAATGCAGTAGAAAGACAAAATAATACAAATTTAATAATGTTGTGTTTAACAAGACTGGTCACCTGATCCTAAAAATAAACCATTTTACATGTAGAAAAACAGTAACATTCCTCACACATTAGAAAAATTATATAGTACAAATAGTAGCTCCATAAACAGATCAAAGCTAAGATTTGTTGGTGACAAAAATAAAAATAAAAATTCTGACCAGAATACTTACAAACAACTTAAAGGAAATTCTGCATGTTCATACAAGATTTTTTAACATGGTTTTTAAGATGCAGCCAGGACAACATTTTGCTCAATAGCTAAGAAGAAGGCAAAGAACTAACAAAAATGCTGTAAAGCACCAAAAATCCATGTGCAGAGCCCAGTCAAGAAATGTTAGAGCTCACAAATGTGAAGCATAGTGAAGTTGGTTTAGATGAAGATTTTAGTTTTTATTTGTTAGAGCTCAGAAATGTGATGCAAAATGAAGTTGGTCAATACAAAAATTTTAGCTCTTAATTCTGCTACATATAATTTGAATTTTGAACAAAGAAAAGAAAGAACTGTCCTCAAGGGTACTGATGCTCAATGTCATAAACCACACATCAGACAAAAGAGAAAAATCCTAAGGCGGTGTTTGGTATGTAGAAATTTTAATTTTCCATAAACTTAGAAAACTACTTGTTAAATTTTTGTCATCATAAAAATATGAAAAATTTAAAATCCATCACTTGGAGATTATTTATACACATACTCACAAATCTTGTGCTCAGATTATTTTTATTTTTGGTTGAACGCTCAGATTATTAAACATTAAGTTTTGAAGTACTTGGGACATTAGGATACCCACATACCAAACACAACCTAAAGAGGTATACAATAATAGTCGATTCTTACCTCACCAGGTGTCTGAGGCATTGAATTTATGCTGACATCGGGAATCCCACGTACATATGAAGGACGGAAATTTTCCTGATAAGCTCTCCAACTAGCTGCAAGATCAAACGGAGAGACCCTATCTGCTTCAACAAATACTTGATACTCAATAACTTCCTTACTCTCAAGCCTAAACAAAGCAAGCCTCGAACCCTCATGCAACGCCCCCCCAATTAATAGGCGGTTTGGACCCTCCTCAACTATACAAGGTGCATTGCTGTCCTTAGGCTTCAAGAGGAATTTAAAATCCAAAGTATCTGAAAATCCCAAAAAACAAAAGGGCATCAGGTTCAATGAGGAGCAACCCTTTTAATGAGATAATTATGAATAAGACACTAAGGTTCAATGAGGAGCAACCCTTTTAATAAGATAATTATGAATAAGACACTAACTAAAACTAAACTTCCAACAGTTCAAGACACCTAAATACCATGATCTCTCCTCATGGTGAAGCTAACAATGCTACTGTTCAGAGTAGGACATTGTCTGTTTCTTCTGTTTAATTAATACCAGAGATAAAATACCAGGACCTCTGCTCATGGTGAAGACATTGTATACTGTTTTATTGAGTTTATTTTGGTTGAGTGCTTTCAGAAAGATAACCTGTGTAACTCGTGAATGAATAATGAGAAATTTATAGTTGCAACTTAAAGACAAAAAGAAAACTAAACAAAAACAGACAAACACATAGTAACTAGAAACCATACCATGATTCGGTGGAACAACAAAGCTCAACTCCCACGCTGTCGCCGATTCCCGTTCCATAGAAAGCTAATTTTAGTACCAACCAAAAACATCAAAACAATATAGAATAAGATTAACCCAAACAAAATCATACTAGAACAATAGTATTCATCCACCAAAAGCAAAAGTCGAACTAAAGCGAAATTACCGCTTTGGAAGGATCCCAGGAGCCCACAAGTGGAAGAGAGCCATACACGTGGGGGACGAACTGCCTTGTGAGCTTACGGTTCTCCATCTTAACCGAAACATAGAGCTGCCCACCACCATCACCGCTCTTCGACGTACCCATCCCCATTATACCGCCAAGTACTCTCAGTCTCGATGCTTAATTCTTATGTTCTTGCTATTTGGAAAAAGTATAGAAAGAATCGAAAAGAATTTTTAACTATCCTGTACGAATGTGGATAGAGAAAAGGATAGAAACCTTTTCCTTTTCTGGTGGTAATGTGTTTGGAATCATCTATAATTGGTACGATGCAATGGAAGTGAGAGAGGGAGTGAAATGGTGACTACTTCTGGCTCCTCTCTCTCTCTCTCTCTCTCTCTCTCTCTCTCTCTCTACATGTATATATATATATATATATATATCGCTTTGCGTCATTTTGTTGAGCTTTCGTCACCATCGCTATAGTTCTTCGTTAGTTTTTGGCATTCACTTTTTCTAACGTACACGTGTTATCAATATTTTATGATTTGACGTTTGAGCCATTTTTTATTAAGTATATAGTATTTGTTTTTGTTCCTTTTTAAGGTTGACATTCTTTTATCATTTTATTTATTTTATCTTTATGAAGTTTTATAGATTTAACAAAAATATTTTATGTTTAAAAAATTTGATATTAATTTTAAATTAGTTCTAATTAATTATATTGTATTGATTTTATCTTATATGTTAAATCAAAATTATAAATATTTCCTTAAATACTAATAATTTCAAATTATTCAGTGAAATTAGTTGATTAGTCATATGCATAACAAAAAGACGTAGGAAGATTAAAAAAAAAAGATCAAGTTATGTTAGAAATACAAAAAAATAAAAAATACAATAAAACAGCATTGATTAAAGCTCAGGTTGATCATTAATATGAGCTAACGTAATACCTAAATTTATATTATCTAATGAGATGGATGTCATTAGTATTTCGTAACATAAGATGAATGAATGAGAAATATTATCATATAATGTATCAAACTTTAAAAAAAAAAAAAAGTAAACAGAAGATGAAATAACTGCACAAGTATGAGTAGTTGAGCAAAGCTGTATTAAATTGGGATTTTTGTCAAGTAAAATATTTCATATAATGGCAGAGTAGGAAAAATATGCAGGTTATGGGACGAACATATATAAAACATTGAACGTGTAGGAAATTCAGATGAAATTTAAATTATAGTCAAGTTAGATTCTAAATTTTAGATGAAATTTATTTACTTGTCAAATTATGAGACTATAACAAATATTTTTGTATTGGAACCACTGAACGTGGCTTTAGACTGCAATAAGTGTATTCAAGTTAAACGTTAGCTGTGCAGAATTTCACTATTTCTTACTGAAAAAGGAGGTTATTACAGTAAAGCCTTCTTTAATTAATGTCTTCAAACATCGAACCGTTTGTGTTTTCAGGATTTAAACAGTCACCAATGTTGGTTGCTCTTTGTTTAGCACAAAGTACAACATACATTAGTCGTGATTGTGTTTAGATTAATGATCAATGCTCTTTGCTGTTTCATGATAAGTGTCATGTCATAGTATGCCAAACCCTACTTATTCATACCATTTGATCTTATCATGGAAAATGGTGAAGCCATGAATTTCAGTTGCCCCCAGTTCAGAAGCTTGACAATTTACAGCGAACAAAAATCTCAAAATCAAATTAATATGTATATACGTAAGCAAAGAAAAAGCTACCAGGATATGTCTGCAAAATGACCAAACTCAATATTGAATAAAAATACAAAATTTGTGTAAATCTTGATGAAAATACAACTAACAAAATAACAGTGGGAGAGCTATACATGCAGCAAACAAGCCTTAGCAATGGTACAGCCATGATCAATTGACCATCCTGGGTTCCACGGGATTGATCCCAAAACCTAATCTATTCTGAAGGGGTGCAAAAAATGAATGAATGAATGATTAAAACCGCAAAGTAAGAATCCAATTACAACTAGTAAAAAAGGAAGAAAATAGAACTACTGCAACTGTAAAGGCTTCTACCTACAACCATGAGGAAGTATCGTTTCAATTTTATTTGATGTCCGGGACAGACAACCATGAGGAAGTAGTGTGAGGATAAAAGGCAAATTCATTAATCATAAGGAACTCACTTTCAATGCATTAAAATTTCAGACTATATCTAGCTTCACTAACAAGGTTATCAAAATGTAGATCTTGATGGTAGGATCACATAAGATCTAAATCTTGTGGGTGAAAATAATGTTGGATCGTACGTAAGATCTATTTTGATCGTATCATGATTTAGTTCCGATGTGTAAGATCATTGGATCGCATATAAGATCTAAATTTTAATAACCTTGTTTACTAGTTAAATTTTTCAAAACTTTCCGCTCGCTTCTATTCAAGATCAGTAGGAGCTCATGGAAGGCATGCCAAAAGGCGGCATTGGCGGCATCCCCATTCCACCCATGGGAGGTGGTTGTGGTGGTGAGGCAGAATAACCTCCACCAGCTCCTGACATTGGTGGTGCAGGCAAAGCAAGTGGCAGCAACTGGGCATACATATTCTGCAGATCATTGAAAACATTTAGTTCAACTGATTATCATAATAAAGATAAGGAATCGAGTTTTTCTCAAAATACCTGCTGAGCTATTACTTCCTTCTCCTCCTTTTGTTTAGCTTTCTCCTCCTTTTGTGCCTCAATTTTGTCCTTGATAAGCTCATCTACCTTACCAGTATACTCTCGAATAAACTTTTTAAGAGGGAAAAAAAAAAGAAATTAAAAGGAAGAAATTTTGTCCATTAATGAATGTGATGAAAGATACCAAAGAGGAAAGAAAAACCTGTAAGAGATATGGAAAAGAGAAATCAATCATATTGTTAATCCATGCCAGCTCAAGAGCAACATCTGGCCGGATTATATCATAACAAACGAAGAGGCATGATGCAAAACACTCTTTCTTTCCCTGATAAGGTATCAAAAGAAGCACGTGAATACCATTTCTAGGTTAAAAAAATGAGGGGAAAAAAGGGCCAGAAGCATGAAGGAAAAAGATTAGGGGGAGTAAAATGAAAAAGAATAGACATTATTTTCAATGTGAAGCACAGGTCGACCTAGCAAGCATCTGGTATATCATATATGGATACTATAGTTTGATACTAAAGGAAAAGAATTTAAAAAAACATAGACCTGCTCAATAAAGTAGACCAGCAACTCCTCTGAAAGTTCACGGTCACCAGATTGAGAGCACGTTTCCATACAGTCTTTGTAATGATTGTCTTTCTTTGACAAAGCAATGGATTGCTTCCATCTTCCTGCTTTCTTATAAATATAAGCTGCAACTCGCCTCATCTCAAGAAGCTCATGCTTCTCAATCTGCTCATATGAATTGTTAATGCCAATAAATAATAATTCAAACTCGTAAATTTCCTAGCAAGATTCGGAACTCAATATTGGCAAATGGTCAAAGCAAGACGGGGAGGAGGGTGGAATTCACCTTCTGTGCAAGACTTATATGATCATAATTGTCATGCAGATCTGTTGATTCACGAAGTCTGTCAAAATCTTCCTCCTCAACATAAATTTGATTCAGAGCTTCATTAACAGCAGAAACATTGTTGCTTTGAACAGCAACCAAGTATGGCTTCACCAGTCGAATATCACCAGCCTAAACCAGAAAATCCACGAGAACAAGGTTATTAAAAAAATTCATTCGAAATCAATTAGTTAGCTCACTAACAGCATAAGAGATATGCACACCTTTCGCATTATATCCACTACACGGGTATGGTCCACACGAAGGGCCAGCACGTTAAGGAGATCATTTATAAGATCAGGATGTTCTTGCAAGTAGAAGTGAACAGCCTTGTAGTAGAGCTCCACGCTTGCAACTTTAACTATAATATCTTTAAATTGCATGTGGTCCCATGCAACTGGAGAGTGATTCATTACAGTGGCTGCTGCATTGTCAAACTCATCATATTGGATATGTAGGTAAGTAAGTTCCATCCAGTGCTGCTGTTCATCACAGGCCCGAATAAGCTTGGGAATGTTAAGACGAGTCGAGAACAACTTAATGTGCTCCATTAGCTTCTCAGGGCGATATCTTGCATATAGAACTCCCAACTCTGTAAAGATGCCCATATGTGCACGATCTAGTCCTAGCCCACTCTCCATAAGAGAGATGAGTTCATTGAAGCATCCTCTGTCCTGATAAAACTCACTAACCTCCTCCAAATCATCCACCTTCATTTCAACACAGTAATAAGTAGGAAAACAGAAAATAGTTAGATAAAGGCAAAGGAACCAATACTTTATACTATGCAGCATAATTTCTGCCACATGCCACAAGCTTCATAAAACACCTTTTAGCTTGCAACATGGAGGGCCAATCTACTTTTTTTTCCCCCCGGGGAGAACTGGATCATCAAGATATGAAAGTATGCATTACACTTAAAAAGGAGTATCACCTGAATGATAACATTGAGACCACAAATCTGAGCCAAGCGGAATTCCTCAGCATCAACACAAGCAAAACAAACTTCCTTCCATGTTTTTGAACTATTAGCTTTTCTGGCTGCATCAACAGCACCTTGGAACTGTTGAAGCTTCACCAGAGTAACTGCTAACTTGGCCCAGTTAGAAATAAATGCAAATATGATTTTCGCTGCCTCATATAGGGCCTCATCATACAAGCGGTCTCCAACATTTGGTAGGTTAGCAACATTTGGCATCAAAATAAATTCTTCAATTTCTCCAAGCCGATCAGTTTTTGCGTACGCATAAATGAGCTCACTGTCCACCTTGGGCTCTCTGTTCTTCTGCCTAACCATGAGAAGGTACCTCACCAGGTCATGGTATACATTTGAATCTTCAGCCGCCTTTATAACCTCTAAAAAGTGAGTGGCATCATCTGCATGAATGAATGATTCAATTGCATCACTCACCAATCCTTCTCTTAGCTGTGCCTTAGCCACCTGGGTCCATACAGCATCTTCTTCAACCCGAAACGCAAACTCTACAGCTCGATCAATGCTCCGAATGTTATCTAGCAGGACATTAACAGCTTGAACATTCAAATTAAATTTCTTGAAGATGACAAATGCCTCCTCATATAGCTGTGCTTCCACTGCCAGCTCTCCTACTGCAGGTCCATCAAAGTTGTCCAACCTATTAATGTAATCCATAACTCTTGATGGATCTGCCTTGATAGCAGTAAGGATCAGCAAATTTTGCAGATTAAAGTTTCCACTAAAAGCAGAATTTTGTAGCACAATCTTTTCAAGCAGCTCAATCAACTCATGAGGAAGATCAGCAGTCATAAAAGCTTTAACTGCAGCTGAAACTTGGTCAGGACTCTTGCTTTCAGGCAATGCAGTGGACACCACTTGATCAATCAACTGCCTTCTAAACTCATTCTCTGGATTTAGAACTTTCTCCCACAGGTCACTATCCATCCTTTCCACAACATATCTGACCCAAAAAATATTAAGACATAAATCGAGTGTCCTGAGCTAGCAATTATAAAACACATTGGTGGCATCTCTATAGTGCATATAATACTCACCTGGCTTGAAGTTTGAACAAGGAATTTTTATTTGTAACATTAACAAGTTCATCATCGCATAGCCCTCTTCGGTAAGCAACAACAGCAAGGGTAGGATCCCGCTTCTCACAATATTTACCAACAACACGAGAATCATAATAAGGGTTAGTTGTGAGAAAATGCTCTGGATTGTTGTTGCTGTCGATAATGATTTTACCCAGAGCATTGTGCACATGTACATCCTGACTTCCCTCACCCACAAGATGCTCGAGGAACTGCGTTAGCAAGCGAAGACGATTCCTACACATAGAAAGTGAAATGAGAAAAAGGAAAAAAAATAAATAAATAATACTTGGGATTTAGGGTAGAGAGTAAACTAACCCACCTCTTCTCACATTGCTCAACTAAAGGCTCAACTGGCAGTAGAGAACGAACTGAAAGTATAAGACCTTTAATAAAATCTTCAGGGCATTCATCATCTAACAACTGCCCCACAACTAGAGGAGCATTTCCTGGATTGACCTATGAGCAAGAGGTTAAAACACTTGACATTCACTTTTCAAATTACTTTTAACATTTGCCAAAATTAATATTAAACACCCCTTTTCCAAGAAATACAACCCCTAATGACAAATTTACCTTTTGGACATAACCTTCAATATAGCGAAGCATGTTGTTGATATAGAGATAATGGGTGAGATCTGGAACAAAGCCAAAACGATCACACACATTAATCAATGGACGTGCATCTGGAAGCTTGGACTCCATTAGGAAATTCTTTGTCTTCTCAGGATCATAGAAGTTAGATTCCCTAGTCACACGCTCTACCTCCTTAAGTTGTCCAGTTTTAGCAGCTGCTTCAATGTACTTGAAGTGAAGATCAGGATCCTCACTGTACAAGAGAGAATCAGAAACCAAGTTTACAATAAAAGAAAGAAATCTAGTAAAGAAATGAAGCAAGCTATCAAGTGCATTGAGTTAATCTCTGTACTGCTTTCAAAAAATACCTGGAGCTTAAGTATGAACCCAAGAAAAAGTATAGTCCTTCATAGGACTTAAATTGCTCAAAAAGTTTAATACATGCATCCATGCCCAGCTGCTCGGCATATTCTTTAGCAGTCTGCACATCATGTACTAGTAAAATTCTCTTATAACAAGTCATGGAAGTCCTATAAATTATTTTTATAAATAAAACCTTGAGAAGAGATTATTCTATGCCCCAATAAAGTACCTGCACAATTATTTGAAGATTGCCCCTAAGGTTAACCAATAAGAGATCTTTCATGCACTCAAGTGCCCATTCTCTGGAAAGAGTTCCAAAGAACTCAACCAGTGCCTGAAAAGTATTGTATAGTTAGAAAATATAGCAATTTTCTGATATACCAAGTTAATTGAGCCTGTGAAATTCAAACCTGTGGCTCAATGGCATGTGTATTCACCATGACACGTTTGATATCAGGCAACTCAGTATAATGCTGCACAAGAGATGGATAAGGCTCAAGAAACTATTAATGTAACAGAAAATTACTGTCAGTCATCAAAATTCAAGAAATCAAGAACCTGAAGAGCCCGAATGAAAAGTCCCGCCTTTTCACTTAGTTGTGCAATACGTGGACGGTCATAATGGCTGAACATGCCATTGGCCAATATAGCATCAGCAACATTAGGAAATGTCACAAGATTTATTTCCAGCACCTAGAAAGAACAGAACAGAAATTAGATCAAATAAGTTATTACAAAAATTTATAACATGCAAACTGAAAAATGGAAATGGAAGAACCTTTGTCTGTAGATGTCCATGTTCAGGTAGATTTGGCTTCAGCACATCCAACAAAAAAGCTGTTGCCTCACGGATCAAATTCCTCTGAAAAGTAACAGAAGAAACATATTAACAAAAAGGTTTAAAGTTTCTCGCCTACATGGTTCTCCCTTTAATAAACAGTACTCATCCCTCAAAAAATTAGTATAAACAGAAATAGATAAGCAGGCAATTTATCAAACTAAGTATCAGAAGATCTTATGTTCATAGAGATGTTTTGCAAATAAGAATTTAGAATTCTTAAATTCTTAAAACTAGTATCCCTTTGTACTACCTTTCTCTATTCAAGTTTCAGGTTGGGAAAGCTAGGAGCGTAAAGAAGATTATGTGGGACTTTTTTTTGGTCAGGAGGGTTGTGAAAGCAAAAGAGATCACTTAATTAGTTGGCAGGTATGTTGTGGTTAGAGGGAAGGTGGGCAGGGTCTTGGTAATTTGGTGCCCAGAAACATCTCCCTAGCGGCTAAGTGAGCCTGCTTCTTTATGGCCTAGGATTATCGAGAGTAAATATGGATTCAACAAAATGGCTGGGATACCAATCCTAGGACTAGTGCGACCATATGAGCCCTTGGAAGTTAATTTCACAGGTGTATCCTTCCTTTTCTTCAATCCTTTCTGTTCACATTGGAGATGAACCTGTTTTTAGTCATGGGAGGATCATCGGATTGGAGGATCTTCTTATATTGAACTTTTTTTCATGTCTTTATCCGTTATCTTCTGTGCATAATGCTCTAATTTCATCTTTTATAAGTGGTCATAGTAACATTTGCTCGTAGAATTTCCCTTTTTCTAGAAATCTTAATGAAAGACTTGTTGAAGAACTGATACTATTCTTGCAAATTCTTGATCCCTCCCGTGTTTCTTCTTTGCCCGATACAAGGATTTTGAACTTGGATTCTTCAGGTTTGTATACTTGTTCTTCCTTCTCTAAATATTTTATTCAAAGTCCAAATACTAATTGTCCTCCTTTGTCTAAGCTTTTTCTGGAAAGTTAAAGCCCCTTCTAAGGAAAAGCCATTTGTTTGGATGACAAAATAGAACTAATATAAATTCTATGCTTCAAATTTGGAGACTCAATAAGGCATTATCACCTGAAGTTTGTATGGTGTGCTGCAAAAGTTCAGAGACAAATAACCATCTTTTTTTGCATCGTGAAGTAGCTTGGCAGATTTGGAATGGGCTGTTGGGTTTCTTTGACAGCAGAAGGAGGAAAAAGGAGCCCAAAATTCTTTGGCAGCTTAAAATACTTGCAGGATTGTGGTGTACAAGAGTTTTTCATCAGAGAGTTTTTTCACTTCATCTTCTATAGGAGAGGATATTTTTTGGTCTTCCATGTTGGTCTCAACAAATGGCTTGTTTGGGTGGTCTCTCTAGTGGATCTTCAAAGGGATTGGAAGGCTCTCTCCCATGCTAAAGAGTCAACATTATTTTTTTTTTCTTCCCCTTTTCTTTTGTTTGAGGAGGATCTCATCTGTGCCTGTATTCTTTGCTTCCTTCCTTCTCATCAATAAATTCCTCTTTCATAAAAGAAAAAAGTTTTACAAAAAGTTCTTTGAAAACAAATCAGAACAGGACCAGGCACAAATTGTTCTGAAAAGAAATGGGAAGAATGCACTTTTAGGGGGCTGGGGGGGTGGGGAAGGGGGAATTGCTAATGATACTGCCAATTTTTAACCCAATCTTATTAATAATAATATGAGAACTTGATGAACTAAGAAACCTGATGTCTACTCCAAACAAACCTGAAGAAATAGATCTGTTATTGTGTTGTAGTCAACTGGGCAACCTCCCTCCATTTGAGACATCATCAAAGCAAAATTTACCGCACCCTGCACATGTCACATGAAAAAATTCACCAATGTGTCAGAAGAAAAACAACTTCTGTGTAGACAAGCAAGATGAAAGATGTTATGGAAAGGCAAATATTACAAGCAAGAAGGGTTCATTTCCATTTGAAAGCATTAACTGCCAATTTTGAGTTCGCATAAACTTAGCATGTCACACTTGGCTTGGCTCAGAAGAGATAAGTGCACTACAGAAGTAACAAATCTCACAGAAAATGAGATGCATCAAATCCTAGTTTTGGAAGAACCTCTTACCTGGGGGTCTGATCTCAAAATTGTTTGTAGAAGAAAGAGGTAATCAGGTGAGTATCCAACCTTCATTAAAATTTTTAAAAAAATAAATAAATGAATAAATAACATCAGACATTCAAAATAAAATAAAATAAATTATCTAAATTATAAATAAGACAAAAGATACAAATATAATAATAACTATACCAATCCTTTCAATGATTTAAAAAATGTCATGTAAAATCTTATTACCTGTCGTGAATATATCAGAATCTTGTCAAATTCTTTCCTCTCAGCAAAAGCTGCAACAACTTTTGGTGTGGCTCTAGCTTTGATATATATCTTCAATGCAAGGTCATTATCCACTGTCTGCATTATAAACAATTGAACATGCCTCATAAGAATATAAAGACAAAGGAAAAGAAGGACAACACAATTAGTGAAAGGAAAACGAATGCGCTCAAAGGGGATTGATAGCACAATGAAAATAAATAAGTGAACAAATACATCTATACATACATGGAAAACAACACCTTGAACTTCCAAGCATCCACGAAAAAAGAGAGGAAGTGGATAGGATTTGGACTAAATTTTAGTTGCCTCCAAGTGATAATTAACCAGTTTTCCAGGTTAAACATTATGAAATCCCTAAAAGGACCTTGTCTCTTCCACTTGCAATGTCATAGGTATAGTACAAAAACACAAAATAAAAGTTGCTTTATGTTATTTGGTAATAATTTAGAATGGGAATATAGTGTAGAAAATCAGGAAAGTTGATAAATGTAAAGAAGACAGCAGTCAACAACATAGTGGGTAGATCTTATCACAAGTAATCTCTCTGAAACTAAGTTCACCATAAGAACATCATACTACCAGGCCATATACTCCATGAAGATCTAGAATTTTAGACAAACAGTATCAAGGAAGAAAGGTATCACGGGGTATATCATTTTTTTTTCTTTTCTCAAGGCTCAATAAAGATATACTAGTAAATAAACCAAAACAATAAAGAGAAAATCAATTTATATTTCTATCAGACCTTAACAAGGTCTCCAAGCTCCTCGCTACATTCAAGTTTGTCCTCAGCTAACCAATTTTCTAAAAGATTCTTCTTATTCTGATTTACCACAAGTCGTGACAGTTCCAGTGACTCAAAAACATTAAGTTTTCCCCTGGTTAACAAAGTGCCAAAGTACTGCAACAGTGGTGGCGTTTGCCCAGCTTGCACAGGCACACTCTGCAGACAAAAGAAAAAGAAGAAAAAGCAAATGAAGAACTTGATGCAAAGGCCAGACCAAACTCACATCAATGCAGCATCCTACCCCCACTCCCCACAATCTCATAAAGGGCACTACCCATAGCTCAATGCAGAGACTTGACAGGAACAAGAAATACGCACTGGTCAACATGGGAAATTGTAACCTGAAATTTAGCAACAGTGTCGGGAGTCCGAAGTATTCCTTGTGGAGCTTCCGCAGCAAGCTCTGCAGCTTCCTTATACTTGGTCTGAGCAAATAATTCTTGAAACCGCTTAACAACCTGAGGGAAGACAATGAAAGAAAAATCTGAGGAGAAGCAATCCTTTGCATGGGTCAAAAGGACTAGAAATTAATAAGGTAGCATACTAATAACCTGAAACACATCAATTTTTCAGCTAAAAGTTTCAATTCGAAAGGGCAAAACATTTGTGATAGGAGCACTTTATTTTCGTAACTTAAAACAAGTTTACGAACTATAAAGTGTAGACTCTGGTGTGCTCTGTCAAAAGACTATCTAGACAAGCAAATGGCACAAAATGAAATAAAGTTGTTCATAGTTCTGTTGCACTTTGTGTTGGTTTGTTTTCCTGATAATTTTTACAAAATGACACTCCTCCTGTAATGCTTTTCACTAGACATTTTTGTTAGTATTAATTATTTTATAAATGATATTTAGAATGTTGACAATTTATTTAGGTGGACTGACATATTAAGTATTGTATATTTATGTACATTTTGGGACATACATATTGAGTGTTATCTTTAATTAGGTTTGTAATAAATCTTCATGTATTTTGTATTAAGAAACCTATTTGATATATTTTTTAAGTTGGTCTGGAGTGTCGGTGTAAATATTTTGTGCGTAGATACATGATTATAAATAATAATAGTGATTGGATATTATTATAAAGGGGTTAACCTGTAAGGTGGGTGCCTCCTAAGTGGAACCTATCACTAATATATATTAATAAAAAAGAAGAGAGAGAAGGTGAATTGAATCAGGAGACGGTGAAGGAAGAAGTAACAAAATTTGAGGGGCCCATGGAAGAAAATTTTTTTTGATGGTTAGACACCGTTTGAAATTGAAACTAGAGCCTACAAAACTTTGGCACTGACTGTGGCAAATTGGAGGCTGCACGAAGGAAAAATTGAAGTCTTGAAATTTTTTGTGTATGCAACTTGAAGCGATAGGTGGAGAAATGACTCTATAAATAGAGTCATTCCCTTCCTTCAAAAACCCATAAGAAATCTTCACTTCCAGAGAGGAGAGTGAGAAGAAAAATAGAAAGCCTCACGTCCAGAGAAGAGAGTGAGAAAAATAGAGAGCTTTAGAAAGAGAGTTTTTTTTAGAGAAAAAAATAGTGAGCCAATTTGTGAAGAGATTATTCACAAATTAAAAAATACCGTTGTTATATTTTTGTCAGTGAGAGATCCATCTAAGGGTGAGTTTTGTAATCTCATTATTATTATAGTAGAAGTTTAAGTAGCCTAAGGGTCCAATGATTTTTACCTTCATTTGGAAGGTTTTCCACGCTAAAATATTTGGTTTTATTCTAGTGTTATTTGATTTGGGAAATTATCCTGGGTTTGTGAGAATTATTTATTCTTTTCAAATATCGCAGTTTTCCCAACACAACCTATGGATCGACCCATGTGCATGATGGACATGGTAGTGGTTTTCTAAATTATATAAAAGATTTGTTTTTGGTAAGACGTGGAATCAGCCTCTTGCAAAAATTGCAAGGTAAGGCTGCCTACATTAGATCCACAAAGTGGATCCGGCCCCTCCCTGGACCCCGCGCATAGCGGGAGCTTTGTAGCACCAGGTTTGCCCCTTTTTTTTTATTTGTTTTTGGTAAGACAATATATGTTGTTATAATTTCATCAGATCAAAAATAGTGTGACAAAAAGTCTCTTATATTCTCCTAGAAGAGCTTATCCGTAATTTAATCTCCAGGTTACGATAGATCAAGATACATTCTCATTCTATATTATTATTGTGTTTTTATTATTTATCAAAGACCGACAAACAGTGAAATTATAATTTGTGAACTTTTCAAATTTGTGTTCCTATAATTATGGACTGTTTGGATCTTGCAAGTGCTAAATTTTCTAACATTTTTCTCTCGAAATAATCACCATCAAACATAAAATACTATCTACACTAGCAAATGCCACAAAAAGAAATAAATTTGTTCATGATTCTCTTGCACTTTGTATTGGTTAATTTTCCTGATAATTGTTCTAAATAACACTTCTGCGAAGCTTTTCGCCAGACTTTCTATCTTTTGAGATGATCATTGTCCAGCACATATCCACCAAACAAATTAAAAACTAAATCAATAAACAATTAGCGTGTATATTCTTGCTATACCCAACCAATATCATATCTCGCATGTATTAGGTACACACATCACTTTTCAAGTACACATGATTCATAGTTGGAATATAAACTTAATCACGACACTTTCTTAAGAACTTAAACAACGACACTTTCTTAAGAACTTAAACATTATAAGAATTGGTAATCCTTAATTGTTTAAAAAAAATCCAAATTTCAACTCCTGGCAACCCATTCAATAATTACATTAGTACTAAAATGTAATGAATAGGAAGATTTGCACACACCCATACTCGGCAGCATCTGACTTATTTATAATACTCTTAAAATAGAGTTTAACTTGCAAGATAAAATTTAAGAGTAAATTAGACTCCAATAACCTACAAGATATATAAATTACACTGCTCTCTTTTCTATTTTAAAAAGATACCCAAACTCTTTTGGAGTTTTAATATGATAAAAGTACCCCCAAAGAATATTATTACTTTCTTTTATTAAAAATAAAAAATGCATTTTTAAATTTTATTTCAATGTTATTTATCTTATGTTTAAAACTATAAATTAATTTATCATAAATTTTAAATAGTGACTGTATTTATATTGATCAAATATATATTTAATATTTTTCAATTATATAAATAATTGAAATAAGGCTGTTTCAGCTAAATTAGAAGTAATTGCCGCTTATTTTTGTTGCAGGAGAAGTCAATATAATGCATATTCTGATTTTAAAAAATGAGTGTACATTTCTAAAAGATAGGTGAGGGCCGTATAATTTGGCATTTTACAACAGGGGGGAATGCAATTGCCTCACAATCCAAAATAAAAAAAAAGGTAATTATTGGAGTCCTAGTGGATAATAAATTTATGGAGGCCCAATAATAATAAACTCCTACCGCTTTTGGTATTCCAGATTCCACTCTAACTCAACATGCAAAATAGCATGGGACTAAATTTCTACCAGCTAATGATTTTCGAAGTTTGGACAACTAATAACGTGGTAGTGACTACGTTATTACGTAGTGTCTAAGTTTCACATCGAATAGTATGAAATATTCGGTGGAGTATTTAAGTGATTTGATTCTTTTCTGTTAATAACTAGCTTATAAGAGAGGGTTTCCCAAGTTGTTTGAGTGCTTATCATTGATATCAGAGTCCAAGTTGTCAGTGCAGTGAAAAGGGCTACCTATATTATAGAGTGCCTAACGTATTATTTGGTTGGAGGGGAGGAGAAGAGAGAGATTTTTTTAATTTAGCTTTGTTTGTTTCAATTAGTTAGAGGGGAGATGAGGGAAAATGTAAGTAAAAAATCTCTCCCCTCCTCTTGTTTTCTTTCCCTCTGAAAGTGGAGGGATTTGAAAAGAAGGAAAATTGTAACAATATAAAAGACATAAGAGCTTTCAATAATTTTTTTAATATCAAGATTGTCTTCTAACTTATTTTATTTTACTTCTTAAATAATATATTATTAACATATTTTGACTACATAAAAGTTTTATTATTATTATTATTATTATTATTATTATTATTATTATTATTATTATTATATGTATAACTAAATAATAAAAGATAACCAAAAAAATAATCATAATAATAATAAACTGAGTAAATTAATAAGTATTAAAATATCATTTTGGTCCTTCACAAATGTCCTTTTCTCAAGTTAGTCACTTATGAATTTTCATTATCAATATGGTCCCTTATTAATTGATATGTTATCAACTTAGTCCCTCGTAAATTTTCATTCTCAATATGTTGCTATTTTTTTAATTTAGTCCCTCACATATTTTTATTTTGAATTTGGTACCTCATAGATTTATATGTTATCAATTTAGTCCCTTCATCAAAAGTTGTTACCATCAAAAGTTACAGCTAGCAAGAAAAAGAACTAAATTGATAATATATCAATTTGTTAAAAATAAAACTAATAATCAAAATAAGTTAGGGACTAAATTGATAACATATTAATTTATGAAAGACCAAATTGAGAGTATAAATTTTTTTGAGGGACTAAGTTAATAACATATCAATCTATAAGAGACCAAATTGAGAATGAAAATCTATGAATGACCAGATTAAAAAAAAGGACATATATGAGGGACGAAAATAGGATTTTTATCATTAGTTAAATTTTACTTAATTATTTTTTGTTTGTTCTAACAATAAAATTATTTAGCTTCTTTTCTTATTATGGTAAGAATAAAATTAAAATTTTATATTATTTTTAAAACATATTATTTATTTGAGGTGATTTTTAGATGAATTAAATTGAAACTATTAAAATGTTATATTATTTCAGTATAACAAATGAACTAACTTATTTGAATATAAGTGGTAACAAATTTATCATATTCTGTTAGTCATACAATCAAATGGTTATAATAGTCATTTTATCTTATTTTTCCTCCCCTCCCCTCCCCTTACAAACAAAACAAAAGAAGGTTTATTTTCCCTTCCCTCCCCTCCCCTCCCCTCAAACTAAACCAAATAAAGAAATTTTATTTCCCCTCCCCTGTCCTGCCCTCCCTTCTCTTCCATTAAAATCCCTCCACTCCCCTCCTATCCGTTAAACCAATCAGTCCATAAATCCCACATATTGAGTAGTATAGGATGGAATTGGTTTTTTCCTCTTAGTAGTTAGCTTTTATGGAAGGTTGCCCCAAGTTCTTTGAGTGCTTATCATAATGCAATAAGAATAAAAAAGCACAAATCAAAAAATATTTTTGCCCATCCAAAACTCAATAGGACAACCAATTTAGAAGTCAGCATCTATAAGTTACCAGGTCTTCCGCACCAGGAAGATTTCCCCTTCTTGCGAGATTAATAGCAAGTTCCAAATTATTTAACTGCAGAAGTTTCAAATAAATAATTAGTACTAATTTCCCAAAAGATATTCACTTTCAGCCAAAACACCGCAAAATACATAAATAAATACCTGACCACTAACGAAAGGCACAATGGTTGCCTCATTTACAGTGGCAAGCAACACTTGGCCACGTCTGTTGATGGCATAAAAACCCCCTAAAGACGATGCTTCTGTGGTTAAAAATATAGGATCAGGACTGATTCGGTTTCTATAAACTGCAGTAGCAGTCTCCAGATCATAGACAAATAGAAGTCCAAGCTTTGTGATAACATATGTCAAGCCATATTTGTTGGAAATCTGTGTGATTAAAAACAAATCAGATATTTAACATAGTGTCTATCAGAAATTAATAACATCAATCGTTGGTTACACTATACCTGCAATGACACAGGAAAGTCATCAGCAAAGTCTGGAGGAAAGAACAGGTCCGCTTGTTTCTTAGTAAATGACGGTTTACCTGATGATACATGCACAAAATACCAGAAGGTATAAGCACAAATTATTATGATATAGATGAGGCTGCTTTGTGGGTGATAATGATTTTATGATGGAAACCCAAGGGATGTGTTGTTAGAACCTAATTCTATGTATACCCCCCCGGGTTTGGAAAGTATATTCAAGGAGGGCCAAAAAAGGGTAGTTAAGTAATTGTTCTCCTTTAGTACTTTTGGGAAAAGGATATATAGGTGGGGGTGCGTCTGTTGAGGGGGAGGAGAGTTATATGTTTAGTTGGCTTGGGTAAGATCTGGGGACTTACCATTGAGGATTTTCTGACTTGAGCAAGTGTATGTGGCTGGTGCCTAAAGATTGTCCATCAATAAAGTTTTGAGGAATTATCTTCTTCTTTCTGTTCTTTCTATTCTTTCTATTTTCTGTCATTGTTCCCGTGGTTATCTGTTGTGGTGATCTAACATTTTATGTCATAATTTAATTTTCATGTGGAGTGTAGTAAATGAACTTAGGAGAGTTTATAGTTGGTGTAACATATGGTCTTTAACTTATGTTCTTCCCCACACTAGCAAGGAGGGTGAAATGGTCCAAGCACCAAAAATTTACTTCAGCCCCTCTCCCTTAAAGCTCCCACACTACACACACCTATCACAAATCCTCTCTCTTGCTTCTTACACCCAAGTCACGCACACACTCAGCCTTTGGGAAGCTAGCTTTGCAAGAATCTCCTTTCATCTACTCTCTTTCTCATCCTTGCTAGTGGAGAAAGGTAAGAGGCTCACTCATCTATTCTCTTAGGGTTTCCACTCATTCTTGTACCCTAGTTGGAATGGAGACTTGGGCAAAATTGGAGGTTAGGCTTGGTTCCATTCATCCCCTTCTGTGTTTTATTGTAATCTCTTGAAGGATTTTGAAAGCAATGTGAAATGGGAGGCTTGGGATGTAGTAGTTTGATTTGAAATAAAATTCTTTGATAATTTGAGATGAATTTGTTTGATTCTTGAACATTTTATGTTGTTGATGGTTTGGAATAATTCTTCTGAGTTAAAGAGGCCTTTTTTTTGGCCTAAATGAAACCATTTTGAAAGGGAGGTGAGGCTAGGACCAAGCCATGGAGGAAAGGCATGATTTTGAAGTTTTTGGGAACCCATGGTCGTAGCTTTAGCCTTGGGCAACCTAGGCGCCTAAGGAATAGAAAGTTTTTTCTAACGGGTGTTTGGCGCCTGAGTGCCAAGGAACCTGAGAGCATTAGGGCAAGACAACCTAGGTGCCAAGGCTAATGCCTTAAGCACCTTAGCTTGATCCTTGGAAGGGTTTTGGGGCATATGGTGGGCGCCCAAGCTGATTGTAATCCTTCATTTTTACACACTAAGTCTTGCATGTGCTCATGGTGTAGGCTCAAAGAATGGTTCGTGGGTAATTGTTTGGGGTAATTCGGATTAATTAGTTGTAGTTCAGCACCCAGGTGAGTAGCTGCTAACTTACTCGGATTATTTCTTATTTGTAATTAGTTCATGTACCTTTAAAATTGAATTAAGTTGACCTAAGAATAAGTAACTATAGGTTAATTGGAGAGCATACATTAGTATACGCATTAAATCGATGTGATTGCAAGTGGAAAGTAGAAAGGGAAGGAGTTGGCGAGGACTTCGGATTGAAGTCTCATAGTGGTTAGCTTTTCAAGTAAACAACATATTGCATGTTTATGATTGTTGATTGCACATTTACATTGTATGACTTCCTATCCATTTTGAATGGTATCCTTATGTGGTTGTTGATTGAGAAGAGGAGAAGAGTGGAGACCACCACGGTGGAACACCCCTTGGATGATTAAAACTTATGCCTTTTGCTTTATACCAAACTTTTATACTTTGTCTTCAGGCAAGGAGAATCTTATTGCTTTCTGGCATTGGAAAATTATTGTAACTTGCATGACACCTCTTTTGCTTAACCTTGCTTGTCTTGTGTTGAATTTGCCTTTAGGTATGTTAGTTAGAGACTTGCTCATTGTGTGATGTGAATAGGAGTGCAGTTGTCTTTGGCTTTGAGGCGAGGATGTACTTGTTGATGTACTTGTATTTATTTAATTATCCATGAGAAGGTTATATATTCACTGAGATTATTATTTGACCATATTTTATTTAACATTTTGCAGATTCTGCATTTGTAGATGAACATGCCTGAGGAATAGCGAAGGTTCTATGATTCCCAACCCACACTACCTTCTTGGGTTGGTGTCTTTTTGTTAGAGTCCTATTTTGTTGTTGAATCTGGTAGCTTTGTAGTCAAATAGGAATGGAGGAGGGAGGGTGTTTTGTATGTTGATGCATCTGATTGAGCAAGAATGATATGTAATCCTTTTGGAGGTGTTTCTTTATATTCCTTGGTTATGTCTTTGATTTGAGGAATAGATAGAAACACAGTAATACTTGTGATTACAATTTGTGACTCATTTTATTTTGTAAAGAGGAGGAACACTTATGTACTTGTCGTTATTCGATGGAAATGTCCTTTTTATTCTATTTTCTACTTTAATTGGAGAATTTATTCCTATATGTGTATGGGCAAGAGTTTAGGAGCTGAGGTTTATGGTATTGAGGGTAACTCACATGTCGTGCTGGTCACGTGTCCTATAGGCCTCGTGACACTTCTAGCTAAATGGTTGTAGCGTTTTTCTCTAAAACCTAATTCTTTGTGGCATAAGATGATTAAAAGTAAATTTGGCATGTAGCAGAATGGTTGGGATGTTAATCTTGGGAATGTCACTAATTGTGGTAGCTCTCAAAAGGCTATTTTGCAAGTTTATCATTCTTTTTTTCTTATGCTTTCCTTGTGTGTTCAAGATAGTTCTATTTTTCGGTTTTGGAAGAATTCTTGGATTGGTAATGTCCCTTTGATGGAGAGATTTTGCTTCTTTATCATTTATGTTCACTTCATAACACTTCTATTATTGATTTTATTCATTTACAAGATGATTATTGGTTTTGGAACTTTCATTTTTCTAAAAAAACTCTTAATGACAGGGCAGCGGAAGATCTTGTAACTATGTTGGATATTTTGACTTTGGTCTACTTATCTTCCTAGCCTAATGAGAGACTATGGAAGTTGTATTCCTCGGGCTCATAGTCATGTGCTTCATTTTTCAATTTCTTAATCCAGAACCTTGTGCTACCACGCCTTTTAAAAAGGCCTTAATATTTTAGCTTGTTTATTTTGGTCTGCTTATCTTCCTAGCCTAATAAGGGATTGATAGGCCTAATTTTAGCTTGTTTATTTTGGTCGTATGGCTTTTTCTTTTTCTTCTACGTGGATTTCTTGTCTTCCTCTTTTCTATTTCTTCTATATATTTGTTTTCTCTTCTTGTCTATTAAAATTTTCTCTATTAAAAAAAAAAAAAGTGGGATTGCTCTAATAGACCTCCATAGGGATTGGAATACTGTACTGAGTTATTTTAGGGACTTCCTTTTTTTCTTTTTTTCTTTTTTCTTCTGATTTCCTTTGTGTTATCTATTTTATAGTTTTTTCACCACAGGATTGGAAGAATTTCTTGTCCTCTACTCCTGTAATTTTTTTATTATTAATGAATTTTTTATTATTAAAAAAAAAAGGAATCTAGCGACATTTATACCTGGCTGTGCACCAAGTTCAATGACGTGCATCTTTGATGTAACTTGTCCAGCATTGAAAGTCTTTGATGCAAAACATATAAGAGTTGAATCCTTATCATTTCCTGGAACCTGCATATCATATAAAACAATATCAAACAGCATTCAATTTGCAGCAAATTAAGCAGCAAGCCTTACATATAAAATCCACAGAAATGAATCAGAAAGAAGCCAAAATTTACTCTAAATGTAGCGAATGATGCAGCATGTGCTTCGAGAGCTTGGCTACGCTTCTGTTCCACAGAGAAGAGCTGCATGTTTCCTTTTACTAGTTGTGGTCTCTACAACCAATAAACTTTAATTGAATTATTCAAGCAGTTAATAATCTCAAAAGGTTCGATGTTCTCACCCTCATAAACTGAATGTAACTTTCAGAGACTTCAAGGGAAAAAAATGCAAAGTATTCAACTGAATAATATAAGAAGAGAGTTAATTGTTTTACAAAAAATAAAAATTAAAACACTTTATCAAGAAAATATAAGAATAGGAGAAAAATATTTCCTCTTAAGAAAGAGAAATTGAAACAGAGATGCTTAAAAGGCAAGGACACTGCTAAACATTCTTACACAGTAAAGAAACTCCACTAAACATTTCAGTGGCTACAATACACAAATAAACCAAATATAAGCAAACAGAACTTAAAATTATTGTACAAAGTAGATGGTAAGTAAACAAAAAAAAAAACAAGCAAAAGCTCTGCAAATTATAAATGATTAAATGAAAACCAGGGCAAAGGAAATCAGTTACATTAGCAGACCTTTGATATTTACATATCTTAATATTATACAAATCACAAAATCAGAATATTACTATTCATACATGGTTCTAATCTCATTAAAATTGGAGGCTCTATCATAGAAAAGTTAAGTTGCTTAAAGCTCTCTCATCCGACTTAATATTTTACCTAGAACACTTTACTTTTTCCACACTAAAAATCTTTTCTCATGCTAGGTCCTGAAAAATTTTATGTAACTCTGATTTGGTGTCATTTTAATGAAAATATTTTTTATTTTGTCCAAAAAAAAACATGTAGAGAGGGGCTGAGGGAGGAAGGCACAAGAAATCCCAATGATTAAGGGAGAAAAGCTGATTTACTGATTTAGCAGAAAATTTTAAATGTGCAGCAGTCACCTTTTTTTTTTTTGGGGGGGGGGGGGGGAGGGAACTTGAATATTTTTTGACTTATTATCATACTTTATCTTGAAAGTTACTATTTTATATATATGAATTAACTTTTGAACAGCTATTTAAGTTATAGTTGTATATTAAAATAGTTAACTTTACTATCATGGTTGATGTTAACTGGGTCCATGCCGATTGAACGGCATGAGTTTACCAAACTCTATGCTTAGCAGAGGCACTCAATTCGTGCACTGCATAACATGCAACAGTATTGAAATGCAGTGCAAATAACTATATAATTTAGAATAAATAAAAAAGGCACATAAAGTAACTAATATATATATATAAGATGTAGAGGGAGTTTTGGTTTGTGATGGCCTTAAAACTTTCTAAATCCTATTGCTTTCAAGTTTCAACAGCAATAATTAGCCTGCTCTTTGGATATTTGTGGTCCCATGCGAACTATAAATTATACAACATAATTTTAGGCGTGTCAAGTGTTGGACACTAACATGGCAACACATACTATTGACATGTCTCTGACATTGATAACTTTAAGTTTTAGCTTAAACACACGCTAGACATGGCTTTGACTCGAATGACAAAATAAGGGAAAAATATCCTCAAAAAAAAAAAAACATAGAATTGCAAACTAGAAACTTGATATGTCAACCTGTTCGTGCTTCATAACTCGATAAGGTAAATAATTAAATCAAGTTCTTGCAGCTGAATCACCAATTGTGCACAATGTGGGAATGAGAGAGGGGAAGAGTGTTTAATATTTGAGATATTTGAGAAGAGAAAGAGAGAGGTATTTTAATAGGCATAAGTGTAGTCAGACTGGCTAAAGAATGAAAAAGCTTACATTTCTTACTCTCATTTCATATATATATTACTCTCATTTCATATATATATATATATATATATATATAAAAACTTGTAAAAGAAACTACATGAAACTTTTTCAAAAAATCTTCACAAATCTTCTCTCACAAGCCACACTAGAAGTCACGTGTAATTTCTTGGAGAAGTCACTCATATCATTTTTTCATAATTTCAATAGTTAACTTGTATTTAGTTTATACCTCTAATTCTAACAAGTTTTATCAACTTCAACATGCATGATGTAAATGTTTAACACTTACTAATAAGTAATAACTGATGAGTGAGGATGGTTGAGTGCATGCATCCTGTGCTATTCTCTAGATTTTTTTTTTTTGGACACTTCGAGTGCACACCACCACAGTGTACACCAAACCCCAAGAAGAATGAAATAAATAGGGAGAGATAGAAACATAAAATAACTGAGAATAAGGGAAATAAGGAACCAAGAAATCAAAGAAGTGAGAGATGAAAGATCATAGAGGGAGGGAAAGAGAGAAAGACAAAACTGAAGAAGAAGAACTTGAACTGATGCTCGAAGGAATGAAAGAGAGGATTAATGAAGTGATTGAACAATTAAGGGTACAACTAGGTGCTGAAAGTTGGTAAAGGAAAGCAATAACATACCTCGGGCGAACCAGGAGCTATTCCAATCAAAACCAACCACTTCTGGGTAGGATCACAACGATAATTAATTATCTGATTATTCGCCAGATTAGCTGTTCGTTCAAACATCTTCACTGGCCCACTATCACCTAGATGTGAGAAATAAACAAATATAAATATGATCTTCACAATTCTAAAATCTTAAAAGCAATGAATAGGACGAACTTAGAGTATATAACATGTGAAACTGTCGAAATCTGTTAGAACTAAAGTGGAAAAGAGGCAATGGAACAATTGTTAATTTACCAATGGGAAATCATAAAGTCATACCTTCAATCGACCAATGATAAACAGAGGCCTGAGTGACTAAACCTAGCATATTTGGGCTTATCCACCTCCAAAATGCAACCTAGAAAGAAATGAAACAAAAAATAGTTAATCATTACGAAGACAACGGATCACATTATCTGGCAATATGATCTTTATAGGGAAACATATAAAACAATTACAAAGATGCACCTGTTCAGTCATCTGATAAGATTTTATCTTTAATTTCGCTTCAATGTTAAATACTTGCAAATGATCCTGAGTGCTTCCTGGAACTTGGGCTGCAAATTGAATGATACTTCAATGAAGCTAATAAATTCCTTACGTATATAGAATGAAGTTGTGTAAGTGATTAACTTTCAGACATGAAACATAACGTTTGCAAAGTACTATCGAAAAGGTAAATAACTTCCAGATTGGAATGTTAGAACTTGAAACCTTTCGTTCTTATAACTGAACTACAACAGTACATAAGATATAATTGGAATAGATAACTCAAATCAAAGTTGTGAACCTTTACCTTTAAGAGCAAGAATTTTGGTATTAGGATTCATCAAAGCAGAATCAGCTGTAATGGGTCGTCTCAAAGGTTGCATGGGCATGTTCATATCGATGATAACAACACTGTTCTGAGGTCCTGTTTCCCTGACACATATATACCT